>OZ025257.1:36117928-36184822 GCA_964019135.1 Arenicola marina | reverse complement strand
GTCCATTTGTGGTCTCAATAAAACATTGCGCACTCAATGAAACACTGAGCTTGAATACATAACACAGACGAAATAGTTTCACCTTTTTTATTTGATCACTTTTGGACCGAATACATGCGCCTGTCTGTCTTTCTCTCTTTTCTCCTTGTTTGTTCACCACTAATTCCTTCTTCCCCTTCTTTAGTTTCTCTGTCTCTCCTTCGGTTTCCCTATAGCTCTCCCTCATTCTCCGTCTCGGCGTCTGCTCTTATACTCACGCTGTATTTTCCCTTCTTTCTCTGAACTGTTTCTTCCATTCTCCCTATCTTTCTCCTAGTCTGCACCTTGTAGCCTCTTTCTCTCAATCTCTGTTCCTTCACCCTCTCCTGTCTATATCCCTTATGCACCGTCCTTTGTCCTCTCTCTCTCCCTCTTGGCTTGCTCTCTATTTCTCCCACTCTCCTTCCCATTCTCTCATTCTTCCTCTAGCTCTCCACCTCTCACTCCCCCGGCCGCGTGAACCACAAGACAACTCGCAGACTTCGGAAAGGCCATGGCTCTCCCATCCCAACTGATTGTTAATTCGTGTCAGTGTTAGAACATTACATCTGGCGAACAGCCGCCCAGGGACCGACTAACAGCCCGGCGATGGGTATTGATGCCTGTTTTATTCATGGCTGCTGAATCAGGATGCAGGTCCCCCAGCCGGGACAGTTTTATATATTATGGGAGCTCATATCTAATGGGAAAATAGAAGACAAACGTATCCCCGTCTCCTTCTAAAGGTTGTAAATCGTCCATTCCAAACTGGGAAGCATTATGCGATGTCTTGTGATGTGTGCAACCTTACATTGTATTTCATGCATACAGTTGGCTGGCTGGGGTCCAGTGGCTCTGCATGACATGTTCACGAATCTGGAAACGAGGCGCTATCATCGCATGCCGACTATCATCTGTCAATTTATGTCTGTCTCTGGATCGGGTCCGTGACGTCAGCGCCTCCTAGCGAGAACACATGTGATGGGGCATACTGAGCAGTCAGTACAATAACCGTAGCGTGTGGCAGTTATAGAGCGCACATGTACCGCGATAAAAAAACCTGAACGCAATGCGATAATGAGTGCGGAACATTGCTTTTCTGGAGTAAGTCTCCGTCCAGGTGGCGCTGCTCTCACGCCATTGTCTCATCGTCCTTGAACTTGGCGTGGTTTTGCCTGATGAAGATGAAGGAGTTGATGAGGGTGGGGGCAGGGCGCTGCGCCTGTGGGCCAGGGTCCGGGAGGTGGTGCCGTGGTCCGAGTGCAGGGTGACGCTGACGGCGGGGGTGGCGAGGTGGTGGCCGGCCAGGTGGCGCAGGAGGGGGTAGCCGGCGTGGCGGGCGGCCCACCAGTCCAGGGGCGGCCCCCGCACCGGGTCCTCCACCGTGTAGCGCTCCACCTCCCGGCGAGCCACGTCCCGGGAGGTGTCACCCCCGCGCTCCCGACCCCCCTCGGCGCTCATGACGTCATCGAACCAGTCCTCTAACCCGATGCTTTTGCCATCGGGGACGCCGCCGACTCCCGCCCCGGACAGTGGCTCCCCCTGGGGAGTGGCGGTGGAGTCGCAGACGTCCTCCGCCGAGTGGCTGTGTAGCGTTCCGGATCGTGGTCCGGCCAGATCCTGACACGACTGTGAGGGCCGCCAGGGCCGCATCTGGCTCCAGGAGCTGCTAGAGTCGTCACACTCGGGACTGTGGGGTTCCTGCTTCACGGCCACGTGACCCTGTAGGGACGCCTCCCCGGGCGCGTGGGAGGGTTCCACCGGCGCCGCTTGGGGGCGTGTTCGTCGGGATCCTGGGTGCCGTGGGTGGCGTGGATGGCCTCGGCGGCCGCGACGAGGCGCTCCCGGACGACCTTCCGGTCCTGTTCGCCCAGGAACAGCAGTTGCTTGAACCGCGGATCCAGAAGACTGGAGAGCTCCAGAAAGCGCCGGACGTCCGTGTCCTGGTAGGCCCTCTGGAGGCTGGCCAGGATGGCCTCCCGGGCCGCGTGGGCCGCAGACCCCTCCGCCTCTGGGTGATCCGTGCCGGCGGCGGCGGCGGCGGCGGCGGCTGACCGGGGCACCAGCTCCCGCTGTAGCTTGGCAACCAGCGGCAGGAGGAGAGAGGCGGAGGGAGGGCGCTGCTCCCGAACCACGTCGGTCGCCATCTTGAGCGGGTGGAGGACCCCCATGAGGTCCCGGGCTTGATCCAGAAGGCCTTCGTCCCAGCGCGGCGGCAGCGGCTCCTCGTAGTCCGGATCGCTCCCGCGATCAGCGCTCCCTATGGCCGGATTGCTCAGCGTGGCCACTACGGCCGAGTGGATCTCCACCAGGTGGCGCAACATGTCGTGCGTGGAGACCCAGGATTCCGGAGTGTCGCGCTCCAGATTGGGGTGTTGCGCGGATCGGGACACCCCAGAGTCCTGCTGCCGATTGGCGAGTTCCTGGTGCAGGATGCCCCGAGCCAGGGCGTTTGTGTCGAAATTGGTCAGCAAGGTGCGGATTGTGGTCAGGAGGGCGGTGACGGGGGGCAGGCGGAGGGCGGGGGCCACAGCGCCAGCCAGAACGTCATGCAGACACTGGATAGCCGGGGCCGACCCCGCCTCGCCCCCCAAGTGGCCCACCCGGTGAGCCCCCACCAGGCCCGCCACCGTCATCGGCTGCGACTCGGGCAGCCCCCAGTCCTTGAGCACCTGTCGGACCACCCTGGCCACATCCTCACCCTCGTTCCCACCGCTACCACCCTCCCCCTGACCTTGACCTTCGCTGAGAGTCCTCTCCTCTGGCGGTAGCATCTTCGTGCAAAGGGTAAAGTTGTTTGGCTGCAGCCTGGTGGACACCATGTGAAGGTTCACTGTCACGTAGCGATCGCCGCTGAGCGATCCCCACGTTTCCATGGCGACGGCTGTATGGGCGGCGTGCTGCAGCGCGCGCTTGATGTGTCCCGTGGTCACGTGGCACTTGTTCGGGATCAGGAAGTTCACCACGGAGGAGGCGTCCGGCATTTCGTACCCGGGATTGACCAAGCCGATTAATCTCCGGAAGGTGGCGCTGTCGACTGTGTCCGGCGGTATCAGCTCCGTCACCAGGTACTCCAGAAGGGTCTGGTGGATGGCAGCGGTCGGGATGGTGGCGAATACTCCAGTGTTGGTACCCCTGTTCCCGTAGGCCGAGTGGCTGCCCGACACCGCGCCGCCGCCTCCCCCTCCTCCTCCCCCGACCCCGCCGCCCACACTCATCCGCCCTCCGACCCCTCCTCCGCCCAGGGGGCTGTGTTGCACCCCGTGACCGCCCTGCTGCTGCTGCTGCTGGATGTCCGAGCCGCCCAGCAGGCCGTCCACGTGACCCCCGAAGCCGGCCCCGAGGCCCGGCATGTAGTCCAACCGGGGCCGGGACGCGCGCGGCGGCGGCTCTGGAATCTCCGGGTGGTGGCGCCTCAAGTGCGACGCCATGTTGGTCGTGTTGCCGGTGAAGCGATACTCGAGGAAACACTTCTTGCAGACGACCGTCTCCCGGTCCGGCTGGCCGTCAGGCCGGGCGTAGAAGCCGAAGTATTCCCACACGTAGCTCGTCGCCTTCCCCCAGAAATCCACGAGCACCGGCACCTTGATCTCTGGGACAGTGGCTTGGACGACGTCGGCGATGAAGGACATAGCGGTCGGATTGACGGCGTGGTGTGTGCCATAAACTGGGTAATACTCGAGAGTTGGACGCGATACTTCAGCGAAGATCGCGCTCAGTCAAACCAGCTTCAAAATGGCGGCACAAACTGGGTTAATACTCGCGAGTTGGCGGCGATACTTCAACGAACATGGCGCTCGGCAAACCAGCTTCAAAATGGCGGCACAAACTGGGTTAATACTCGCGAGTTGGCGGCGATACTTCAACGAACATGGCGCTCAGGCAAACCAGCTTCAAAATGGCGGCGTGGTATCGATCCAGCTTGGGCGGCTGGGCCCTGAGAGTCAGTATCGTGGCGATCATTCGAGTCTGCAGCCTGCTCAGCTCTGCCTAGTGGACCGCCAAATATCGTCTGTATACCATTCGCTATCGTGAAACATCGAAACCCAGGCTGTGTGTGTGTGGTGTGTACGCTATCCCAGTAACAGGCGAACAGTGCAGTGCCAACCCTCCGCAACCACCCCTCCCCCCAATCGCTGCAGAACCGCACCGCCGATTGGCCGATACACAACGCAGCTGAGCATCACGATAACTACCCTCCCCCCCCTCACCTCTCCCCGTCCCTCCCCTCCTCTCCTCTCCCCGACCCGACCGACGCCTGCGATACACGCGCCGAGGCTCAATACGTCACAGCTCCGCTCGATTCGCGTCGCTCGCTGGATGTGTGCACCGCGTGTATCGGGCTCCCTCCCACCCTCCCTCATCGACCCCCGGCCCCGTCTGCCTCAGCCAATCACGGCGCCCGCACGCACAATCGAATCGCACTCGTCGGCCACGCGTATATGAATAACAAAGGTCCGTGGCCGCTGCTCGCGACGGCACCGATCGCTGTCTGTGTTTGGGCGGCGACCCAAATGGCGGGTCGATTTCAGCTCTTTGTAACTTTTAATACACGTGTTTTGTGATAGCGATAAGCTGAGTGAGCTGAACCGTCGATATCTGAGTCGTTTCTACATAATGGTATGAGTCCTTCTCTCAGTCTATCTGCTCAACTGGCCTCAGGGTGCTATTTATAGCGCTTCCAAAGAGCGATTATCGTGGCATCGGATATAGTGGCAGCGATGTGTGCCGAGTGGGGTTCGAGGGGGGCCCGGGGGTGACATGTAAATATTGTATTTGTGTTAGAAGCGTTGTTCAGATATTCCCTCGACCAGACTGGAGCGCACCCCCCCCCCCCCCCAGACCAGCGGTTTCTCTCCTTACCCTCGCCCATGTTGCTGCCTCTCCCCTATCACCCCCATCCCGCCTCCCTAATTAAACTCCCTCGCTCATTTTACCCGTTACACAAAGCGCCTTTTGTACTACCAAGGTCAAGAGACTGCCTCTTGCCTCTTTCAATTTTGCAGCCCTAGTCTTCCCACACACCCGTCCCTCCCAACTACCTCACCCGCTCTTTCCCATTCACCCCGCATTGCTTCATGAATTCATAATAATGCGCGGATTGTAAAAAGAGATGTTTTGTTGCCCCAGTGTTCTGCTGTGCACGAGATTCTCTCGTGCGATCACACACTTATAAATTCTTAACGATGTCAACCTTGTTGGGTCGGCAAATCAAGCCCCCTTGTGTCACTTTATTTGCACACTCGTACACGGAGACACAAACCTGCAGCTCTCTCCTGCACCGATGAGCCCTCCCCCCCACCCCCTCGAATCCTGATTAAAACAGTTGTACACACACTGCCCAAACTAATGAACTCAATTAACAACGTAAAATCTATGTGAAATATGTGTCGATTCTCGGATCGTGACTAATCCGTGAACACCTATCCTTCGTCATCGTTAGTGTATTATCGAGTTGAAATAATCTGGAACCATGAAGTGAAACACTATTATCATGAGCATGGCGCCTATCATTGGGACATATATAGATCAATTTCCATGGGGATGGGCGGGTGACAGCTGTAAATGTCACCCACCACAACGATTCGGTGACATGTTAAAACGGTCCAATGTGGCTGGTGTCGTTAAAACTTACTGGTGCGACAAGGCAAGCCTCAGTGTGGAATGGCTGGTCGGTTGGGCTATTATTACAATTGACTAATTGTAATTGACATGCATGATGATTTCCTTGTCGGTGTCCTGACGTGTCATATGTACCACGTGACTGTCACGTGACACACTGGCGCTTTCTCTTTGCTTCCTCATTACACTCTCCTTACACTCTCGTTACACTCTCGTTACACTCTCGTTATTCTAGTTACCTAACCGGACAGTATTGGATTGAGTTACCGATATATGTCATGGCTCATGTTGTGTACTTCCCCTTGGTGTAACATCGATTTTTTGGGACTTTTGGTCACACGCAGAACGCTGTTTCTAGCATTCGTGGTTTAATTATATGCGTTAAACCTCGGCTCTGTGGCGAATGAATCAGGCGCGTGACGTTTCTACAATTTGACATGCTGCCGAATCTAGTGGATCTGATAATGTGACTTGATTTGGTCGGGGCTTTTGACCTGTAAGGCTATATGATTTTATAACTTAAACACGTCGTTGCGAACGTATTTTATGTACCGGTGTGTAAGAAAATAACGATCATCAATAAATGGAATGGTGGCTGTGATCGTCACTATGAACCACAAAGTAGCCCGAAAATTTAAGTCTGCACTAACATAGACATTGATGCAGGCGGGACTCGAAACCGTGACTCGATTAATATATTCTCGACGTTAAGACTGGCACAGGCGTAGACATAATAGAGCAAACCTTCACCCGCTCGGCCACTGGGGTCGGCCCAGTGTCTGCGATGGTGTGTGGCGTCGTTTGTCTGGAGTCAGACAGTGAAAGGCGACGTCTCACCATTGTCTCGTCTTAGTGTCCCTTATTAGCGTTCTTATATATATATATATATATATATATATATATATACGTAAATGTGCATATATATTCTATGTATGTATTGTATATATATATATATGGCAGACTGCAGATATATTGCAGTTTTCCCCCGATAGCCATCAGACGCCATCATTACCCCAATTTACACCGCCTCCCCGTGAGCGTAACCCAAGTGTGTCCCCAGGATAACCACGTCCCGTCTGGCTGGCCCAGGCAAACTACGTCCTGTCTGGCCGCCTTCCAACCACATCTAACCACCCCCACCATCTCTCATTGTGTCTGTGTGTGTCACCTCTGCCTCCACCCCTTCCCCCGCTGCTCGGTTTTTCTGGTTTCTCGTTCTCTCCTCCCTCACTCTGCCATCCTGTCCCACGTTTCCTCTTTTCTCGCTCTCCATCTGTCCCCTTTCTCGCATCTCAGCCCCGCCCCTCCCCCTCGCTCTCTCCCCCCCCCCCCCCGCTCCCCTCTCTCGCTCTCCTCCCCTCCCCCTCTCTTTCCCTCCCCTCCCCCTCCCCCCTTTCTCTCCCTCCTTACGCTAGCACGAACCTCCCCTCCCCCCCCCTCCCATGAGCTACGCCCACATGTTAGTCACGTGACGTGTTGATATCTCGTCTGGCTCTTTAAACACGACGCGCTTGATTCAATCTCGTTGTTTATATTATTTACCTCCAAAGCCTCGACTTTTTACTTGGTTGTTTGCAAAAAAACCGAAATTAGTTTTGTCAAATTTACAGTGAAACGATGATAAGCGTGCTGACTGCATGGGCCTGTTACCTCTTAGATGTGTTTATTATATATGAAAACATGGATGTATATATGCTCTTCCATCGTTTTGTTCAGCTCTGCTTTCAAACTGGTTATGATAACGAAATCGTTATAAATAAAGATTTAACTTCTGCTCATCGTTCGATTTAGTCTTCATGCAACCATCTGTTGTGGATTTAACGTGTGTTTTGTGTAAAACGGGTGATCACTCCCTCATCCGGTCATCTCCCGACGAACCCCGGTCCCCCCCCCCCGTCCGCCCTTCCCTCCGTCGGCCCTTCCCTCCGTCCACCTCGTCCACCCCGGTCACCCTCGTCCACCCCGGTCACCCCCGTCCACCCCGGTCACCCCCGTCCATCCCCGGTCACCCTCGTCCACCCCGGTCACCCTCGTCCACCCCGTCCACCCCCGGTCACCCTCGTCCACCCCGGTCACCCTCGTCCACCCCGGTCACCCTCGTCCGCTCTGGTCACCCCCGTCCACCCCGTTCACCCCGGTCACCCTCGTCCACCCCCGTCCACCCCGGTCACCCTCGTCCACTCCGGTCACCCCCGTCCACCCCGGTCACCCCCGTCCACCCCGGTCACCCTCGTCCACCCCGGTCACCTCCGTCCACCCCCGGTCACCCTCGTCCACCCCGGTCACCCCCGTCCACCCCCGGTCACCCTCGTCCACCCCGGTCACCCCCGTCCACCCCCGGTCACCCTCGTCCACCCCGGTCACCCCCGTCCACCCCCGGTCACCCTCGTCCACCCCGGTCACCCCCGTCCACCTCGGTCACCCTCGTCCACCCCGGTCACCCCCGTCCACCCCCGGTCACCCTCGTCCACCCCGGTCACCCCCGTCCACCCCCGGTCACCCTCGTCCACCCCGGTCACCCTCGTCCACCCCGTCCACCCCCGGTCACCCTCGTCCACCCTCGTCCACCCCGGTCACCCTCGTCCACTCCGGTCACCCCCGTCCACCCCCGGTCACCCTCGTCCACCCCGGTCACCCCCGTCTACCCCGGTCACCCTCGTCCACCCCGGTCACCCCCGGTCACCCTCGTCCACCCCGGTCACCCTCGTCCACCCCGGTCACCCTCGTCCACCCCGGTCACCCTCGTCCACTCCAGTCACCTCCGTCCACCCCGGTCACCTTCGTCCACCCCCGTCCACCCTCGTCCACCCCGGTCACCCTCGTCCACTCCGGTCACCCCCGTCCACCCCGGTCACCCCCGTCCACCCCGGTCACCCTTGTCCACCCCGGTCACCCCCGTCCACCCCCGGTCACCCTCGTCCACCCCGGTCACCCCCGTCCACCCCCGGTCACTCTCGTCCACCCCGGTCACCCCCGTCCACCCCCGGTCACCCTCGTCCACCCCGGTCACGCCCGTCCACCCCCGGTCACCCTCGTCCACCCCGGTCACCCCGGTCACCCTCGTCCACCCCGGTCACCCCCGTCCACCCCCGGTCACCCTCGTCCACCCCGGTCACCCTCGTCCACCCCCGGTCACCCTCGTCCACCCCGGTCACCCTCGTCCACTCCGGTCACCCCCGTCCACCCCCGGCCACCCTCGTCCACCCCGGTCACCCCCGTCCACCCCGGTCACCCTCGTCCACTCCGGTCACCCCCGTCCACCCCCGGTCACTCTCGTCCACCCCGGTCACCCCCGTCCACCCCGGTCACCCTCGTCCACCCCGGTCACCCTCGTCCACCCCGTCCACCCCGGTCACCCCCGTCCACCCCGGTCACCCTCGTCCACCCCGGTCACCCTCGTCCACTCCCGGTCACCCCCGTCCACCCCCGGTCACCCTCGTCCACCCCGGTCACGCCCGTCCACCCCCGGTCACCCTCGTCCACCCCGGTCACCCCGGTCACCCTCGTCCACCCCGGTCACCCCGTCCACCCCCGGTCACCCTCGTCCACGTCCACCCCGGTCACCCCCGTCCACCCCCGGTCACCCTCGTCCACCCCGGTCACCCTCGTCCACCCCCGGTCACCCTCGTCCACCCCGGTCACCCCCGTCCACCCCCGGCCACCCTCGTCCACCCCGGTCACCCCCGTCCACCCCGGTCACCCTCGTCCACTCTGGTCACCCCCGTCCACCCCCGGTCACTCTCGTCCACCCCGGTCACCCCCGTCCACCCCGGTCACCCTCGTCCACCCCGGTCACCCTCGTCCACCCCGTCCACCCCCGGTCACCCCCGTCCACCCCGGTCACCCTCGTCCACCCCGGTCACCCTCGTCCACCCCGTCCACCCCCGGTCACCCTCGTCCACCCCGGTCACCCTCGTCCACTCCGGTCACCCCCTTCCACCCCGGTCACCCCGTCTACCCTCCGTCTACCCTCCGTCCGCCCCGTCCAACCTCCGTCCACCCCTCGTCCACCCCTCGTCCACCCCTCGTCCACCCCCCGTCCTCCCCTCGTCCACCCCCCGTCCACCCCGTCTACCCCTCGTCCACCCCTCGTCCACCCCTCGTCCACCCAATTGCTCCTGGCATGGACTGTTGCTACCAATCAATACCAACAAGCCTTCATCTAGACCTAATTATATGTTTTGTTCTTCTCTTTCTCGTTCTGCAGGAGCAACGAGAGAAATCGGAACTGCCTTAACGCGTCTCTGCATGAGACACAGAAGTATCGAGAAGAAACTCAAGGAATTCACAAGGTAAACTCCTTTCTTACGTGTTTGCTGTAAGGTCAGGATTAAAGTATTTTAGTCAACATGGAGATTGAAGGTGTGTCACTGCTCCCTCGTACACCAGCCCATTGCCATGAGGGAACAGCAAGATGAAAAGGCAAATTTCTTTAGATGGAGATTACGCCAGAAAGCCACATTTCCCACACGCGATGCTTCAATCTGGCCAAAATCTTAAATGTGCGTTTTTTATTCCAGATATATGATTCAATATAAGCACCTAATTAAACTTACATTATTTCAATTTCGGAAAAAAAAGGTCTTCTGAGAAGGAAAAAATATGCATGAGCAGCTAACTCAGTTCTTTTAATTTTAATGAGCCAATTGCAACTTTGGGCTCCAACCCGTGTTCCCGCTTAGTGAGCCAATCAGCAACGATTGCTTCAACTAACGAGCCAACTACCACCGAGGCCTCTGACTAAATGTCTCTCTGTGTTCCTGAGGGTTTTTTTTTACTGTATTCTGAAGGCCGGGGGCCGTGGGAGGATTAGAGATAAGGCCGGTCGCTTGGCTTAACAGACCCGGAGGCTGGCTGGGTGGGTGGCCGTCTGTCACTGCCTTGAAATTGACAACTTACTGTGACGTCGACGAGCCACCAGCAGACACCCAAGTCACGTGATCGGTTGTTTAGTGCTTGAGAACCAGACGTCTGCTAATTACGTGTTGCGGTTGTCACTAGATGGCGCCAGTGAGTTGTGATAACCGGACTCTGGTCTTTTGGTCTGTATCTGGGATCGAGACGTAGAACGGTTTTAATTGTGGGGTACGCTGGCCCTGAAACAAACCAGTGGTTCAGCTGAGTACAGATATACCATCCCATTGTTGCACTAGAAAGAAGTAAAGTGATTGCGACAGAAAGAGGGCCCTTTAGGGGTGCATACCATTGGCCACAAAGGGAAGAGTGTGATAGAGAGTGAGGTGGTGGGGTGTGATAGGGAGGTACTGTCGGAGGAGTTGGGGCTTGGGGGGGGGGGGGGGGGGGGTACATTTCAAGACACAAGCCATGCTAGGATCCCAAGTAAATCCACAGCTTGCCTCTCATTGCCATCAATGGTCGTTCTTGTATCCCGCTCTTGTGAATAATGCAAGGAGGCTCCCATAAGCTAAGATGGCGGCGCACTGGGTTTTAAGATCAACTGACCCTCGTTCTGTATGGGAATTGTTTCACATAGCATTCGGCGCATTGCCCCGGAATGTTCCTTGGTCCTGGTTGGCCGCCAGCCCATCTGTACCCAAAAGTGGCAGAAAACGTCAGTCACCCGTTGAATGCCACCGACGGCAAGGTCCCGACATGAGCGATAATAGGGCGACGGAAGAGCTGCTCTCTCACTGGTCACTAATAATACACTAGTACTACTCGTAGGAGTGAATGCTTGAACATCTACCTACGTTGAAAAAGTGATATATGGAGTGTGTATAGTTAGGTGGAGGAAAAATGGCTGACCTAGATCTACATAGTCGATGGTTGGAGTGATAACAATGTGCTGATATGCGGCGTGACGGGAGGCGTGGCGTGGTTTGTTTACCCGCCGAGCATTGTTTTACCCGACCCGTACCCATGGTGATGCCCCCCCCCTGTAGGATGCAGTGTTGTCTTCCTTCCAATTCCCAGTGGAAACCCCGGACTGAAAGTGGGCGGCCAGCGTTTTTATGCCTGGTTACGATGACGTCATAAAGCAGGTTGTGCTATATTGCCCCCTTCTCCAACCCGCTTCCATGGTCTGCGGTCCGTTTGGCCTCGTGATGAACCCAGCCGAAACGTCCAATGTCGGTGTGTGATGTGGGGTGACCTGGTGGTGACTTGGGGGTGACCTGGGGGTGACTTGGTGGTGACCTGGGTGTGACTTGGGGGTGACTTGGTGGTGAACAAGGCGATACCGCGTGGCCAGTAATCTTGGTCACCCCAAGGCCCAGCATGTGCCGAACCCCTCATTTCTTTCCATCCCATTCCCTTTGCTCGGGAGGTTTCTTGATCCAATTTAGCCTACATGTGCACACAAGTTAAATTTCGCTTTGTTTCCCAATACATTTTATATCGTAGCTTTAAACAAGACAGGCAGCAACACAAAACCTTTCTTTGAATCGGTACCATTGCAGTGCAAGTACTGATACGATTTGTTTGACAAGTTCTTAAAAATATGGATATGAATTGGTTGATGAGCCATTGTGGATAGGATTTCTTTGCAATGTGATGATTGAGACGAGTTTACTCCCGTATTATGGTTACCATGTCGTTACAGTGTCATTATCCATGCGGTTTATGGTTACCATGTCGTTACAGTGTCATTATCCATGCGGTTTATGGTTACCATGTCGTTACAGTGTCATTATCCATGCGGTTTATGGTTACCATGTCGTTACAGTGTCATTATCCATGCGGTTTCGTTGCAGTGCCATTATGGATGCAATGGTGATGCCCCTCCACGAGAAGAAAGAAGACTGGAAAAACACAGTGATACAACTTGACAAGGACCATGCTAAAGGTAGGTCACCTCAGGTCAAAGGTCATTGGAAAACACAGTGATACATGCTAAAGGTAGGTCACCTCAGGTCAAAGGTCATTGGAAAACACAGTGATATATGCTAAAGGTAGGTCATCTCAGGTCAAAGGTCATTGGAAAACACAGTGATACAACTTGACAAGGACCATGCTAAAGGTAGGTCACCTTAGGTCAAAGGTCATTGGAAAACACATTGATACAACTTGACAAGGACCATGCTAAAGGTAGGTCACCTCAGGTCAAAGGTCATTGGAAAACACAGTGATACATGCTAAAGGTAGGTCACCTCAGGTCAAAGGTCATTGGAAAACACAGTGATACAACTTGACAAGGACCATGCTAAAGGTAGGTCACCTTAGGTCAAAGGTCATTGGAAAACACAGTGATACAACTTGACAAGGACCATGCTAAAGGTAAGTCACCTCAGGTCAAACGTCAGGCGGGAACCAGTTTTATAGCTCATAGAAAGGTCCCCAGTGACAACTGCAAAAGTTATCCTTTCATCGTAGAGTTTTAAATGAAGGATCGCAACCCAATATTGTTATCTATCTGTGGTGACGCTATTCTTGGCACTCAGCGAAGGAGTGGGGCTTGTCGCTCATTGTTATCGACGAAGGCCAAGTGGCGAGAGAGACGTCTTCGCTCGTCTGGATTTTGTCTGGATTCCGCCCTAACGCGACCTTGACCTTTTTGTTCGGTCTCAGTCACTGATACTAATATTATTAATAGAAATGCTTCAAGACGGGGCTCATGCCGCACTAAATATATGTACCTGGGCAACCCCGTCCATGTGAGAAACCGTTACAATGTAAGGCCCATCATAAGGCAGAATACCGTAGGTTGCACCCGAGAGCTTATAAACCATTCCGTGTGACGTCATTGATCCTCCAACTGTCAGGTCTACTTAACGCAACCCGAGGACACTCGGTGGCCTAGTGGTAGCGGAACTTCTCGTCCACACGTCCCGGCTTCCACGGCACCTCACACTCTGGCATACAGGCCGGGCGGATATTTCTAGGGTCACATTTCTGGTACTTTTGATTCGGTGCCCAATGCAGGACCATCCTTACAACAGACAACAGTAGATCCCGGGCAGTAGATCTTTTGTCATATGCGCAACCGTAATAGCAACAGTGTGCTATTTATATATCTATGCTATATATATATTATATGCTATATATATTTTGTTATATATACATATACATACATTGAAATTCACCCGTAAGCTGGGTCGAGGAGCTCGCTGTCTCTGGCCCCAGGCCCCAGGTCCCTGTTTATGGCTCACATAGACCCCGTGCCTAGGGCCGCCCCGACACCTCACCGCCACAAGTGTTGAAGAGACTGACACCTCGCTTACTTGGCCTTTACCCTTTGTGGATGGGAAAAACTCCCTCCTGTCCCGGGCTACCACCTTTGTTATCTTAGCGGTGTCTCCCGCCTCCTTCTTCCCTGCCCATTTGCCCTCCGCCCCCCCCCCCCCCCCCTTGTTCCTACTTTTAACTCCACCACGCTAGTCCCAACCTTATTCCTTCATATGTATATATCCCCCATCTGCTCCACCCTCACCGAGGGTACCTGTTTGCTTCCCACCTCATTGTCCCCTAGTACACTCCCCCCCCCCTTCTGTTCTCACTCTGTGGTGCATCCCCGCGACGCCCCCCCCCCCCCACCGGGACACAGTGCCGCTGTCTGAAGCACTTAGCCTCCCCTCATGTGACGGGCTCTCGGGGTCTGTTTATTGTATGAGCGATAAATGGGCGTGTATGTCACATCGCTGAAGCAGCCAAGCTGTATATCCCTTCTCTGTCTTCCTCCGTCATTCCCCTTCTCCCCCCCCCCCCCCCGCCCCCATAAAAAAAGTCACTGAACATTGTATTTCACAGACTAACTTCACTCCATCAGCATTGCTTTGCTTTACGCGAGGCATAAGTTACAAGCTTAATGTTGTGACAATGGATGGGGATGAGAATAGCTGAGCCGCCTATCAACAAGGGAAGAGGGGACTTAGGGACGTGATGGTTGGGGTGGGAAGGGGGGAGAGATAAATGGGGAAACTTTGGCCATCGCAGCCCCCCTCATTCCCCGCCCCTCCACCCTCCAACACCCCTCAGACCCCACCCCTCCACCCTCCAGCCCCCCTCATTCCCCGCCCCTCCACCCTCCAACACCCCTCAGACCCCACCCCTCCACCCTCCAGCCCCCCTCATTCCCCACCCTTCAACCCTCCAACACCCATCAGACCCCGCCCCTCCACCCTCCAGCCCCCCTCATTCCCCACCCCTCCACCCTCCAACACCCCTCAGACCCCACCCCTCCACCCTCCAGCCCCCCTCATTCCCCACCCCTCCACCCTCCAACACCCCTCAGACCCCACCCCTCCACCCTCCAACACCCCTCGGACCCACGCGGATCTTATTGAGAGAGCCGAGGATAAAACACCTCCTGCCGTAGTTGGCCAGACAACCTGCTAAATACGACCATCTAGCCCAGCCTGGGGGCCTCCTTTGGTGTAGCAGTTGGCGCACAAGAACGCAGATCAACAGATCAACATTCATAAGTTCTGCCCTCATTCATTTCATTTCTAACCCGGTCCCCGGCGGTAGTCACGTAGTTGATGTGACCCCCCCCCCCCCCCCCCGGCCTTGGGATTGGTCCTAAAACTTTGTGCTGGTTTAGTAGGGCATTTAAAGTAACCAGGTACGAAACTTACTCACTAGCTTCTGGTGTACACGTCTGTTGCGTGCACCGAGAGACCTGCGCTGGTGCCCTGTGTGCATTAAGCTGGTGCCAAGCCACACCGACCCCGTCTTGCTTGAGACTGATAGAGTTGCGTTTTACAATGATGGAAGGCATATGGCCGAAGTTATAGACACGTTGACGACAAGACGATTGGCATGATATAAAAGAAAAAAACCTGGGAGAAGTGGTTGGCTTCAGTCACAACTTTCCCAGCCCCTCTCCCACCTTCCTCCCCCCGTCGTCATTCCCGCATTCCCTTCCTCCTCTCCCATGCCCCGCCCCCAGCTCCCTCTCTCCCGTTCTCGACTCCCACTACCATGCCCAGCTGAACAATTCACATTAAAGTTGTCCGTCGTGAATTTACATCCTCGCCTGGTTCCCTGTTTTAATGCTGAAATGAACAACATACTAGGCCGGTTCCCTGTTTAGATCGCGCCTGGCGGTGGAGATTCTCGCAAGACCTGTTATTTCGTTCAACGCCGTACGTGAAACAGATGCCGCAAGGGTTCAACGCGTGCAAAGTGATTAGTATATAAATCAAGTCACATATTGTGCCAGATGCATTAGAGCGAAAGCCTCTGTACCCCCCCACCCCCCCCCCTTTCTCTTCCCTCCTTTCCACCACGCCAACCCCCTGGCACTCCCATCCAATTCGCTCTCAGTCTCATGTATATTATACATAAATACGTACTATAACCCCGTGAGGATCCCACATCTATGATGAATGTGGACATTGTATAGTGTTGGTTTGTGTATCACATGGCGAGGGTCTGGGCCATTTAAATGTCATATATTCCCTGTTTGTCGTTGGCTAATGGGGGCCGGCCCGATAGCTCAGTGGGTTAGATCGCTCGCATTGAGCGCTCTGGCCACCTGAGAGTCTAACGGCACATGGACCGGTGGTTCAATCCCCGCTGTGGCCATGTCTGTGTAGTCGCAGGATAAAGATCCCATGGCCTTCTTCACAAAGAGTAGGGGGTTACCCCCGGGGACATGGCTCCACTCTCCCTTCCTTCTCTCATTGACTCGATATTACCAAAAGTGGTTAAAATCGTCCTGAATATGCAACCAACCAATCGTTGGCGAGGATCCGGACCATTTAGATGTCATGTATTCCCTGTTTGTCGTTGGCTAATGGGTTGATCGTCTTCTGTCTTCCAGAGTACAAGAAGGCACGGGCTGACATCAAAAGGGCGTCCTCAGACACAGTCCGGCTCCAGAAGAAACTCAAGAAAGGTGAGGATTTAATGTCCGTCAGTATATCTTAACCCGGGGCTTCAAAAAAAAAATATCTCCCGAGAGATTTAAGAACTTAAATGGTTGGAAAACGCGCGTATGGATATATGTATGTTTTTACTGAGAGACACTCTGGCGCATGAACCACGTGGGTTTTAGTGGAAATGGAGGGTATTTTGTATGAAAGGAGGTGTGAAAATCCTGACGTACGTCGCAACCGGGAAATATCTGTAGTCGTAATAAATAAGTGAACGGCTTTCCATAGATTACATCGTGGAACACGTGTTTGCCACATGTAACTGCAGTCTACTACAACCCCACAACAGTGATAATGCCATGGCACAAGGCCAGTCCGGCCGGCACAGCACCGGGCTTGACACGGGTTTTCTGAATGGGTCCGTTGTCAGGGGAGAGAAGCCCGCCTGGGTTAAACCGATGATAGCGGTGATAAAGACTCCTACCGGATGTTTGATCTAACCGGAAGTAGTGAATGGGCGCTCGCAGTTTAACGGTCTGTATATTGTCGGCGTTTAGCGTGGCAGCCGGTCGGGTTAAGTGCCGTATTATCTATTATGGGTATATGGAAATTTGGCTTAATAATGGGAATTATTGTGGGTATAATAAGGCTGATGTGGTGCAGTCCCAATTGGCGTAATGGCCGGTAGAGGGGGTAGCAGTGGTGTATATGGAGAGTGCTCCCGACGCTGAATATCCGCGACGCAGTTTTTCTCGACAGCTGGTCTGGGTGGACGGTATCCGCTCGGTGAAAAAAAAAATGGCGGCGGGCAGACAGAAAATAAGACCCATGTTAAACATCTACATACCGCCGAAGTCCGGGAGTAGGGGTATAAAACATAACGAGGAAGGTAGATTTATCGCGTATGTCCTCTCCTATAAATCATGCAGAGTCGGTTTGCTCTGCTGACTGCAGCCTCCTGTATCATTGGATCGCAGGCCGTAACGTTGCACTTCTGCATCATGTTGATATCCGCTTCCCGCTTGACTTTAGGCGTCGAGTTCGTTTCAACACCAGAAGATATTTGAAACAGATAAGCCACCGCCAATATCAGGCCGCCACGTGCGCGCCGCCTGTCCCCTCCCACCTCTAATTTTTAGCTTACCATTTTCTGTGCTACTGTCATCGTGAATCTGAAGTTTTGACACGTTGACAAAGGACCAAAGGGAACTCAAATGATCTGTAGACGCGTATAGCTCCCCCTGGCGGTTGTCAACATGGCGACGCTAGCGCCACTGACATTGAGAGTGATTCCCACGAGGACGAAGCTCGCTTCCCGCTACTTCAGTGCAGCAGTGTACCGAAATAGTGTCCTCCGTCAAAAGTTGGCCACAGGGTGTCCCCGGGAAATAATGGCCGCGGTAAACATCTAAATAGTGTTAATGAGGCAGTTCGGTTGTTTTTGTTTTTGCTTCACGCCTGTCTCGGTCTTAATAGGTCGGTGGCTGTAGGATACGTGACACCGAGGGGGGGAGGGGGGAGCGGTCGTTAAAAGTGTCATGAGGTGTGTCGTCGCACAGTCCAAAACTGGGAATCTTTTTTTGAGGGTAGGAAACTCAAGGTTTGCGTCTGATAACCGATTGTGCAGCTTCCGGGAGGAGGGGTGGTTGGATGAGGGTCGGCAGCGGGGTGTGGGGGGGGATGCTTGCCGGGGTGAAGGAGTGCCACTAGCACTGTCGCCTCTGGTCTTGGCCAGACGACAGACCCTTGATCTCGGGCTTTTTTTTTCAGTGTTTGTATAGAGGTAGGGGGGGGGAGGTGTGAGGGGGGGGGGTACATTACGACTCCTGAGACGTCCTGGGTTCGTGACGTCATGGCATTGGGGCATCGTAACATTGTGACGTCATGGCATTATGACGTCATGGCGTTGTGAAGTCATGGCATTGGAACGTCTTGGCATGGTAACGTCTTTGCCATGGCATTGAGATGTCGTAACAGTGTGGCGTCATGGCATTGTGACGTCATGACATTGTAACATCATGGGCATGGCATTCAGACGTCGTGGCTGTACGGAGACCGACACCGGGACACAACAACCGCACAGGACCAGAAAATATTGGTCAATAATGAGTCAGGAGATTATAAAGCCATCACCAACCCATAGTCTACCCAGTAAGAGGTAAACGGCTTCAGTTTTGCAACGTTTTCAACAACAATGTAAATTTTACGTCCGCCAAATAATAATCGGACAGAACACACAATCAATATCCATCAGGCCGAGAATGGCAGTCACTGTCCCATTGACGTAAACGGCGGGAATAAAACCCTGCCATTTGTGGCATTGTGTGGACCGAATTAATAGGCCGTCTGCTTGGGTGACGCGTACGTGCGTCAGAAACGAATTCATATCGATGGAAATTTGTTTACACGCATATCATGAATACACGGGCCATTAGGGAGAGATGCTATATGTCGCGTGTCTATGTACACGACGCTGGCCGCCCCCATGGGTCAGTGGGTAGAGTGCATCACTGTCTACCGCTGGCCGCCCCCATGGGAGGGCCAATCGCAATCTTTGAAGGTCGAGAATGGGTCGAATATAGAATTTTTTTTAAACGGATTGTTTAAGGGTCTACTTTAAAAAGTATTAACGGGTGTATACTAGTGAAAGGAAAATGGGTTTCATAATTTTTGTCAAAATTCATTTAGCGGAAGACACTGGGATGTTTTCCGTATTATGAGGAGTGGATCAGCGGGTACCAGTCGTGTTTTGGCATCGACGATTTATTCATCCTCACCACCATGATATACAAAGTAGTACGTGTCTGCACATATATATATATATATCTGGGTGGCGAATTGTGCAAATGTTAGATTTCTGAAAGGTGACTATTTGTATATTTCTGTATGGTGAGATGCACATCTACATTTATGTTTATTTTTGTATGCTGAGATGTACATCTATATGTATATTTCTCCATGCTAAAATGCACATATTCATTCATATATATATTCTGTGTGCTAAGATTTACATCTCCATCTATGTATATTTCTGCATACTGAGATGGACAGCTACATGTATGTATATTTCTGTATGGTGCAATGTACAACGTGTTCTGGTTTGTCAGGTAAAGGCGACACCCAGAAGCAGCTGGACAACGCCATGCAGGAGGTCAACGACAAGTTCCTGCTGCTGGAGGAGACTGAGAAGAACGCCGTGCGACAGGCGCTGATCGAGGAAAGGGCGCGCTTCTGCCACTTCATCACCTGCCTCAAGCCTGTGGCGGTGAGTACGGCCCACCAGTGAGGTCACCCCCCCCCTCCCTTCTGTCACTTCATCACCTGCCTCAAGCCTGTGGCGGTGAGTACGGCCCTCCAGTGAGGTCACCCCCCCCCCCCTCCCTTCTGCCACTTCATCACCTGCCTCAAGCCTGTGGCGGTGAGTACGGCCCACCAGTGAGGTCACCCCTCCCCCCTCCCCTTCTGCCACTTCATCACCTGCCTCAAGCCTGTGGCGGTGAGTACGGCCCTCCAATGAGGTCACCCCCCCCCCCTCCCTTCTGCCACTTCATCACCTGCCTCAAGCCTGTGGCGGTGAGTACGGCCCACCAGTGAGGTCACCTCCCTCCCCCTCCCTTCTGCCACTTCATCACCTGCCTCAAGCCTGTGGCGGTGAGTACGGCCCACCAGTGAGGTCACCTCCCTCCCCCTCCCTTCTGCCACTTCATCACCTGCCTCAAGCCTGTGGCGGTGAGTACGGCCCTCCAGTGAGGTCACCTCCCTCCCCCTCCCTTCTGCCACTTCATCACCTGCCTCAAGCCTGTGGCGGTGAGTACGGCCCACCAGTGGGGTCACCCCCCTCCCCCTCCCTTCTGCCACTTCATCACCTGCCTCAAGCCTGTGGCGGTGAGTACGGCCCTCCAATGAGGTCACCCCCCCCCCTCCCTTCTGCCACTTCATCACCTGCCTCAAGCCTGTGGCGGTGAGTACGGCCCTCCAGTGAGGTCACCCCCCCCCCCTCCCTTCTGCCACTTCATCACCTGCCTCAAGCCTGTGGCGGTGAGTACGGCCCACCAGTGAGGTCACCCCTCCCCCTCCCTTCTGCCACTTCATCACCTGCCTCAAGCCTGTGGCGGTGTGTACGGCCCACCAGTGAGGTCACCCCTCCCCCTCCCTTCTGCCACTTCATCACCTGCCTCAAGCCTGTGGCGGTGAGTACGGCCCTCCAATGAGGTCACCCCCCCCCCTCCCTTCTGCCACTTCATCACCTGCCTCAAGCCTGTGGCGGTGAGTACGGCCCACCAGTGAGGTCACCCCTCGCCCCCTCCCTTCTGTCACTTCATCACCTGCCTCAAGCCTGTGGCGGTGAGTACGGCCCACCAGTGAGGTCACCCCCCCCCCTCCCTTCTGCCACTTCATCACCTGCCTCAAGCCTGTGGCCGTGAGTACGGCCCTCCAGTGAGGTCACCCCCCCCCCTCCCTTCTGCCACTTCATCACCTGCCTCAAGCCTGTGGCCGTGAGTACGGCCCTCCAATAAGGTCACCCCCCCCCCCCTCCCTTCTGCCACTTCATCACCTGCCTCAAGCCTGTGGCGGTGAGTACGGCCCACCAGTGAGGTCACCCCTCGCCCCCTCCCTTCTGTCACTTCATCACCTGCCTCAAGCCTGTGGCGGTGAGTACGGCCCACCAGTGAGGTCACCCCCCCCCCCTCCCTTCTGCCACTTCATCACCTGCCTCAAGCCTGTGGCGGTGAGTACGGCCCACCAGTGAGGTCACCTCCCTCCCCCTCCCTTCTGCCACTTCATCACCTGCCTCAAGCCTGTGGCGGTGAGTACGGCCCACCAGTGAGGTCACCCCTCCCCCCTCCCCTTCTGCCACTTCATCACCTGCCTCAAGCCTGTGGCGGTGAGTACGGCCCTCCAGTGAGGTCACCTCCCTCCCCCTCCCTTCTGCCACTTCATCACCTGCCTCAAGCCTGTGGCGGTGAGTACGGCCCACCAGTGAGGTCACCCCTCCCCCCTCCCCTTCTGTCACTTCATCACCTGCCTCAAGCCTGTGGCGGTGAGTACGGCCCTCCAGTGAGGTCACCTCCCTCCCCCTCCCTTCTGCCACTTCATCACCTGCCTCAAGCCTGTGGCGGTGAGTACGGCCCACCAGTGAGGTCACCCCTCCCCCCTCCCCTTCTGCCACTTCATCACCTGCCTCAAGCCTGTGGCGGTGAGTACGGCCCTCCAGTGAGGTCACCTCCCTCCCCCTCCCTTCTGCCACTTCATCACCTGCCTCAAGCCTGTGGCGGTGAGTACGGCCCACCAGTGAGGTCACCCCTCCCCCCTCCCCTTCTGTCACTTCATCACCTGCCTCAAGCCTGTGGCGGTGAGTACGGCCCTCCAGTGAGGTCACCCCTCCCTTCTGTCACTTCATCACCTGCCTCAAGCCTGTGGCGGTGAGTACGGCCCACCAGTGAGGTCACCCCTCCCCCCTCCCCTTCTGTCACTTCATCACCTGCCTCAAGCCTGTGGCGGTGAGTACGGCCCACCAGTGAGGTCACCCCTCCCCCTCCCTTCTGCCACTTCATCACCTGCCTCAAGCCTGTGGCGGTGAGTACGGCCCACCAGTGAGGTCACCCCTCCCCCCTCCCCTTCTGTCACTTCATCACCTGCCTCAAGCCTGTGGCGGTGAGTACGGCCCACCAGTGAGGTCACCCCTCCCCCCTCCCTTCTGCCACTTCATCACCTGCCTCAAGCCTGTGGCGGTGAGTACGGCCCTCCAGTGAGGTCACCTCCCTCCCCCTCCCTTCTGCCACTTCATCACCTGCCTCAAGCCTGTGGCGGTGAGTACGGCCCACCAGTGAGGTCACCCCTCCCCCTCCCTTCTGCCACTTCATCACCTGCCTCAAGCCTGTGGCGGTGAGTACGGCCCACCAGTGAGGTCACCCCTCCCCCTCCCTTCTGCCACTTCATCACCTGCCTCAAGCCTGTGGCGGTGAGTACGGCCCTCCAGTGAGGTCACCCCTCCCTTCTGTCACTTCATCACCTGCCTCAAGCCTGTGGCGGTGAGTACGGCCCACCAGTGAGGTCACCCCTCCCCCCTCCCCTTCTGTCACTTCATCACCTGCCTCAAGCCTGTGGCGGTGAGTACGGCCCACCAGTGAGGTCACCCCTCCCCCTCCCTTCTGCCACTTCATCACCTGCCTCAAGCCTGTGGCGGTGAGTACGGCCCACCAGTGAGGTCACCCCTCCCCCTCCCTTCTGCCACTTCATCACCTGCCTCAAGCCTGTGGCGGTGAGTACGGCCCTCCAGTGAGGTCACCCCTCCCTTCTGTCACTTCATCACCTGCCTCAAGCCTGTGGCGGTGAGTACGGCCCTCCAGTGAGGTCACCCCCCCCCCTCCCTTCTGCCACTTCATCACCTGCCTCAAGCCTGTGGCGGTGAGTACGGCCCACCAGTGAGGTCATCCCCCCCCCCTCCCTTCTGCCACCTCATCACCTGCCTCAAGCCTGTGGCGGTGAGTACGGCCCTCCAGTGAGGTCATCCCCCCCCCTCCCTTCTGCCACCTCATCACCTGCCTCAAGCCTGTGGCGGTGAGTACGGCCCACCAGTGAGGTCACCCCCCCCCCCTCCCTTCTGCCACTTCATCACCTGCCTCAAGCCTGCGGCGGTGAGTACGGCCCACCAGTGAGGTCACCCCCCCCCTCCCTTCTGCCACCTCATCACCTGCCTCAAGCCTGTGGCGGTGAGTACGGCCCACCAGTGAGGTCACCCCCCCCCCTCCCTTCTGCCACTTCATCACCTGCCTCAATCCTGTGGCGGTGAGTACGGCCCACCAGTGAGGCCACCCCCCTCCCCCTCCCTTCTGCCACTTCATCACCTGCCTCAAGCCTGTGGCGGTGAGTACGGCCCACCAGTGAGGTCACCCCCCCCCCTCCCTTCTGCCACCTCATCACCTGCCTCAAGCCTGTGGCGGTGAGTACGGCCCACCAGTGAGGTCACCCCCCCCCCTCCCTTCTGCCACTTCATCACCTGCCTCAAGCCTGTGGCGGTGAGTACGGCCCACCAGTGAGGTCACCCCCCCCCCCCTCCCTTCTGCCACTTCATCACCTGCCTCAAGCCTGTGGCGGTGAGTACGGCCCACCAGTGGGGTCACCCCCCTCCCCCTCCCTTCTGCCACTTCATCACCTGCCTCAAGCCTGTGGCGGTGAGTACGGCCCACCAGTGGGGTCACCCCCCCCCCTCCCTTCTGCCACTTCATCACCTGCCTCAAGCCTGTGGCGGTGAGTACGGCCCTCCAGTGAGGTCACCCCTCCCCCCTCCCCTTCTGCCACTTCATCACCTGCCTCAAGCCTGTGGCGGTGAGTACGGCCCACCAGTGAGGTCACCCCTCCCCCTCCCTTCTGCCACTTCATCACCTGCCTCAAGCCTGTGGCGGTGAGTACGGCCCACCAGTGAGGTCACCCCTCCCCCTCCCTTCTGCCACTTCATCACCTGCCTCAAGCCTGTGGCGGTGAGTACGGCCCTCCAGTGAGGTCACCCCTCCCCCTCCCTTCTGCCACTTCATCACCTGCCTCAAGCCTGTGGCGGTGAGTACGGCCCACCAGTGAGGTCACCCCCCCCCTCCCTTCTGCCACTTCATCACCTGCCTCAAGCCTGTGGCGGTGAGTACGGCCCACCAGTGAGGTCACCCCTCGCCCCCTCCCTTCTGCCAGTTCATCACCTGCCTCAAGCCTGTGGCGGTGAGTACGGCCCTCCAGTGAGGTCACCCCTCGCCCCCTCCCTTCTGCCAGTTCATCACCTGCCTCAAGCCTGTGGCGGTGAGTACGGCCCACCAGTGAGGTCACCCCTCGCCCCCTCCCTTCTGCCAGTTCATCACCTGCCTCAAGCCTGTGGCGGTGAGTACGGCCCACCAGCCTCCAGTGAGGTCACCCCCCCCCTCCCTTCTGTCACTTCATCACCTGCCTCAAGCCTGTGGCGGTGTGTACGGCCCACCAGTGAGGTCACCCCTCGCCCCCTCCCTTCTGCCAGTTCATCACCTGCCTCAAGCCTGTGGCGGTGAGTACGGCCCACCAGCCTCCAGTGAGGTCACCCCCCCCCCTCCCTTCTGTCACTTCATCACCTGCCTCAAGCCTGTGGCGGTGTGTACGGCCCACCAGTGAGGTCACCCCCCCCCCTCCCTTCTGCCACTTCATCACCTGCCTCAAGCCTGTGGCGGTGAGTACGGCCCACCAGTGAGGTCACCCCTCCCCCCTCCCCTTCTGCCACTTCATCACCTGCCTCAAGCCTGTGGCGGTGAGTACGGCCCACCAGTGAGCAGTGAGATCACCCCCCCCCCTCCCTTCTGTCACTTCATCACCTGCCTCAAGCCTGTGGCGGTGAGTACGGCCCACCAGTGGGGTCACCCCCCTCCCCCTCCCTTCTGCCACTTCATCACCTGCCTCAAGCCTGCGGCGGTGAGTACGGCCCACCAGTGAGGTCACCCCCCCCCTCCCTTCTGCCACCTCATCACCTGCCTCAAGCCTGTGGCGGTGAGTACGGCCCTCCAGTGAGGTCACCTCCCTCCCCCTCCCTTCTGCCACTTCATCACCTGCCTCAAGCCTGTGGCGGTGAGTACGGCCCACCAGTGAGGTCACCCCCCCCCCCTCCCTTCTGCCACTTCATCACCTGCCTCAAGCCTGTGGCGGTGAGTACGGCCCACCAGTGAGGTCACCCCTCCCCCTCCCTTCTGTCACTTCATCACCTGCCTCAAGCCTGTGGCGGTGTGTACGGCCCACCAGTGAGGTCACCCCTCCCCCCTCCCTTCTGCCACTTCATCACCTGCCTCAAGCCTGTGGCGGTGAGTACGGCCCTCCAGTGAGGTCACCCCTCCCTTCTGTCACTTCATCACCTGCCTCAAGCCTGTGGCGGTGAGTACGGCCCACCAGTGAGGTCACCCCTCCCCCTCCCTTCTGTCACTTCATCACCTGCCTCAAGCCTGTGGCGGTGTGTACGGCCCACCAGTGAGGTCACCCCTCCCCCTCCCTTCTGCCACTTCATCACCTGCCTCAAGCCTGTGGCCGTAAGTACAACCCACCACGCCTGAACCAGCCTCTACTAGGGTTCCACACACTCTCCCACCGCCGTAAGGTCTTTAAACGCCCCCCCCCCCGTCCCCCAAGAGACACCGACATGTATGCTCCGCCCGACGACAGTTGTAACCACGTAGTGAACCCAGAGTAGGGTCTCATAGAATTTGACCAGCTGGTTCCCTGGTTAAATATTTCATAACTCTTTCTTCCGACCATATTTAGCAATATTATTTCATTTTGGGACATAACGGAGTATACGTAAAAGTAAAAGCTGGCAATTCTTGGAAATAAAAAAGAACATAATAACTTAGCTGGTACAACTGACTGCCGACTATGCAAGCGCCAGTGCGTGGTCCAAAATTAAGTATGCATCATGACAGCATTTTCATGTTCATTGCTTACTGCTTTTTCGGAATATGCCACCAAAACGCTTCCTAATAACACAGCCATGTGAGGCACGTACGCTTGGTCTGCTCCGGCCACCCCAGTGCTAATAGCCCTATCTCCGCTTGGTCTGCTCCGGCCACCCCAGTGCTAATAGCCCTATCTCCGCTTGGTCTGCTCCGGCCACCCCAGTGCTAATAGCCCTGTCTCCGCTTGGTCTGCTCCGGCCACCCCAGTGCTAATAGCCCTGTCTCCGCTTGGTCTGCTCCGGCCACCCCAGTGCTAATAGCCCTGTCTCCGCTTGGTCTGCTCCGTCCACCCCAGTGCTAATAGCCCTGTCTCCGCTTGGTCTGCTCCGGCCACCCCAGTGCTAATAGCCCTGTCTCCGCTTGGTCTGCTCCGGCCACCCCAGTGCTAATAGCCCTGTCTCCGCTTGGTCTGCTCCGGCCACCCCAGTGCTAATAGCCCTGTCTCCGCTTGGTCTGCTCCGTCCACCCCAGTGCTAATAGCCCTGTCTCCGCTTGGTCTGCTCCGGCCACCCCAGTGCTAATAGCCCTGTCTCCGCTTGGTCTGCTCCGGCCACCCCAGTGCTAATAGCCCTGTCTCCGCTTGGTCTGCTCCGGCCACCCCAGTGCTAATAGCCCTGTCTCCGCTTGGTCTGCTCCGGCCACCCCAGTGCTAATAGCCCTATCTCCGCTTGGTCTGCTCCGGCCACTCCAGTGCTAATAGCCCTATCTCCGCTTGGTCTGCTCCGGCCACCCCAGTGCTAATAGCCCTGTCTCCGCTTGGTCTGCTCCGGCCACCCCAGTGCTAATAGCCCTATCTCCGCTTG
The DNA here is from genome assembly GCA_964019135.1 of Arenicola marina. NCBI lineage: Eukaryota > Metazoa > Annelida > Polychaeta > Arenicolidae > Arenicola > Arenicola marina. Next base: position 36,158,152 of record OZ025257.1, on the reverse strand, counting down.
GTCTGCTCCGGCCACCCCAGTGCTAATAGCCCTATCTCCGCTTGGTCTGCTCCGGCCACCCCAGTGCTAATAGCCCTGTCTCCGCTTGGTCTGCTCCGGCCACCCCAGTGCTAATAGCCCTGTCTCCGCTTGGTCTGCTCCGTCCACCCCAGTGCTAATAGCCCTGTCTCCGCTTGGTCTGCTCCGTCCACCCCAGTGCTAATAGCCCTATCTCCGCTTGGTCTGCTCCGGCCACTCCAGTGCTAATAGCCCTATCTCCGCTTGGTCTGCTCCGGCCACTCCAGTGCTAATAGCCCTATCTCCGCTTGGTCTGCTCCGGCCACCCCAGTGCTAATAGCCCTATCTCCGCTTGGTCTGCTCCGGCCACCCCAGTGCTAATAGCCCTGTCTCCGCTTGGTCTGCTCCGTCCACCCCAGTGCTAATAGCCCTGTCTCCGCTTGGTCTGCTCCGTCCACCCCAGTGCTAATAGCCCTATCTCCGCTTGGTCTGCTCCGGCCACCCCAGTGCTAATAGCCCTGTCTCCGCTTGGTCTGCTCCGGCCACCCCAGTGCTAATAGCCCTATCTCCGCTTGGTCTGCTCCGTCCACCCCAGTGCTAATAGCCCTGTCTCCGCTTGGTCTGCTCCGGCCACCCCAGTGCTAATAGCCCTATCTCCGCTTGGTCTGCTCCGGCCACCCCAGTGCTAATAGCCCTGTCTCCGCTTGGTCTGCTCCGGCCACCCCAGTGCTAATAGCCCTATCTCCGCTTGGTCTGCTCCGTCCACCCCAGTGCTAATAGCCCTATCTCCGCTTGGTCTGCTCCGTCCACCCCAGTGCTAATAGCCCTATCTCCGCTTGGTCTGCTCCGGCCACCCCAGTGCTAATAGCCCTGTCTCCGCTTGGTCTGCTCCGGCCACTCCAGTGCTAATAGCCCTATCTCCGCTTGGTCTGCTCCGGCCACCCCAGTGCTAATAGCCCTATCTCCGCTTGGTCTGCTCCGGCCACCCCAGTGCTAATAGCCCTATCTCCGCTTGGTCTGCTCCGGCCACCCCAGTGCTAATAGCCCTATCTCCGCTTGGTCTGCTCCGGCCACCCCAGTGCTAATAGCCCTATCTCCGCTTGGTCTGCTCCGTCCACCCCAGTGCTAATAGCCCTGTCTCGAGAAAAACTGTGTGCACTAAGCCCGTCTGAGTCAACGCGCCAACGACCGTCATGTGGACTGGGGCTAAAGCTGGCTAGCAGCTCCCCTCCCGTACCCACTCCGCCGCTACATGGTTGACCCTTGCATCATAATGGACGCGACCGACAAGTAGTCATCATGCAAACGTGCATGATAATGTATTATACTGCGTTGCCATGCGTGTGGTTCCCGTGCTGTAACTGTTGTGATGTTTGTTTCAGGACGCTGTGGCGCACGTTGAGATGTCTGTTTCAGTGCTGTAACTGTTGAGATGTCTGTTTCAGTGCTGTAACTGTTGAGATGTCTGTTTCAGTGCTGTAACTGTTGAGATGTCTGTTTCAGTGCTGTAACTGTTGAGATGTCTGTTTTAGTGCTGTAACTGTTGAGATGTCTGTTTCAGTGCTGTAACTGTTGAGATGTCTGTTTCAGTGCTGTAACTGTTGAGATGTCTGTTTCAGTGCTGTAACTGTTGAGATGTGTATGTTTCTGGACGCTGTGGTTCACGTTGAGATGTCTGTTTCAGTGCTGTAACTGTTGAGATATCTGTTTCAGTGCTGTAACTGTTGAGATGTCTGTTTCAGTGCTGTAACTGCTGAGATGTGTATGTTTCTGGACGCTGTGGTTCACGTTGAGATGTCTGTTTCAGTGCTGTAACTGTTGAGATGTCTGTTTCAGTGCTGTAACTGTTGAGATGTCTGTTTCAGTGCTGTAACTGTTGAGATGTCTGTTTCAGTGCTGTAACTGTTGAGATGTCTGTTTCAGTGCTGTAACTGTTGAGATGTCTGTTTCAGTGCTGTAACTGTTGAGATGTCTGTTTTAGTGCTGTAACTGTTGAGATGTCTGTTTTAGTGTTGTAACTGTTGAGATGTCTGTTTCAGTGCTGTCACTGTTGAGATATCTGTTTCAGTGCTGTAACTGTTGAGATGTCTGTTTCAGTGCTGTAACTGTTGAGATGTCTGTTTTAGTGCTGTAACTGTTGAGATGTCTGTTTCAGTGCTGTAACTGTTGAGATGTCTGTTTCAGTGCTGTAACTGTTGAGATGTCTGTTTCAGTGCTGTAACTGTTGAGATGTCTGTTTCAGTGCTGTAACTGTTGAGATGTCTGTTTCAGTGCTGTAACTGTTGAGATGTCTGTTGCAGTCCTGTAACTGTTGAGATGTCTGTTTCAGTGCTGTAACTGTTGAGATGTCTGTTTCAGTGCTGTAACTGTTGAGATGTCTGTTTCAGTGCTGTAACTGTTGAGATGTCTGTTTCAGTGCTGTAACTGTTGAGATGTCTGTTTCAGTGCTGTAACTGTTGAGATGTCTGTTTCAGTGCTGTAACTGTTGAGATGTCTGTTTTAGTGCTGTAACTGTTGAGATGTCTGTTTCAGTGCTGTAACTGTTGAGATGTCTGTTTCAGTGCTGTAACTGTTGAGATGTCTGTTTCAGTGCTGTAACTGTTGAGATGTGTATGTTTCTGGACGCTGTGGTTCACGTTGAGATGTCTGTTTCAGTGCTGTAACTGTTGAGATATCTGTTTCAGTGCTGTAACTGTTGAGATGTCTGTTTCAGTGCTGTAACTGTTGAGATGTGTATGTTTCTGGACGCTGTGGTTCACGTTGAGATGTCTGTTTCAGTGCTGTAACTGTTGAGATGTCTGTTTCAGTGCTGTAACTGTTGAGATGTCTGTTTCAGTGCTGTAACTGTTGAGATGTCTGTTTCAGTGCTGTAACTGTTGAGATGTCTGTTTCAGTGCTGTAACTGTTGAGATGTGTATGTTTCTGGACGCTGTGGTGCACGTTGAGATGTGTGTTTCAGGACGCTGAGATCAGCATGCTGACGGAGGTGACACACCTACAAGAGATCATCACCAGCCTGTCTCAGCAGGCCACGGACCACCAGGGGCTGCCCGCCGCCAGCGAACAGGTCATCCTCGACCTCAAGGGCGGCGACTCCCCCGTCACCTACTCCTTCCAGGTCAGCGCTGGCCGCCTCGTGCCCCGTGCCCCAATGGGCCGTGTCCTCCACGCCGCCTTGTAGCGTGTCACCCCCACCCTCCACGTGCCATCACTAGGCCATAGAAGCAGGCCATCTAATAACATGCATGTTTTAACAAATTATAATGAATTATAGTAATAATAATAAAATATATAATATATATTATAATATAATTAAAAAAAACAAAAAATTAAAATAATAATATCACCACTTGGGTAGTGGTTAACACACTAGATCGCAGATCAATAGGTCCTAGGTTCGAATCCGGGCCCGGGCACCTAATCTGGGGCATGTTACATCTATTCATCCATTTACCCTTCATCGTCCCGGGAGGTCCCGTGGCCCAGTTTAGCCCTTGTGTGCATGACAACGGCCTAAAACACCGATTCACTTCCTGTCTTTCCCCCGCTGACAGACCCCCCCGAGCTCGCCCGGCTCCATCGGGTCGCGCAAGTCGAGCATGTGCAGCATCAGCAGCATCAACAGCTCCTCCAGCGGCTCCACGCAGGCGCACTCGCCCAGCCACCACTTCCGGAGTCGCAACGCATCACAGGTATGACGCGTTTCCGGTTCCGGTTCTGCTTTGGACCCGCGCCGCGCCGTGCCGCGCCGTGCCCAGTCGCCATGACGACTGGTAGCTGCGCGCGCTGTTTACGCCACACATGTCGCTTCCGGTAGCCTCGATGACGTGCTGTGTGTATCTGTGCTGTATTGTGTGTATAGTGTCCAATGTCATTTGTTACCTTCCTCCGATGGCTCTTTACCATACAACACTTTCTGGTGTGTTTTTGTGGTGTATCTTCAGTTACCGGCCCCGACGGTATATTTGCTGACTACGTTGCCAGTAGACGCGTTTATGCAGCACTTACTTTTCTTTTTTTATCGCCGCATGCGCGAACGGGGCGGGAAAACCTTGTAACATAACAGCGGAAATAGCGTTACCCACTGCTTGATAAGATTCTGGTTTATCTCTCGCGTGAATCTTGGATAAGACGCTAGTGGCGATAATCCGTTCTAAACTGGTAGCCATTTAGTATTGTCCCGTCTCTTAGATACGTACTAAATCTCATAATTAGATCGTTCATTTCCTAGGACATGATTCTTGTTGATAAAACTCAACCGGTAGTTAGGAAGGTGACGTCACCATCTTTGCGTGACAGTTTCGACAACTAACGCACCCCTTTCCTGCCTAGTAACTAAGGCAACACCATCATAGGTGTCAACCCTATATCTCTTTTACATATATATGTTTCCGTATATTAACAGTATGGCAGCTAACTTGATGTACATAGAATATTGTGTGTTTAGCGTTTATTATTGCCCCATGTAAGACGTTTCCTCCTGTCATGACCTTGTAGATGACGTAGAATAGAAACCAACATGTTATCTAGACCTAATTTTGACTATTACTTATGTTGTAATTAGGTAGACGTTGAATTCGTATAATCAAATAATAAGTTTTAATGTCTCATCGCGTGTCCACGTTGGCCTTGCCGCCAGCGACCGACCTTGACCTTGACCGGTCTACTCAGTCTGCTCACTCGTTGTCATGTGGTTTTGTTTCAGTTCTTTAGCTTTAGAGTAAAGCGGGTATGTCGACTGTTTTCATCGGCCACGTGACGCATCACGCGCTGGCCACGTGAACCATAACATATCACGTGATCACCACGTGACGCCCACGTGACCAGCACGTGGGCGTCAGTCACGTGGCCGATTGGTTGCCCCTGTAATTGTAGTCGGTAGCTGGTGTTAGGTGTTGCACGATTTTGTTTTATTGCGATCACATTCTCCGAACTTTTTGACCCTTTGGTTGGCCTTTAGTAGCACCACCACCACCTTGTTCATGCATTAATTGGAATGAATGTGGTCTTTCTAGTTTCCTTCGACACTTTTCTACATACACATACACCCTCCTTGCTTCAGCCCCGATAAGCCTACACATTTCCCAGACAAATCTATTATTAGTACCTGTAGCATTGGTTCCGTTGTCAAAGGACGCTTTATCTGGTGAATAGAGGCCGAGCTTGTTGGTATGAAAGCAGCCGGTAAATGTCTTAGGCCTATATGTTATTATTACTATATATTATAGGTCGGAAATCTTTCAAAAATACTGGCTTTATCCTTGGCTTTCGCTTCTCGTCGTTCTAGAAAGTCACCGCCGGTGCCTTGTACGTAGCATTCGCTTGGTGTTTAGTTAGTATTGACAACGTGGCGCCTGTATCAATGCGTATGGCTGTACAGTTGGGAGGTGATGTGTATAAAGTAGAGAGTTTCATTTAATAAAATCCGCCATTATCTTAATCCACATCTCGCGGTCACATTCCGTGTTCCTCGACTTCTATTATTTTAGTAAATAATTGGTTGTGAGTAATACGTGAGCTATTACTGAAACAATGGCTGCCGCTAACACGGAAGAACAACATCCAGTCTGAACCCCCTCCTGACCACACCACATATTTCTATCGGCTTTACATACAATAATAATATTATAATTCTAGCAATGATCCTTGTGATTGTATGGTTGTGTATAATACGCATGGTGTCTATCAGTGGTGGCAGAGTGTGAATGGATATCAGAGTGGCAATCGTGATCTGTAATCGCGCCAGGGTGAAGGGTATTTGCCTTTTTTTTTATTATAACCAGTAACCGTGACGACACACTGATTCGTTTGAATATTCACTTGTTATATTAAGTTTATTAACTGATTACCATAGTCTTTGGAAGAATTGAATTTGCTTATTGTTCTGTTCCAAAGATTTGTAACGAACATGACTCGACCGCTGAGCACAATAGAACAACACATGTTTATATGACACCTGTCATCACGTGGTCACGTGCTCTCATCACGTGGTCTCATCACGTGGTCTTATCACGTTTTAGGCTCTCGGTTCGAAGTCGTGATTACCAAGCTCTGTACTCTGGTCCACTTAATTTATGAATGGTCAAGCTCGTATGAGCCATACTGGTGTACTTTGGCCTAGAATGGGTCGATGCTCAATGCAACCCCATGGCTCCGGGATTTCTTATAACACCTGAGGCGTTACCGGCCAAGGCAAACTCTTATGAGACCTACATATCCGTAATTTTTATATATTTGTTTGGTATGTTTATAGAATAAAATAAAAAGAGAGGGTCACCATAGGTCACCATGTTTATTTTGCAGCGCTGTCAACGTGTATATGAAAAATCCGATTGAAAAACCTGTTAAAAATATGGCGAAAACTGCTAAGGGGCTCTCTCATTGAAATGTGCTCTTTAACGAGCATGGCAACATATTTTCGTTTCATTTTTGAGCTCAGTAAATAATGCTTATCAAATGGCGTGAATCTCAGGGGAAAATCTATCATGCATTCGACAAAACGATACGGCCCATCTAGCATATTTGTATTTTCATTTTTCTCATTGAATATTGTTATGTGGTATGTAATGTTAACATTAAGACAACACTCTTATTTTAATTCTATACTTTGTTTCATATTTATTGTACTATTATTATATGTTTATTTTTACAGTCGCTGTGTTTTTGCACCGCCACATTGGTTAACGTTGTTTACATATATATATATTATTAGTATGGTTTGTGCACTGTGTTCTCGTGTGTTTGTGCCGCTGTAGCCCCCGCCCCCCGGCCCAGCCCGTCTGTCCAGCGTGTCTTCTCAGGACTCTGGCTTCACCTCCCAGGACACGCTCTTCATGAGATCCCACAGCCCCCACAGGCTGGACTGTGAGCACAAGGTAGGCTAGCGTGACCCCCACAGACTGGACTGTGAGCACAAGGTAGGATAGCGTGACCTCCACAGGCTGGACTGTGAGCACAAGGTAGGATGGCGTGACCCCCTCAGGCTGGACTGTGAGCACAAGGTAGGATAGCGTGACCCCCACAGGCTGGACTGTGAGCACAAGGTAGCATGGCGTGACCCCCTCAGGCTGGACTGTGAGCACAAGGTAGGATAGCGTGACCCCCATAGGCTGGACTGTGAGCACAAGGTGGGATAGCGTGATCCCCACAGGCTGGACTGTGAGCACAAGGTAGGATAGCGTGACCTCCACAAGCTGGACTGTGAGCACAAGGTAGGATGGCGTGACCCCCTCAGGCTGGACTGTGAGCACAAGGTGGGATAGCGTGACCCATTAGGCTGGACTGTCAGCACAAGGTAGGATGGCGTGACCCCCACAGGCTGGACTCTGAGCACAGGGTAGGATAGCGTGACCCCCACAGGCTGGACTATGGGCACAAGGTAGGATAACGTGACCCCCACAGGCTGGACTGTGAGCACAAGGTAGGATAGCGTGACCCCCACAGGCTGGACTGTGAGCACAAGGTAGGATAGCGTGACCCCCTCAGGCTGGACTGAGCACAATGTAGGATGGCGTGACCCCCTCAGGCTGGACTGTGAGCACAAGGTAGGATAGCGTGACCCCCTCAGGCTAGACTGTGAGCACAAGGTAGGATAGCGTGACCCCCATAGGCTGGACTGTGAGCAAAAGGTAGGATGGCGTGACCCCCTCAGGCTGGACTGTGAGCACAAGGTAGGATAGCGTGACCCCCATAGGCTGGACTGTGAGCACAAGGTAGGATAGCGTGACCCCCACAGACTGGACTGTGAGCACAAGGTAGGATAGCGTGACCCCCTCAGGCTGGACTGTGAGCACAAGATAGGATAGCGTGACCCCCATAGGCTGGACTGTGAGCACAAGGTAGGATAGCGTGACCCCCATAGGCTGGACTGTGAGCACAAGGTAGGATGGCGTGACCCCCTCAAGCTGGACTGTGAGCACAAGGTAGGATAGCGTGACCCCCTCAGGCTGGACTGTGAGCACAAGGTAGGATAGCGTGACCCCCACAGACTGGACTGTGAGCACAAGGTGGGATAGCGTGACCCCCTCAGGCTGGACTGTGAGCACAAGGTAGGATAGCGTGACCCCCTCAGGCTGGACTGTGAGCACAAGGTAGGATAGCGTGACCCCCTCAGGCTGGACTGTGAGTACAAGGTAGGATGGCGTGACCCACACAGATATTTTCTTTGGACGCCTCCAGAATGCAATGTTAATGTTTGATAAGGTTTCGCATCTCGTCGTGAAGCATGTTACAGCCATAAACAGTCACCTGTCTCAACAGAGACAGACAGTGAACCCATGGCGCTGACAATCTTTCTCGTGCCTTGCTTCTCCTTGACTCCCATTTCCTCTTTTCCGTCTTACCTTTATTATTTCTTTATCTTGTTGCTTGTGTCTGGGTCGTTTCATCGTTTTATCCCATGACTTAATCGAACCAAGCAACTCCTGGGGCACTGAGAGATGTATAATGTGTCGACATGAAACACCCATTCTTTATCATCAGATGGGATGGTGTCACGTGTTACATCTGTTGTATTTCATTACTTGAGTAAGGTACTTACTTTGTCTCTACTTCCTTACACTTAATCTTATTTTCTTGACTTGTTTCACTCTGTTGTCGACATTTTCTGTGCGTTTTCTGAGGTGCCGTATCGCAATCAATCCTAGAGGACTTGGCTGCGCATCGCCTCTCTCGAAAAGAGTGACTTTTCATTCAACGTGGCGCCTCTACTCTACCCCGGTTGCTCTTTCCAGCAGAGCCTGGCTGACAACGGCAGCAGCAGCGGCAGCGGGACGGGGACGGACAGCGGGGGCACGACTCCCTCACCGTCCTACCCCCTGCCGCCCTCAACCTCGGCCTCCACCTGGGCCAACTGGCCCGACCCCCCCTGCCTTCACCGGGCGGGGCCCCTGCGCGAGGAGTCCCCGGCCGACCGCCCCCACACCATCTCCACGGCCTACGAGCGCGCCCACTCACGCCCCATGCTCACCGCCTCCACCTTCGAAGCCCCCTGCGGCGGGGACAACAACGGCGTCAACGGCGCCGCCGGGGGTGGGGACGGCGGGGGTGGAGACCCCCACTACCAGTACCAGTACACCCCAGGGCGGGGGCCGTCCATGACGGCGCCCCCGACCCCCAACCCCTACGCCGTGCCCTGCATCATACCCCAGGCCGGGGCGGGCATGCGCGTACCCTCGCACTACAGCGCCCTCATACGGCAAGGCCAGGAGGAGCGACCCCCCTCCCTGCCGCCCCCGCCCTTGGGGCCTAAGCCCCCCAACAGGGCCAAGCCGGTGGCTCCTCCCATGGTGCCGTACCTGGCGGGGCGACAGGAGGACCCCCGCGTTGTCCACAGTGAGTGTTCTCTCCGCGTGTCGCACGGACATAATGTACAAGATAACTTCTATTGCTTGCCAATAAATAGTATATAGGGTTATATTTGTGTACAACATTTTTGTTTTGCCAACAAATAAATACTAAATTTAATAAACAAATATTTTTTATGCAAAATTTTGGTTTTAATAATAAATAAAAATGAACAAAATAAATACTTTTTGCACAATGTTTGATTTAATAATAAGCGTTTTCTTCAGCTCATTTCTTGTGTAGTTTTTCATTATTAACTGGAATTGAGATTAGATTGAATGGACATTACTTAATTAAGATGTGCGCAAACAGCAGCGTATTGATATGAATTACCAATAAAGTGGTCAGCAATATTACCAGACAGAGTCGCTTTAAGCATGAAACTGTTTGGAATGGAATTTCGACAACTTGTCCCCTTGTTTTGTTGGCCTGACAATTTTTCCGCCCAAAAGAGACTCTTTTCTTTTTTGCTCACAGCGCATGAAGCTTAATATACTTCGTGTATATTTATTTCGACCCCTGTTCCTCTTGTGATGATCATCACCCTCCCTGCCTACACCCCCCATTCTTCCCTCCACACCCACCCTACACGTGGTCTAACGGTACCATTTCATTCTCCCAGCAGGTGTCTCTCAGCCCCCGGTCTACGTCAACATGAACGACTTGTCGTCCCGGGCGGGCGCGGGGGGCACCCTCACCCGGCACCGCAACGGTAGCAGCGGCAGTGGCCATAGCGACGGGGACCCTAACGACACGACCCTGGTGGAGGAGCGGGAGGGGGAGAACGGAGTCATTCTGGAGGAGGAGGAGGCGACGCCAACCCTGCCCGACCAACAGGTGGGCACAGTTGAAAACCGCTTAAAACCCTGTTGAACAGGGGTTTAAAAATCAAGTTGAACATGGGTTGAAAAATCAAGTTCAACATGGGTTGTAAAATCAAGTTGAACATGGGTTAAAAAATCGAACAAGAGATGAAAAATAAAATTGACCAGTGGCGGATTTCACGAACGCAGTTTAGCCGACTAGGGCGCTTAGTCGTCTAAAGTTACCATGTAAACGATGGGCGATTTTAGCCGTCTAAGCCCCGTAGCCGGCTAAACTATGTTCGTGAAATAGGCCACAGGGGTTATAATCCACTTGACATACGCCTGAAAGCTGGTAGACATTAGGTTCAAAAACTGGTTGAAAAACTGGTTGAACTTGGGTTGAAACTGGTTGAAAATTGGTTGAGAATTGGCTGAACATCAGGTTGGGATGTCGATTCTATATGTAAGCACTCCTAGAGGTCACCGCAAGGACGCTGGAGGTCATCTGTACGTGGCGCTACCTGGTGGCCGCCTTCCAGCCAAACTTGTTATATGTCTGCAAATAACTGACTTACTCCTCAGCACCAGTCATTTGCTAAGAGAAGGCATGTTAGGAAAGTCTTTCAGTTTCAAAGCGAATGCAACACTCCCTGTACGAATATATTCTTCACTGAATAGTAAAGCCATAAGCGTTCTTATGTTAAAAAAAATCCCATCTTGAATCTCTCTTTCAAGACCTGGGTTCCGTTACGTATCGTCTTTGTGGTTAGACCTGCTGTGTTTTGCCATTTCGGTGCCCGGATGTTGACAGCCCGGTTTGTCGATCCTCTCGCGGGTCATTGCGGAGCTCGACAGCAGCACGGCCGAGATTACCACGCTACCACGTGACCCTCTCGGCGAGAAAGAGCGTGATTCGAGCCAGGCAAGAGCTCCCGCCTCTTCCCCCCTCCCCCCTTCCCCCGCCCCTCTCCTGTATATCTTCCTCTTGTTCCCGCTGCCAGTAACCGGCGCTATCATCCCTGCTTGGTTGGTTCTCGCCGATTCCGGTGATCAGTCTGGGTTTGTTTGTATTCTGTACACCTTACGGCACTCGCTCAGGCGGCGTAACCAAGCGCAATCTGCATTATTCATTGCCGCCCGCCTCTCTCACTGTCTGACTGCATGTCGGTGTCTTCAGCAGCCGGCCATCGGCTCAGGGTCGTCCGTGAAACGGTGTATCAACGCAATGTGTATCAATCCTTGAAGCGAAATATATATCTCTATTTATATATACGCCTTGCCGCTGTGCGTCACTTCCACGCCTGTTACGCTACTTCCGGTTTCGCTCCGTCTAGGTGTCTTCTCTGTCTAACTCTCTCTCTTTCTCTCTCTCCTCCTCAGTCGCTCTCAGGCAATCGCTGTCTCTGTCTCTTGTCTTCTTGTCGCATGCTCTCCTTGCATACGACAGGGCTCTTGTTGCTTATGTAATCAAATCTATAATAACCATAGTAACTTTTTGGAATGCCCATAGTTTTCAGGGTGGTTTTAGTCGTCCCCAACAGAAATCTCGGTTATCCTAATAAATGGCTATTTATGCCATTCGGTAACAGAAGGTAATTTCTTCATTTGTGAAGGTTTTTTCGGGAGTTTTAGTGTCTTTCTTTTCCTTTGCCTTTTGTATACGATACCATAGACCATACAAAATAATGATTAATTTTTGTCGCCTTGGCTTTCCATAGGGCCTTTTATAGACGTTTGCTACATCCATATCTGCTTGTGTTCTGGACTTCTTTCATATCACAGGATGTCACTTTATTTTCTATATGGCATTGTTTCTGATAATAACACACCTGCTATTGAACCACAAGGAAAGAATGTCTAATTCATAGGACACAATGTGCACGAAACCTATACAAAATGAATTTGAAAGCAACCTTTGTTAATTTCAATGATAATATTTAATGGAATATTTATCTCCGCAGCTTTACACCCATAACATCGCTTGTCCCATTATATTGACAAAACTACTGACACGTTTACATATCACTCATTGGGCAAATGCATTCATACCTTATTGGAATGCATTACAGATCATGATCATATGATCAAATTACGTTTCATTGCAAAATAAGTCATATTTAAATTTTAAGTTTTGAAATAAGCACCTATTGAAATAAGTTGCGAAATAAGCACCTATTGAAATAAGTTTGGTAATCCATAATGCATTGCATGGTCGTCAATACCAAGATATAAATGTTATAATTGAAACTTGAATTGAACAGATATTCCAAGTTATATTTGTTGAAGGGAGGCAGGCATACTGAGAACATTGTGACATATCCCATTGTTGACATAGACTCATGATATCCTTTCGGGTTTACTGTCATATTATCATTGAGACTTGTGAAACGGTCCTTCCAGTACCTCAGTTTGGCTTGGTTACAAGGCTGGGCGAGTTGGTATCGGCTCCCTTGTCTCTCTGGGGCGGCCGTACCTGCGTCCTTTCTACTTTGCTAATGTCAATGCTTAAATATCATTTGAGCGCTTTTGAACAGGGGTATTTTTGAAGGGTGCCTCTTAGCAAAAGAGCCTCTAACGAAGAGTGCCCTTTAGCAAAAGGGCCGTTTATGAAAAGCTCATTTTACGAAAAACGCCTCTACGGGGAAGCGGCAGCTCTTTTGGAAAAACGCCTCTTACGAAAAGCGTCTTGTATAGTAAGCGCCTCGTGCGTTTCCCGCAACCCACCTGGACCGACTGTAACCGGAAGTGGTTGGTTTCTCGGTACAGGGCGACAACATGAACCTGTTGGCGGCCGCCATCAAGGAGCTGGACGCCAGCACGGCGGCCCTGGAGCGGTTCGAGACCTCCCGCACCACGCCCGCCGCCGGCGGGGGTCCCGGCCCCGGGGATCAGCCCGGGCCAGGGGGTCAGCCCGGGCCAGGGTCAGGGGCAGGCGGCCACCGACTGTCCCTGCAGACCTCTAGCAGCGGCTACAGCACCATGCCCAACACCCCCGCCAGCTCGGGGAAAGCCATCTCCAACACCGGTAAGTCCCCCCCCCCCCCCACTCCCCCTCCTCCTCCTCTTCCTTCTGCCAACTTGCCGGCAGTGTCCTCAGTGGTTGTGGCACGCTGGTATGACTCCTTGTTTGTCCGTTTGGTGGCAGCACTGGTAGCTGCACCGTCATAACCGTCCCCGGCGTCTTGTATCTGTGACGATGTATCCCTCAGTGGTGCGTGTCCTGTCGACTGTCCCCGTCCCCCTCCGTATCGTCAACTCGCATCGAGTCGTGTCTCTCATCGTCTCACCCGATTATTACTTCATTTCTTCTCATCATTTCACCCCAATATTCCTTCATCCTTTAACCCCAATATTCCTTCATCCTTTAACCCCAATATTCCTTCATCCTTTAACCCCAATCTTCCTTCATCCTTTAACCCCAATATTCCTTCAACCTTTAACCCCAATATTCCTTCATCCTTTAACCCCAATATTCCTTCGTCCTTTAACCCCAATATTCTTTCATCCTTTAACCCCAATATTCCTTCATCCTTTAACCCCAATATTCCTTCATCATTTCACCCCAATATTCCTTCATTCTTTAACCCCAATATTCTTTCATCCTTTCACCCCAATATTCCTTCATTTCTTCTCATCCTTTCACCTAAATATCCCTTCATCTCTTATCATTTCACCTGAATTTTCCTTCGTCTCATCTCATCATTTATCCGATTATTCATTATCTCTCATAGTCTCGGTTTTCTTGTGCAATCCCCCATTATCGCTACATTGAGCCACGTGCTCACCCCGTGGCCTCGTAGGGAGCGCGTCCGGCTATTGTCAACTGCTCTCTGCGAGGTCAATTCAGCGGCCGGTGCGTGGTTCGAGCCCCACTATCTTCTTCGACAGAACGTTGGCTTACCCCCGGAGACATTGCTTCTTCCTATTTAACCCAAGCACAATTATTCCAGTCAAGTTCCTTTCCAACTTTGATTTTGTCATTTGTCGCCATTCACTTGTGTCAACAAACAGGAATAATATTCTTGGCCTTGAATCCTTGCGCTATTGTGAATACATTTTCATTGCATTCAACTGCTAGATACTTTTATCTATTTCCATTTCATGCCAGAGCTTCATCTCTGTTGCATCTGTCCATATTCGGGATGTCTTGTTATTCATCGTGCCCTGATGTCTTGTTATTCATCGTGCCCTGATGTCTTGTTATTCATCGTGCCCTGATGTCTTGTTATTCATCGTGCCCTGATGTCTTGTTATTCATCGTGCCCTGATGTCTTGTTATTCATCGTGCCCTGATGTCTTGTTATTCATCGTGCCCTGATGTCTTGTTATTCATCGTGCCCTGATGTCTTGTTATTCATCGTGCCCTGATGTCTTGTTATTCATCGTGCCCTGATGTCTTGTTATTCATCGTGCCCTGATGTCTTGTTATTCATCGTGCCCTGATGTCTTGTCATTCATCGTGCCCTGATGTCTTGTTCCTCGTGCCGTTCACTGTTCATCACTTGACTCCTCTCTCGTGTGGCGCTACCATCGATCACTGTAAGAATATAAGGATATTACCTTACGATGAACCCCAATGTAAATGTATGTGCGCTCAACATCTTCACGGAATTGACTCTTTAAGAAGGAACTAGAAATAGAAAATAAAATACAAAAATAAACTTGTTTGGACCAATTTAGTTGCTTCTTATTATTAAAGTATATTTTGCAGTGTGCTGCAATTTCACGATCTAATCACGTCTGGGGCACGTTTCGAGCAACCCCGTTTCATTTTTCCCCGAGAAGCGTCGTGGCCCGATGTAGCTCTTTGCTACAGGTGCACAAAAGCGGCCTAAAATACCATTTCATTTCACGATCTAATAAGTTGAACTGTGAACACCTGGTGAGCGCCCATACCGTGAAGGAGGGTTGATCGCGTTTTGGCTTTGCGCTACAGCGCTGTGCTGCTGTCAAGTCATTCCAATGTCACTTCTGATACCACTTCCGGTGGATGTTAACGCTACACCTACGCATGGTATTTTTTTATTTTGTTTACTTCCGGTATAACTGCGGCATGCTTTGGATTGGTGTAAGCAATATCTTCACACCTAGTTATTTTTTTCATTTACGCTGCTCTTGAGTTAAGCTGTTGGTTGCTAATGTGTTGTTTTCGTTAATGTCACGGCCATGACGTGCGCATTGAAGTCGCTTTCGAGTATCATTGAGGACGATATAAAACCCTCACGCTATTGAATATCTCAGCAACTTCTATTTTTTATATCGGACCTCATGTTGGTCAGCAAGTGTTGTCAAAGCCTCGACAATTTAGACCTCTTTTTTTTCGCCGTGTGTACTGTATATATACGCGACATTGGCGAGAGTTTCGCTGGTCCCTATATATACCGGTATATCCAATATTGGCCAAATTCTCGCTTGAATTCTCGTCTTCTTCACTGCGCGTTTCATGACCTGTGACGTCATTTGGGGCTTCGTGTCTGCTACCTGCCCTCTCTCGGTTTACCCCTGCCCCGCTCCCCCCCCCCCACTTACCACTCGCTGTCGCTGTTGTTTTCGCCACCCTTTGCTGTGACCCCCCGTGCACCGCGTGTTGTCTTGCAGACCTCTCCGAGTTTCTGCGGCCGGACGAGTCCGAGTGGCTGGACAAGCTGGCCGGCCTGCTCTCCGACCGCCTCCCCAACGGGGGCGCCCGGGGGGACAGGTGCTCGACGCTACCCCGGAGCCGGGGGCAGGGTCAGGGCCAGGCCCAGGGCGGCGGCGGCGGCGGCACGGCCGACCCCGCCCCTCGGCGCCCAGCCTCCACTGCAGGTCGGTATGGGGTGCACGGCCCCCGTCAGGGAGAACGGTGTCGGAGGTAGAGGGAGAATGTAGAGGAGATGGGAAGAGGGGAAGGTAGAAAAGTGAAATGAGGCCATGTCATTTTTTGGAGGGGGGGGCGGGGGCGAGAGGGAGCTGGGAGGGGGGGGGCGCGAGGGAGCTGGAGGGGGCGGGGGGCGAGAGAGAGCTGGGGACCGGGATGGGTAGTTACTCTACTTGAGCATTGTCCCGTAATCTACTGGGTGGAAAAGGTTGTTACTGTAGACTCCCGAGATTGTACATCATAGCTCCCCCCCCCCCCCTCCCATCTGGATTCCGATTGGTAATATCCTTTGAAGTCGTCCCCTATATCCTGATATTATGAAGTACGCGCCCGCGAATTTACTGGGAGAATAGTCTATCTCTGATGAAAGCGCCCTCTTGCGACCAGACTGGTAAGCTGAGTTGTCCTTCGCATTTTGCCGACAAGTATATGTGAGTGACTATTATGTTCACCCCCCCCCCCCCCCCTCATCCCCCACTGGCTGTCGGTCCCACGCCTGCGCCTGTCTCCTGTGGAATCTCGTTGCTAAGCGCGCTCAGCTCGCTTCACCTATCCGTCGCCTTGGTAACGCCACCCTGCCTCGGGTTATACTCTACCCGCTTCTGTTTGGTATATGTCTGGGATCCTAGACACGCTTGATGCTACGCTGTCTTTGTCTTCGAACTGATGCTATAATATGTACATATTTTTGTATCGTTTTCTATCGATAAGTCTCTGGTTTAAATTCTTGTCTTTGTATAATCCGTTTCCAGCGTCATTTTACAATCAGGTTGAGTCCACCTTTCATGTTAAAGTCCACCGAATCGATTGTTGCAGTAAATGCACTGCGTGAGTAATACGTGAGCTGCGCTGACATGGAGCAACGACCCGAACGGACAGATCGCATTTCAAATGTGACGATATTTGTTTGTTTTTCATTACGTGACGAGATCGAGGAGGTGAGAGGTCCGTGTGTGATAGCTATGTTTGTCGCTGTTGCAGGTCTGCCCGTCATTGACAGCGGCCTGGCCACCTTGAGGCGGGGGTCGGCCGGCCAGGGCCCCAAGCCCCAACCCCCCATCCGCCGCACAGCCTCCGTGACCGGCAGCATCCAGGGCATGGTGCGCCCCCTGACGGAGATTGATACCACGGCCACCCCGCGCGACCAGGACTGGACGGTGGATGTGGTCGGGGTGGAGGATGACGCCACCGCCCTGGACGCCGAGGCGGAGACGCCCACCCAGGAGAATGTGGACTTCCAAGGCGGGGTGGGCGTGGGGGAGGTGGACTTGCCACCCCCGCCCCCTCCGGAGGAGCTGGCGGCCCAGACGGAGCAGGCCCTGTACGCCCTGACCGACTCGTCGGTCCCCAGGGGTAGCACGGCCCCGCCTCAGGTCCTGGACGGTGGGGTGGCGGGGGGTCGCGTGCGCCGCGTCAGCAGTCAGTTTGAGGATGAGGGGTCCGGGGAGTGCGGTGAGGGGGGCGCCAGCGGTCGGCGCCCCGTACGCCGTACCGGCAGCATCGTGGCGTCCCACGGCAGCATCATCTCGGCGCTGGAACGGAAGCTGGGCGCCAAGGGTCCGCAGACCCCGCCGCCCCCCACCACCGCCCCGGGCAGCCTGTCGAACACAGAATTCGCTTACCCTGCCGCCGCCGCCGCCGCCAAACCGCAACCCAACAGCAACCCTAGCAACGGGCCGTTGGAGCCCTTTGATGACGTCACACCCACGGGGGACTACCCGCCCTCTGGCGGCTTCTTACAGCAAATCCAGCGCGGAGTGCGCCTGCGCGGGACTTCAACCAATGACCGATCGGGACCCCGATTGACCTGATTCACTTTGTAGGTCGCTCGCTATTGAAAGCCAAGGTCACGGGGTCGTGACCCTGTGTCACGTCCCGCTATGTCTGTGATGCATGAAGGTCAGGCAAGGTCATTTGACAGGACGCTAGTGGTGGAAAACTCACTAAAAGTAACCACACGGTAAAGGATAACGCTTCCGCTGCATCAGCATTCTCCTTGGGATGTTTTAACCCTTAGGTGGCGCCGTATGGAGCGATCACCCATGTCATGAGGCGTTACCATCTTAAAAGAAGTATTTCGTGTATGTTTGTGGTGATATTTAACTATACGAGGCCAGCGCCTGGTACGATCACGTGATATGGAGCTGTGCTTACTCTGTCTGACACGTCGTTCTTGGTAACGCGCAGTGAGTGATGACGTCACTCTATGGACCCAAACACCTGATGACGTGACAGTGATGTCGTCATACTATTTATCCAAACATGTGATTTAACTCCCGTAACCGCAAAAGAAGCAATGTGTTTTTATTTCATTTTATGATTATTATTATTTCATTTTAATGTCGATCTTAACTAGGCGAGTGCGGGCTTTCTTCCGTTTGAAGAAGTGACAATATTTTCCCGCACTTGCAACAGGAAATGTCAAGAGGTGGGACAAATTCTCGGCCTATGGCTCATACCGCATAACCACCATTCGCCCCCCCCCCCCCCCCCCTTCACACCACCAGTCTTTACTCCTCCTTCCGCTCAACGCTATTGATCTCCCACCAGCTACCGGCCCCCACCTCACCCACCTGCACGTTTGCTCGCCTCCCCCCCCCCACCCCCTCTTGCTGCTTCCCACCCTCACATGCACCCCAGTTTATGTACCTGTCAGCGGGAGAGATAAACACTAAACAAGGTGCTCATCGACATTATTAATCTGATCACATCTCGTAGCAGGCACGACTCGCTATTTATGTCATTATATAACGCGAACACGGAGTCATTCTATATCGAGCCAGTATGCGTGTCGGTGGGAGCTCCGGGCGTCCCTTCGTTGCCACAATGGACGCTTTCCTTTGCTTTCTGTCCTTAGGTGTCGCCAGTGTAGATGTGAAGCTGGGTGTGTGGTTCTAGTTTGGCGCGCTGATGTCGCCGTTAGTCGCAGTCGCTCGCTGTTGAGCGCAGTTTCGTACACAGTTTCGTACACGGAGCGCTGTGCGCTTTTAGTCTGTACTCAAAGTGACACGCACAGAAGGGTTATACGCGAAATCACATTTCACACCCATTGCCACCTCCATTAACTATGTGCGTCCGTCAATTTGTTTAGTTAGGTGTGGAATAGAATTTCACCGCTTAACCATATATATTAATATATTGTCTGGTTGTTTGTGTCGCACGCCGTTCGCGTCCCTGTCTTGTGGGGTCACAGCTTTGTATGTCGTCAGACTTTTCATACGTGAAAAGTCGCGTTTCTGTGGCAGTGGGTCCGGTACGAGTGATCGGACGTACGTGTGAACATGCCCAGGGAACATCGCCGTTTGCGTACGTAACGATATTGCGAAAGAGTGTTCGTCATAACACGTTTCCATGGCGCAGACCATTCTGTAATTCACGGTCATGGGAAACCTGATGATATAGATATACAACGTTAAATGTGTCTGGATGTGTGTCTCACGCGAGATGGGCGGAGGGAAGGCTCATGTTCTGTACCCAGTCAGGTTCATATATTTTCTAACGCCGGGAAAGTGTTTTATAATTGTACATTTGTGTATATTTAATTTTTGCTCTTATGGTCATAATTGTGCGACGTTTAGCGCTGAGAGTGTTCAAGGCGAGACGTCGCTGTGCCTCTCTACGTAGGTCTGGGACGGTACCGGCAGCATGGTGACCCTAGCGAGAACGACTTGCTCGAGAGTCGAGTCTCTTCGTGTCTTCGGTTGAAAGCGTGAATCTTCTTCATCGTCTGTCGGCGGAAAGCGTACAGACTTCCCGGGTTGCGTTATAAAAGGATTTGTGAACTGTGTCGTTGGGTGAATGTGTGACATGTCTGGTGTGGGCAAGTCGAAGGGTGGTGGTGGCGGCGGCGGCGGCGGCGGCGGGGTGAGAGGGGGGGCGGTCCAGGCGTCACGTGTTTCCGCTACGTGTCACCAATGGGGACGCCACCGTGACCCCCCCCCCCCCAACCCTCACCCCTATCCGCCTTTCGCTCGTTACAAGCGTATCGCCGCTACGTTTGTCAAGTTATTATGATCTTAGTAATTTAACACAGACGTGGAACTCGGTCCAGTTTCAAGTCATCTGTACGAATCAAAAGTGCCGAATAGATATTGTTGGACGGTCCAAGACCAAGTTATCGGGAGCGGCGTTTTCGGGTTCAGTGTTAGAGGTATTCTTCAGTTAGTCTCTGGTTAAAAGATGACGAGCCCTTTATCACGTGTCTCTTGTGCCCGTTTTGCTACGTTTGTTTTCTGTTTAGTCAATTACTTATCTAGACGCGAATTGGATTAGATTGAAAATCAAATCAAAGGAACAGTAATCAGGGCTGGCGATATCAATATTTTGTGCAGTTTATTTTTACACGTTTCTTTGCGCATTTGTGTTTTGTTTTGTATCGTTTAAATAGATGGCGAATCTGTTATTACTTTCAGTTTTGATGTGATGACGCGTCTTCTAGGCTTGACGTATCGGAGATTCGATCACGGTTAATTAGCGTCCTCAGTGTGGTATTGTAATATTCGTTTTAATGCTGAAGACTACTGAAATTTCATATTGAAGTTGGGTAATTTTACGTTAGTCAAAGGATTGAGTTGTAGGTTCGAGTCCCACCGGTACCGTATCAGTCGGGAGTCTCACCGCTCTTCCAGCGACGTGAATCCGGGAACTAAGTTTTACCGTCTACGGCCCCATCCCACTGCGTCAACAGACGGCCACCGACCGTGGCTTTATTCTCTCTTGATGCGTCCTTGTGGTGACCTCTGGTACCCAACACTCGGCCCGCCGCTTGCTAGTATAACCCATTATTTATCCTCAAGCCGCTTGCTCAGCGTAATCCCCCGTCGAGAGAGAAGCCCGCCAAACCCAGCGTCCCAATGGTCGGTGTTGGGGTGGCGAGAAGGGGAGCGTCAGCGGTCATCACTATGTGTATCAGATCAGACCCCACCCACCCACCCACCTCCCCGGATGCTCGGCAGTTTATCATTGTACGACGTACGGCACAATATGTAGTATGATACCTGTACATATGAACTGAATAAAAACTGTGTATAAATCCATGATGTTGTGTTTTGCGTCCTCTATTGGAAGGAAATGCAGGTATCCCGCTTCCATATCGGCGCTGTAACGTGCCGAGTCCCCAGGCCGGACCTTTGCATTGAAAATAAGACTGGTTGTGGCGTTGCGGGAATACGGGCGCGTTATGATGTGTGAGTCTGAAGAGCGGTCTATATCATTATGGTTATGGGAATGAGTAGCGGAAGCAGGTTGTTTAGTGGGCGCCACCTGGCGAAGGATCGGCAATGAGCTATTGACAATAAGGCTGGTTCCCGCTTATGCGCTACATATATATAGATATATGGGGCTGACTGTGATTTTGACTAGATTGGGGAAATGGTGTCTATTTATGCCGCAGCTGATGCACTACGTCGGCGCTCATTGAAATAATTTTGATTAGAATTTCGTAAATTTTCTTTCAATTTTTTCCGGAATATGCGGTAATTAATACGACCGATCCCGTCACGCTACATTGCGTAATGTTTAATGCGCTACGGGCCGCTGTCTTATACAGTGGCGTCATGGTGACGTCACTATTGGACAGACGACCACCAAATGACATACACTTTATAAAGTCGGCGACGCTCTTTCCAATGCGCTTGTTCGAACGCGTTGATATTTTAGGCGCTCCGTTTAACCTGTGAGGCGCTACTGGCCGCCAAGTGTCTTACGCGTCTGCGTCTACACAGTCGGTGT
Source organism: Arenicola marina (assembly GCA_964019135.1). Taxonomy (NCBI): domain Eukaryota; kingdom Metazoa; phylum Annelida; class Polychaeta; family Arenicolidae; genus Arenicola; species Arenicola marina. Next base: position 36,136,417 of record OZ025257.1, on the reverse strand, counting down.
ACAGACTGCGCGTACAGAATATAAAAATGTCAAAAGCACTAAATTAAAATGTTAAATAATAGATCCAAATAAAAGGTTTACCTCGGACAGCGCTCAGTTCCGATCGCACTTTTTGTAGGCCAAAGTTGGTCACGTGACCGCGTGGAAAACAGCGTTTTCATGAGTTTGGGAGTTCGACAAGATTCTTTTCCAAGTAAAGTGATTCGATGGAATGGATTTGAATGCAACTCACCCGACATGCGGATGTGAGGGTTGACATCCACAACGTGTTGCTGTGCAGCTCACCATATATATTCACATTTATTTCCACATTGTTAGTAACTTTCGCTACCAGAGTCCGAGAAGTCTAGGTCGGGACACTGAACTTGAGGACACATGAGAGGACAGTCGTAAGGACAGCCGGAATCTGCCAACGTCTTCTTCCGGAACATGGACTCTTTGAAGTGGTGCTCCAGGTTGAGGTATGACCGCAGGGCCTCGGGTAGGGGTAGTCGGTGGAGACGCGCACAGCTATAAGCGCCCATCGCCTGAAGAATACGCGCCCTACAAAGGGCCAACAACCCTGGAGCATGCCTGGATCTCTGGATGAGCCACACGCAGAGATCCGGGTGTTTGTACAGGGCCAGTGGGATGTCCTCTTCCCTCACCCACTGCTCGTTTACGACATAGGGATTGACATCGACGAGAAGTCTCATCAGTTTTGTTAAACCCTCCTCCGCCGCGTGACTAAACACAGAAACACTTCTAACCGGGGTAGTTGTCGTCACGTGTGGCCGGCGCACGTTACAGCCCCAGTGCACCAAGGTCATCGCGCATGCCTGGCGGTGACAGCGGATGGCCATGGCGAGGGGGGTCTCTCCCCACTTGAAGCGTTTGTCCAGGTGATACCCCCACTGGACCAAGAGGCGACACATGGCAGCCAGGTCCAGCTCCAGTGCCAAGGTCATGGCCGTCAGCCCGGTGAGCGACCGAGCGTTGACCTTGACGCGTTCACGGAGGAGGAATTCCGTGATGTCATAGCGTCGGCATGCCACGGCGTAGTGTAACACAGTCAGCCCGGCGGCCGTTCTGGCATTGATCTTACACAGAGAGTTCACCAACAACTGGCAAATGTCCAGATGTCCCAACTGCGCGGCTCTAGAAACAAGAAATCAAATTCTAATAAACGCTCGACCACAGCCACAGAAAAACTTGCACAGTTCTCGTAAATCGTTACGCCAATCATGCTTTTCACACGATGGTTGGTATTTAATAAACAGGCACGTCTAACCATGGCAACCGACACGCGATGAGTTCCTGTAAATTATGCTAATGTTCACGTGTAACCATGGCAACCGGCACGCGATCAGTTCCTGTAAATTATGCTAATGTTGACGTGTAACCATGGCAACCGGCACGCGATGAGTTCCTGTAAATTATGCTAATGTTCACGTGTAACCATGGCAACCGGCACGCGATGAGTTGTTTTCTGTAAATTATACTAATGTTCATGTGTAACCATGGCAACCGGCACGCGATGAGTTGCTTTTCTGTATTTGGTGATATTAACGGGCGCGTGTAGCCATGGCAACCAACACGCAGTTCGCTGCGTGACGTACCTAATGAGCGGTGATTCTGCTGCCTCTGCCTCCCCGTCAGACTTCCATAGACGGCGTAAGTTGACGTCGGCTCCAGCACGGACCAGGACGCGGCAAACCTCAACGGAACCGGAAATAATGGCCCGGTACAGCGGCGCGCACCCTGGCGACGTAAAGCCATATTAATATGGCAATTGTTTTCCTGATAAATTTGTTCAATCTTTAACTGGACATGACGTTTGTCCTTATCGCACAAATACGAATAAGCTTATGTAATGTGCAATACATAACAAGACGTGTTTTAAGGGTTCTTTACTACCAGAATGTTGTGGGAAAATGTACTTTCGTGTGTACTACAATGCGAATTCGATGCTTTACTACAGTACACATGTATGTGGCAAACCTGAAATATATTGTACAAATCGCGCAAAAGTGCATTAGAAATCAACCGTTGTTTAGTGCATTTAACAATATATCTGAGAAAATGTGTGCGACAATTTTCTTAAAATTAAATTAAATTTAAATTAAACTTTGGCCTACATGATATATACTGTATTATTTTATATAAAGATATAATTACAGACGTGAAGTGTTTACTATCAGATACCGTAAAAAGCAATGCAACATTTAATATTCTTCAGTTAATTGTGGGGGACTGTTTTTTCCTAGATCCCACCCGGCCGTACCAGGGTATCGACGGGCCCATGTGCCCGTCGATACAGCGAGCAGTTTTATTTTTGGACGGGCAGTTTTGCAGGCAGGCTCAGCTGCTGTTAACCCGCCCAAACAAGGGACTTTTGGTAACGATCTCCAGAAAAAAATAACTGTGAGCTCACAAGTGTATAAGACGACGAGAACTGCTGCTGTTTGTTTAATTGCGAGCTCACAATGCAACATGGCGCCAGCCGATCAGGTTGTGACCTGATCGGCTGGCGCCATGTTGTTTGTACACCGAACATTTTACGAAAATGTGGGAACTTTCGGTTAGTTCTGGCTAATACCCTGGGCCAAAACAGCCACTCTAGGGATCAAAATGTATCACCTTTATGCGCAATGCAACGGTTGTCCGTCGTGGGCTTACCTGACTCCTGGTCCACGTGGTTAACGTCACACTGGTCAACGGCTTGAGACACCAACACGTTCGCCAACTCTCCGTTGCCATGGTAAGCCGCCCACCTTAGCAACAGGAGGGTAGGGGTTTACTAAATGCTTTGCCTGAAGGCCTCAGGAGCAGATCCAGGAATTCAAAAGGGGGCGGGGGGGGGGGGGGGGGGCACTGAAAACTTGGGACCTGGAGGGGGGTCTACCATTTCTTATTACGACCGGGGGGTGGGGGGTGGGGCTATTGCCACTTTATTGCATTTTCATGTTTACAGAATGGGATACATTTGTTCATCTATTTACCATATTGACCGCCTTCCTCGAATGTCACCTTGATTGACCTTGGCTGGCGAGTGTTTGGCGCCAAGAAGCAGCCGTACAACCTCCACATTTTGTCGCTCACACGCCGCCACCAGTGGCGTCATCTGCCGGTCACTGTCGGCGTCGATGGTGTTAACCTCGACCTTGTCGATTTCAATGAGCTTTCGGACTTGTTTGACGTCCCCTTGCAAGATGGCATCAAATAAAGAGCTTTCCACTTGGTCGGTGTTATCTGGGGACGATGGTAGTTTGTGCACATGCCGCACTCTGTGTGGAAAAGGCCTGTGCCTCTTCTTCATTTCACCGCTGGAAATGAAATATAGGTAGGCGTATTTTGGGATCCATGTGTGCATATGAAGGCTAAGAAATCTTCCGGGACAAGGAAACACGGTTGGACTAAAGCAATTAAAACAAAATATTTCCCGCCAAACCAAATCTGCAGAAGATACTGAAATGAACAATCGAATTTACATCCATCGTAACATTGCCTTTAAATTGTCCTGGTAAACCCAGAAAACGTATTTTTTGCATGGCACTTTACCCAAAAATTTGGCTTTACCGCAAGTTTAGAAGCTGCGTGCACTAACGTTAGGTCAATGATTTTCGTGTTGTTCCCCTGTTTATCACACCATTTTAGGGGTCTTGGGCGAGGGGAGCACCATGCAATGAACTTCAGGGATAATTAAGTGATAATTCTTGCATTAATCAGGTCATAGTATGTCACAATTTTAAAACAGTTTCGGCGGGAAGGAACTGTTTGAATAGTCTTAAACTCCAGATAAAGGTGCCATTGTGCGAAGCAACAACCCTGCAGGTCTGCAGGTCTGCATAATTATGTCCGCTTAACAACTGAGCGAGGCATATATTCCCGGAATCCAAGGACCTAAGATTTTGAAATGAAATGGGTGGGATGTGGAGTAAAACGGGCGATAGGTTTACGTTTCCTCTGTCGTTCGACCCCCCACCCCCTTCCCGTCGTTTTTTACTTACCTCTGTCACGAACACCATGCGTTTCGGCCTAGATTATAAATACGTCAGGAAATCCGATTCTGCAGCTCTCCATTAAGCAGAAGAAGTAAGACCACGGAAATAATCTACGAGTCAGAGCTTCGATCAGTGATCGATACCCGCGCCGACTCTGAGGGAACGACTCTTACCACCCCTCGAGATCAATTGGCTGCTACGACAACCTAGATTTTACTGTATTCAAATCCCTGACAATTTAACTGCATTAATGGAATAAGAATAAGAATTGTACTATTTCATCTATAGAACCAATGGCCTTTGAACTGCGAATAAAAGTGATACGGGACAAATTTACTATATCATGTTGAATTCAATGTATTTAAATAAAATCTATAGTTGATAAAAGCTACTGGATCATATGGCATTTAGGCGACAGACCACCATATGTAGGTCCTCAATGTGAAAATAATATTTGAAAGAAACTCGATCTTGTTAACAACACTTTGTATGCATATATATGGGGAAAAATGATTTTTTGTGTACCAATTTATGGAAACTAACACAAAACTGGAGCTCACCTCCCCAGTTCGGTTTGCAAGCAAACCATATGTTTGTTGGTTTGCGCTCTGATACCTGCATCTGAGGCACGCGTTTCATCTTATGTCAGCTCATTTTAGCCCTGTGCCCAAATACATTAAATACAGTTGATTAAATACACAGCGACAAATAGAACGAAACTCGCAATAGTGGAGCAGATAAGGGTGCTTTTTTAGCGGAATCGTTCACATTGTGAGACAAGCACCAAATTTGGCATAGACGTTCCCCTGGGACTAGTTTTCCAAAAAAAATGTTAGCCACTTAAAATTCCAAAATGGCGGCCATTTTTCAAGATGGTCGCCCTTTTCACTATAAAAATACGATTTTTGCTGTTAAAGTTGACTGAGTAGTCCGACTTTAATGATTTTGATGTCGATTTATATGTTTTAGACCACGCCAAAACCGAATTTCCAGATCTTAAAATCAAAATGGCTGGCATTTTTCAAGATGGCCGCCAATTTCAGCATAAAAAAATTAATTTCGCCCCCCCCCCCCCCCCACACACACACACTGGATCCGCCTTTGCGTACATATTTATATGTAAAGGTGGACAGTATACGCTTCTTTCCAGTTTAACATCGTGCTGAAGTCGACCACTGTTGATTTGATTACATGCGGTGCTCCTGTCTGGTCACCCTTGGGTGCCATTGGCACCAGCCAATATTTACACAACATCGACAGAAAATCTATCCGTCGTTTCTTTAGCCGGGGCGACGGATCAGCCAGTGTAAGTTAATCGTTGGTTCATTGGTTCAATGGGTATTTATTTTGTACCACAGTATGCGGGTATGCGTCAGCCGGGCCAGGCTCGTGCAAGCCTTAGACTGTAACCTCTGACGGGAACTTCTGATGAACTAAGCTTATATAAAGCTGCATCCCTCGGGATTGGAAATGTCTTTGCTTTCATGACATGAATGGAATGGTTACAATTATTACGTTGGGTTTGGGGGGGGGGGGGGGGGGGGCAATATGCATACACATAATAAGTCATGATAAAGATATAAAAGTCTCAGTCGTATTCTTATTCTTGATTAGAAATATACTATTGAGAAAAACGTTATACACGAGGGCACCAATACTGCAATAGGCTTCCGTATGTTAACACTTCTGATGCCACAATATCGCTTTACACCATGCATGAGAGAGCGGATATTTGTGATGAAAAATATTCATAGAGCGGGTAGCTGCGAAAAAAGACCCCTTCAGGGTGGAATTCGCCGGTAAAACGCCCCGACCGAGCGCAATTCGCCGGTAAAACGCCCCGACCGAGCGGATTTTGGCGATGAAAAAGTTTGGGGGGGGCTTGGGGGGTGAAGGGCTTCCGCGGAACCCCTCCAAACCACAGTCACAGGGCGGAATGGTTGGGGCCAAATATCGGTGGTTGGAGGGGGGTCAGAGAAAGGGGTTTGCTCGGCCCCCGTCTGTGATTTGTATGATTATATCCTTATGACGACTTCAACATGTATTCAGCTCTGGGGCCGTATTCATAATTCAAACTTATACAGAGTACGCCAATAGACTTAGCGCTAAGTGAAACAATCGTCGAACGATTATCGGGCTCAAAATATACCTGTATTTAACCAGGAGGTGAATTTTCTAAAAAAGGAAAGTATCAACATTCTGATAAATACGAGTTCTAGATTATGAATCCGACTATTGTGCAGTGCAGTATAGTGCAGTATGATGCCCAGCAGTACTCCATCTATCCTGTACAGTTACATTATGATGGCTACTTAGAACAGTAATCCAGCACTATAATCAATACATGGGTGCATTATGATGGCCTGGGGGTAGCTGTTCTGTCTTTAAAATTGACTAAAATTGATAAACAAATAATTTTATTTTTAAAAGATTCCAGTAGATGCAAAGGCCCCTGACACACGTGGCGTACGACCCCGCCACCGGTTACATATATCTATTGGTTCCATAAAATCGTCAAAAGTATGTGGAAGTTTCTACTCAAAACATGTTCAGATTATCTAAATGCAATTTGCTCTATTTTTGTCGATGGATTGCAATAACTGTCGCTTGCTGATGAAGATAGATTGAGCTGTCACAGTTCAAGGTTCTCTGACAGATACAGATCACCTCACGTAGAACCACTCCACATATAGACAACCGCTCACCCCATAGGTCACTTCTCGATAAATATAGACGACCGCTCACCACATAGGTCACTTCTCGACTAATTATAGACCACCGGTCACTCCATAGGTCACTTCTCGATAAATATAGACCACCGGTCACTCCAAAGGTCACTTCTCGATAAATATAGACGACCGCTCACCCCATAGGTCACTGCTCGATAAATGTAGACGACCGCTCACCCCATAGGTCACTGCTCGATAATATAGACCACCGCTCACCCTGTAGGTCACTTCTCGATTAATTATAGACCACCGGTCACTCCATAGGTCACTTCTCGATAAATATAGACCACCGGTCACTCCATAGGTCACTTATCGATGAATATAGACGACCGCTCACCCTGTAGGTCACTTCTCGATAAATATAGACGACCGCTCTCCCTGTAGGTCACTTCTCGATAAATATAGACCACCGGTCACTCCATAGGTCACTTCTCGATAAATATAGACGACCGCTCACCCTGTAGGTCACTTCTCGATAAATACAGACCACCGGTCACTCCATAGGTCACTTTTCGATAAATATAGACGACCGCTCACCCTTGTAGTTCACTGCTCGATAAATATAGACGACCGCTCACCACATAGGTCACTTATCGATGCATATAGACCACCGCTCATCCCATAGGTCACTGCTCGATAAATATGGACGACCGCTCACCTCACCCTGCAGGTCACTACTTGATATGTATAGACAATCATTTACCTCCTTTACCCTGGAGGTAACTTCATCCATATAGACAATCATTTGTTTTGAAAGTCACTTCTCGATACATTTAAATAATCGGTCACCCCTGAGGTCATTTATCGACCGATTTCAAGCGGTCGCTGAACCCTGAAGTCCCTCGAATACCATTCGTCAATCGTGGCAGTCGTTACGACGGGTGAATGACGTGTGTGCACCTGTTGGCCTTGTGCACCCCGCATTAACCCTCGCGTACCGCAGTGGCTTTTGGGGGGGGGGGGGAGAGGGGGGTTAATTGGCTTGGGGGTTCCGTTGAATGAAATGTCAGGCATCCCCTGTATACAGTGACCTGTTGCAATAAAAATGTAAATACCATTAAAAACACACTTTTTTCCTATTTTTTGGGTTGGTGGTCGTAAGTGGCTGAGCTCGATAAAATAGCTCGTTGAGCCTACGGTTTAACCAATCTTTACTGGCTTTTGTTTGCTTTTTTTGGCCGTCGTTTCGTTTCGTTTCATATACGATGGTGCAATAGTTAGCTCTAACAGCTGAGTTTAACTTTTCTTATTTTCCATCACTTTATTGGTGCAAACATAACTATGAAAAAAATCTGGGGGTAATTTAACCATTTGAAGTTAATTAGCTTCTCGAAATATAGCACACAAAAGAATGACGCATGCAGACTAGTAGGCCTACCTGGTTCATGCAAAATGGGGTGATATATATATATATATATATATATAAATATATATATATAGACATAATGAAAGCTGGAACGATATGCACTCTCTGTAAATGTTTTCAGGTTAAATATGTTTCCATAGGTGGTGAAGCTGAGACAAGTTAAAATATCTGGAATACATCTGAGGTGCTGGGTGCCCGTGGCGCCGCGCAGTCGCAGTATTACGGTACACGTAACCCCCTATCAGAACCAGACCGTCTGTCTAGCAATCGGGAAAAAGAATCCGCTTAAAATACAGTTCAGGTATGCAGTTTAAGGACGCGATCCAGGGTGGCACTTCAGTTCAAATCCCAAGTGTTATCTTTATTTAATACAAATCTTTATACTTTAACACAACCTCCGCCTTCGCCGCAGGGAGCTCCGTGCAGGGAGCGCCAAGTGCCGCGTTTCTCGCAAGTTTGCACCCGATGACGTTTGTCGAACATTGGACCCTAACGCCACTAGCTATAGAAGTGAATTAATGTCTCGGTTTAGTTTTTTTTCTGTTCCCCCCACCCCACCCACCACCATACCGCACACGCCATGTCTGGACTACTGCAGACGACTGCGACTGCGAATTTGTCTATTTCGTCCGAGCTAACTAGATAGAAAAAAGATAACATCATCGATATGCGACTGAACCCCCTCCCACCTCCCTCCGCACATTAACGTGTCATCGACCGTAGACATACGTACACACACCCGGACGGGCGTCTGACACGTTAAAAACATATCTCCATCCTGCACTCGGGTGTGAATTCATAACGCAGTGTCTGTAGGGTTCGGAGGGGTGGATGGGGTAGGCCTTGTCTAGCCAAGCGGAGGGGACAGTCCACAGAATGGTATAAAGAACTCTTTTTTATTGTTGGATATTACCAGTACAAAGAGAGGCGGCGTTGGGTTTAGCAGGCGACTGAATGAATACAAGACAGAGCTGTTGTATTAACGATTATACAAGATGTATGTTTAAGTCTAATCGCTCCTTTCATAGTTAATATACACAAAATCTGTTTCGTAAGCTATTGATTCTATTCCTTGGTTCTAACTTTTTAGAAATCATGCATATCCATAAATAAAATGCATGTAGGGCCTATATTCAACAGGTTATTAAAATCGTATGACATTTAATATGAATATATGAATATAAGTGTAAGCTAAGTCACCGTATTAAGCTCCTCTTGATTCAATATAAGTAAGGTCGGTGTCACCTTTACTTGAGGACAATGTAAACCTTCCCTCGCTTATGTCAGGCTAATATAAAGTTAGGCACAGGGTCACAAAATTTATGGTGACGTTGTGTTGGTTAACCTCTACAATGTAGGGTCACAGGGCCGCCCTCACGGCCCTCAGGCCTAACCAGTTAAGTGACAGGGTCGCTCTCAGCTCAATATAATGTAGGTCAAATCGTCAGCCTTGCTTCACAATAATGTAGGTCACATCGTCAGACTTGCTTCACAATAATGTAGGTCACATCGTCAGCCTTGCTTCACAATAATGTAGGTCACATCGTCAGCCTTGCTTCACAATAATGTAGGTCACATCGTCAGCCTTGCTTCACAATAATGGAGGTCACATCGTCAGCCTTGCTTCACAATAATGTAGGTCACATCGTCAGCCTTGCTTCACAATAATGTAGGTCACATCGTCAGCCTTGCTTCACAATAATGTAGGTCACATCGTCAGCCTTGCTTCACAATAATGGAGGTCACATCGTCAGCCTTGCTTCACAATAATGTAGGTCACATCGTCAGCCTTGCTTCACAATAATGGAGGTCACATCGTCAGCCTTGCTTCACAATAATGTAGGTCACATCGTCAGCCTTGCTTCACAATAATGTAGGTCACATCGTCAGCCTTGCTTCACAATAATGTAGGTCACATCGTCAGCCTTGCTTCACAATAATGTAGGTCACATCGTCAGCCTTGTTTCACAATAATGTAGGTCACATCGTCAGCCTTGCTTCACAATAATGTAGGTCACATCGTCAGCCTTGCTTCACAATAATGTAGGTCACATCGTCAGCCTTGTTTCACAATAATGTAGGTCACATCGTCAGCCTTGTTTCACAATAATGTAGGTCACATCGTCAGCCTTGTTTCACAATAATGTAGGTCATTTTTATCGATCGAACTGTTAGCCAAGACGAGATCACGACATCGTCCCCCGCATGATGGCGCCACATATATTTTTTATCGACGATCAGCACTCTACACGCGGAAAACCAGGTTTATCGGTCCGAAAAACTCAGCTTTCCGGTTGAGGCCTTTATGGCGATAAACAGTTTATCGAAAAATCGAGTTTTCCGACTAGGTTTTTTTGTGGATATGTTTTTGATAAACCGATGATAAACTGAGTTTTAGGCAATAAAATACCGCTTTACTGCACAAAGGGCTGGTCATACACGCTCCGTCTCACCAGAGGTTGACCCAGAACATTTGAAGCGGCTCAAGGGCGTAGTTATTAAATTCTATGTTTTTCAGGCCTCGACTTACAAACTTTCGTTGCTGACCCGTGAATAAACTCTTTATCGAGACTCTCCGACGAGGCGACAGACCCGCCAAAAACAGGTCAGGACTCTAGGCGTTTAGGCCAAAAACAAACTTTATGGTCCACGGAGCGGATCTCAGGTGGGGAAAGACGCTGCGAGACTTTACGATGCGGGTAAAACGTACTTCTGTCAGCAATGGCCGCCTTCTTTTTTATGACCAGGGTTACGAAAAAGAGTACAATATAATGCACGTTCCCTTTTCCACTGCGAAATTGGGTCACAGAGGTAAATACTAAAAAAAGGGGTTACTTGGCGTTTCTTGTGGGTGTCTTGTACGTGTTTCGGTGCACCATACATTCTTGAGACGTTTTGCGAGGTTCTGTGTTGGCGGACAGGAAATACAGTTGGTGTAAAGAACAAGACGAACACAAGATTCAGGCAGTCATAATAAGCACATTAATTTATTATATTTATCACTTGAGCACCCGCCTCACCTCTGCCAGTTGAACCCAACAAGATCTTACAATAACGAGAAGACAATTTACCCCCCAGCCCTCCCTCCCTACACACTGACCCCACCCCAACCCACCCCACCCCGCGGCCACCACTCAGTCAATATCTTGGATATCTAAAGCGGTTTCGAACCGTGGAATAAGCGGCCATTTTGAATGGCCCTCCAATCTCCAATCATCCCCGCCCCCAACATGCCGCTAGGCGGAGCTGTGAGCCGCTTGCAGCCACCAGTGAAAACACGCACACACCAATTGCCACGACGACATGCACGAGTAGCAACCAACTTCGGACGTCAACATGACGTCATCACAATCTCACTCACTCACATTTGCCTAAGAAAAGTCAAGCGGCAGAGCACGGAGAAAAAAAAATAGACAAAGGAAGAAACACAGAGCCGGCCTGTGGCCTATCAGATTGGCTGATCATGGGAGTGATCACAAACACACCAGGAGTTATAAAGAAGTCCCGAAAGTCTCCAAGATATCGGGGCCTCAGAGGCTATCACAGAGCAAGACCGCCGCATCGCCACCTTCAGCCACGTCACGTCTCAACCACCAGCGCCCTCTACACACCGCCACGTCCCCAACCATTCTTCACCGCCAGGGAGCGCCACGCGACTGAGCCCCCCGAATACACACACGCACATACACACCACTAGCCTACGATATTAATCTTTCATCTTGTAATCATTAGGTTACCACTCCCAAGGGTTAAAAATAAGCAACCAAGTCGGGACGACGGAAGCCCCACCCCCCCCCCCCCACCCCACTAACAACAGTCACAGCATGGTGCATCTCTCTGGAGCCCGCCCCAAAATGCTACAACACTGCTGTAGTGCGCCTTTTATAAAGAGATCCACATGTGCCAGGTCCAGTCCTGTGGTGCGCCCTCTACAGGGAGATCCATGCGGTTCAGTCATATGGTGCGCCCTCTACAGGGAGATCCATACGGTCCAGTCCTGTGGTGCGCCCTCTACAGGGAGATCCATGCGGGTCAGTCATATGGTGCGCCCTCTACAGGGAGATCCATACGGTCCAGTCATATGGTGCGCCCTCTACAGGGAGATCAATGCGGCTCAGTCATATGGTGCGCCCTCTACAGGGAGATCCATGCGGTTCAGTCATATGGTGCGCCCTCTACAGGGAGATCAATGCGGCTCAGTCATATGGTGCGCCCTCTACAGGGAGATCCATGGTGCGCCCTCTACAGGGAGATCAACGAGATTAGGCCGCTCAATGCGTTGGAGCGCCATCTACATGGAGACCGACACGGCCCCGTTCTAGAGTACCGTTAGAGAGAGGCTCGCCAGACCCACGACCTATCCTCAGTCGTTACATATCATTACGTGAGACGCACACACACGCTCAGCGCAGACGGGAGCAGTCACCAAGCGTCAAACGCCCATTTTCAAATGTAATGCCCGGATGTCGGGAGCGCACAGCGGGAGGGACGGGGTGAGGTCGACGAAAACACGGAGAACAGGTCAACCCAGATGATTTCCTCGGATGAGGGGGTGATGATGTAGATGATGGGGGGGAGGGTGTGGGTGGTGGAGTGGAGTGGGAAGGGGGGGGGGGCGGGAGTGCGGGGTAGGTGAACATTGTAATGGGGAAACCATAGTGCCACAAAAGCAATTTAATGCGGATGTTGACCTCGCAAATCGTACTTTTCAGAGGATTCCACTGTGAGGCAGCAAGTTGCATGTGCTATGTATTATGGGTAGTATTTTGGTCGCAAAACCGCTTATCAGCCGGCATCGCATGACCTCATTCTGTATAGCTAATAACAACTTTCTACACTGTAAACAACGACCGTGAAAACGAAGTCTCCCGGATGTAATTTAGAAACACCCACTGCCAATACCTTGTATTTATTTCTGTGGAACAAAAATTTAAATACTAAAATACAAAATTCCTTGCGACAGGGATATTTTTCCTAATGCTTTTAAGAAAGCTGATATTTACGAAGTCATCTACCTGAAGTGACACGGTGAAGTCACGACGGAAGTGACGTCACATGGAACGCCAACCCACAGGGATGAAACACTAAATTCTGCATTGAAATTAGCGGAACATTTCTGAGATTTCGAGAATTACAACGTCGTTAAACGAGGACAGGTGGTTCCCCCACGCGGTGAAGTTCACGAGGACAGGTGGCTCCCCCACGCGGGCGAGGTTCACAACGAAGACAAGTGGCTCCCCCACGCGAGCGAGGTTCACAACGAGGACAAGTGGCTCCCCCACGCGAGCGAGGTTCACAACGAGGACAAGTGGCTCCCCCATGTGGCGGGGTCTACAACAAGGACAGGTGGCTCCCCGTAGCGGCGGCCACCACAAGCAGGCCCCAGTTACGCAGCCTACAAGCACACGGGACGGCTGGAGACCAATCAGAACACGGCTAGGCCAGCCAGGATCACGCCCTCCACCAATCACATTATTGCTATGGCCACACAAGTTTGGCGACATTTTTTCCCACCAATCAATTTGACGCGGAGAAGAGAACGAAAAAGGAAAAAAAAAGAAAAGAATAAGAACAGAACAATAATTTAAATGATACTACTGAACCGCTGGTCGCGATCGCTCATCGTAAAAGACGAAGAAATGAGCGAAGGGACGACTGCAGTTTGATTGGTAAAGTGACACGACAAACTACACTTTGCAACCCTACCAGGTTGTGGGGGGAAGGGCGGGGTGCCCCCCACCCCACCCCCGCTCAGCCTCACGTACCACTGCCTATTGCCCATTGCCGAACACAGCAGGATGTCTGTAGTGACTTGATGCAAGGAAACAGATACAATGACAGAAAGCATATTTCGTACTGAGGACAATACTAATTATAATAATAAGTTATACTACTAGAAAATAGCCGCCTGCCCTCGGGGTAAGCCGCCTCCCCCCCACCACCCAACACCCCGTAGCCCCCCGCTCCGCTCCCAGGGGGGGAGGGGGTCACATTGCCATGGCAACCAGCGTGTCATAGCCCGAGGTCGACCTGGGGCTGTGGGCCGAGGAGGCAAGGGGCGGGGGGGCCCGAGGCGGGCCTGTCCTGGGCGGGAGGGCCCCCGAGCAGCAGCGGCTCGGCACTCTCACAGTCTGAATACTTCTGCAAGGGAGGCGTGACGTCATTAGTGGCCGCCGGCCGCTCTCTCGTCGTCGTCGTCGTCGTCGCCGCGTTCGTCGCGTTGCCTGGGTAACCACTACTACTTGTAATGCTACTGTTGTTGCTATGGGAACTTGCAGGCTCTGACGAGAGTCTCAGTGGAGCGTAGGGCGGCGCCTTTGTGGGCTGGGCGGCGGGGTGGGAGGGCCGCCCCGGGGGGTGTGCAGGGGAGGGGAGGAAGACCGGCGACTGTGGGGTGGGGGTGGCGGCAATCGCGGCCCGCCTCCCCGACGCCCCCGCCGCCAGAACCCCCACTCCCGCTCCCCTCCGTGCCGCACTGTCGCCCGGCCGCCCGGTCCCTGGCTGGTGCTGGTGGTGCTTGGTGGGGGTGGTGGTGGTGCGGGGGGTACGCGTGGGCTTTCAGCGGGCTCAGCACCCCCTGAAGCTGACTAGGCCATGAGCCGGCGGGGGTCGACCCCGGGGCCGCCGTCGCCGCCGCTGACGCCGTCGCTGCCGCCACCACCATCCCCCCGCCCCCGCCGGGGTTGTCGCAGGTCCCTGCCGCCGACGGCGGCGGCGGCGGCGGCGTCAGAGCGTCGCTGACGATGACAGCGTTGGCGGCGGCGGGTGATGGTGTTGGTCGGGTGGTGGCGCGGGCGGTGCGGGTTGTGGCGACTGTACGGGGCGGCGGGGCGCGGCCGCCCACCCCACAGGACACGCTGTGGCAGCGGGTGATGAACGGGGTCCCGGCTCCCCCCCCGCCGCCGGCCGCCGCCGCCGCCGCCGCCGCCGCCGCCGCCGCCGCGCGCCGCCGGTCGCCAGGTCCCTCCAGACCCCCGACAGAGTTTGAGCGGTAGGGCGGCGGGCTCTCGCCTTGTAAGATAGTCCGGTTCGGGGGCGGTCGGATCGACTCGCCCCCCTTGGCCTTGGGACACAGCAGGACCCGCTGAGCGGCGCGGAAGCCCTCTTCGCCGTCGTCTGACCGCTGGATGGCCGGCGGCAGGTTCAGCTCCATGTCGGTCTGCGCCCCGTGCTGTAAGATATGCCGCTCGCGGGTCAGCGCCAACTGGCGGTCCAGCTGCCGCTGTACTTGTGTGTAGGCCACCTGGCGGGGGGAGAGTGAAACGCATTAGTAACAGCCAAACACACCGTAAACTACAAAAGGCGATAACAACAAGACAACATTTTACAATATAAATTATCATTTACAATATAAACTACCATTTACAATATTATACTATCCCTTACAATATAAACAACAGGTAATACAGTAAATCTAACTGCAAATAAGTGGAATTACATGCGCAGTGAAGTTATCGCACAGCACATTACATCCCAAAAACGTTTCACCAAAGTCAAAGTGGATTACCACAACATTCCTCAGTCGCCAAGACCACAAGCCACCACCCCCACCCATCACCCGATGATATTGTGACGGGTGATGTACACCCCCCTCGGTACACCCCCTCGGTACACCCATCGGTACACCCCCCTCAGTGGATCTCGCGGCCAGCATACAGACACATAAACCACCGAAAGTGTCACCGCAAGAAAACGGGAAGAGACATCTATAGAAGGTAACCACACGGGGGTGGGCCGGACTGGGTGAGGGTGGGCGGACTGGGTGAGGGTGGGCGGACTGAGTGAGGGTGGGCGGACTGGGTGAGGGTGGCGGACTGGGTGAGGTGGGCGGACTGGGTGAGGGTGGGCGGACTGGGTGAGGGTGACCTACAATAAAACTCTTTGTAGCAACGTTTACCGCGATCGCCATGCAAGACGGCGGTCCCGTCATTTTACATGGCATGTAAACAGGCAAAACGGCTGAGTTCAATGTGTCGCTTTCGAGTGTTTTGGGTTTTTTTATTTTGGGCGAGCTGCTTCGTGTTGGCTGTATTTTATCTTACGGGTCTGTTTCAGCAGACTTCCTCATATTATTTTTGGCGAGTTTTGTTAGTGTGATGGTTGAAAACGATTCGAGCACCAACTACTCCATATTTGTCCATCTCAGCGTCAGCTTCCATCATGTAAACTCCAAGTGTTTACCAACACAAATGTGTCGCGTGTGGACATGATGTCTCGGCGGCGTATTAGCCAGAGACCCGCCGGCCGGATGGGCAGGGCGGTTTTAATTGTGTCGGGCAGATTTTCTATTTTGCGCGCACATGCTGTGCTGTTTACCAGCCCAAAAAGAGTCTTTTTGTCAGGAGGTTTAGAAGAAAATCATAGCGCTCACAATTTTATATTACATCGAGAACTAGTTTTGTTTATATAATTGTAAATTGCGAGCTCAAATGCGACCTGATCGGCTAACTTTTGACCCTGTCATTGGTGAAGTTTAGATCACTTTTCACAGATTAAAATGGCGGATACGGCCTGAAGTTCGTAGTTTGAACACTACTTTCAGTGGAAAGGGGGTGTTTTCGTTGTTCTCATAAGTTTTGAAGTGATTTACCTGAGTCAAACAATCCTTCTAGTCATAGATCTTGCTCTGTTATTAATATTATTAATTAATATTATATTGTATTCATGTTGTTTACACAAATGGTGACTCAACCGGGGCCGTGTTTTTCACCAAGCCTTCATTGCCGAGACTGGTTATTCCAGGATGGGCTGATTAGGTATCAGATCTAATGCATATTTTATGAGAAAAACATGGTAACGTTTGAGTCTTGCTTTCGGAAGTCAGTGTTTGGTCTACGCTTATTTTCCGCACGCTAACACTGATCACGCATGCTACAAATCTGTTATGTGACGCGAGTGCGCGTCTCTATGGAAATGTAGTACGTAAATAGAAAAAGAAAGATACAATGTTGCAAACGTCACCCGTGGCCCTCTTTGGTTCTTTGTTGTAGTTTGTTAGCTTTTGGTTGACATAAAAGTTGCACTGTGTTGGTCGAAACGTCAGAATCGCAGAAGCTATAAATCTAGTTTCATGTAAGGCAAAAGTTGTGCTTACGACTTCAACCATATTTGGTAGACCATTATTCAGATGTAAGGAATCCGTGCAACCTCCTCCTACTGACCACTAACCCTGTCGTCAGCTATAGTCGGCACGGAAACTATTTGCCGCCTCGTTTTCTAATTTGACACGAAATGTTTAATTGACAAGCGTAAAATCAGTTTATATTTGTCAACTTGAACCAAAGACCTAAATTAAAATTAGTATAGAAACTTTGCATGGGCACATAATGCTATGTCCCCTTTTCTAGTGCCTGACATTAGACTCTTCCGTGGGCTTACTTCTTTTAACCAATGAAAACGCAGTAATATGACCTTCACCGTACGACGTCATAAAAAGCCGGCTGTCAACACACTTTCGTCGGCTATACTTTATGCTAGAGACTATCGTGTTGTGCTGTTATTAAACAAGATACACTTTCAAGTAAGTTAAAATCACAAGGGTCTCGTGCAATGGAGCAAATAAATACATAAATCGTGGCTGCAAATGGTGCACGGACAAAAATATTTACGAAAGCGAGGCGGCAGATATTAAACGCGCCGACTATAGAATTATTTCCCCTCCAATCCGGCGGGTTGGCGGTCTCATATGTGCAGACTGTTACACGTGTATGCGGACCGATAGGGAAACCTTCTCGGATGGGAAAGCGAAAGGTACACAGATTATCTAAGAAAAGACTGCTGCGACTCCAATCAACAAGAACTACTCGGTTAGGTGTTACAATTCCAAAAGTCGTCTGCCGATACCGACACCTCAAATACAGCAGACACGTAAAATAAAATACAGCCGATACGAAGCAGCTCGCCGAAATAAGATGCAAAAAAACTCGAAACCGACACATTGAAATCAGCCGTTTTTACATACCACGTACGTGAAATGACGGGACCGCCGTCTGCATGGCGATGGCGCGTTAAACGTTGCTACAAAAAGTGTTATTGGTAGGTCACGTTACGAAGTTGCCAAGTAACAAATGGCTGTGCGGAGACGCGGATGATTGTTTACACGGAATATTTCGCTCGATGCGTTTACGCAAAGTGGGAAACAACCTCAATTACATTTCGTAATTCTTTATAAATGTTTCAGGAACACACATAAGAACTTATAACATTTTGGTGCGTGATATTAATGAAAGTTTTAATATATTTAGAACGAAGTAGCGCAACCCCCTCGTTTCTCGGTAAAAAATGGAAGATCAAGCCATGGCTCTCTGTCGCTCCGGTTTACCGAGAGTGCCCAGAGAGGCATGTTTCAGGGCTAGGTAGACCCCAGAAGAGCCGGCTGCTAGCGGTGTGCGCGTAGTGCAGTCGTTATTTC
>OZ025257.1:36069525-36117728 GCA_964019135.1 Arenicola marina | reverse complement strand
CAGCTGTGCTCAGACAATTTCATGGTATAAATAGGTTAATAGTAATTTCAAAGTACTCTATAAGGCGCTCCGCGTCACCTGTTGAAAGCTGATAAGAGTTACGAGCAGCTTGAGAAAAATCACCTTTAAATCTGTACGTGTCACGCACGACCGACTCTTGCTCTTGCCGCTGGGGGGCTCCACGGTCAGACAGATGAGGCGGTGTGGCCGACCGGAGCCGTGGCAGAGTAGACGAAGGCCCATAGGTCTCGCATATCTAGGCCCAATCATCTCCCGTTGCTTTTTTGGGAAAATATAGTTTTGCCACTTGTACTGTGATTAAATGTTATTGTCCACTGCAAGATAAGCCCCTGTAGATGACACGATGGAGTGAACGAGGTATCCAGGTATGGGGGTGGAGAGGGGGGGGGGTGTCGGATGTGGCGGTGGGGGAGGGGACAAGGGGCGGGGGGGGGGGGGTGGGCTATCGAGACTTTGTGTACGTGGTTGCTGGTATCTGTGACATCAGTGGGACAACCTAGCTGCATGATGAATATCTCTTAGTAATGTTTGCGCACGTCAGCATATGCCAACCGGCACCCCCACCGGGTCTATTGGTCTGGTTATGCCCCCAGGGGGTCATTGACCTTACTGTACACGAAACTGGCCCAAGACATCAACGGTAGAGCCTAACTAGCTCAGCTCAGTTGTCAAGCAGGCGGAGCAGCAATACAAAATCAATAGGTGGTGGGTTCGAACCTTGGTGCCTGCATCTGGGGCAAAGTTCATTCAACCCGAGGTCATTGCCCCATTAGCATTCTGGTGCAGAAAAGCGACCCAAAACACCAGCATTTCATCTCCAGCCGCCTGTTTTATTCCACAGCTACTATCAGTACATCATAACGTCTGGGCATATATAAAGGGATTGACGTATCTCTGACGTAGGCCTATTGTATACGAACCGGTGGTCTGTCGCAAGCAGTTAATATTTCATACCGCGCTGCCTTTTTCGTGTCATTTACAATTCATCTAGGATCAAAATAAACAACCAACGGCAGATTAGCTGGAGCATCGGAGTATATTTTATCGCCCAAGAGTGCTCAACCCGATTCATTCAATTGTTGCGGGGGTTGGTGGGGGTGGGGCGGGGGGGGGGGGTTGTCCGCCTGTGTCGCACGAAAAATATTTGGTTAATAAAAAAAATCAAGATGGCTGAATGGTGTTCGATACGCCCGCCACCGACTGAGCGGTCCTCCTCCTCCTCCTGCAAGCCAAGCCTCCGCCGCGTCTTTTCCCGCTTCTCGTGTGGCCATGTCTCATTTCACTAAAAATGTCGTCTGCTTGAAGACGTCAGTTTTGTCGCCGCGTCAGTCGCGTCTCGCAGCGGCGAGCCGGCTAAACCTGGCGGCCTAGACGTCAGGGGTGGAGGTGGGGGGGTGGGGGGGCAAGGGGTAGCTAGCTAGCTGTACGGTGTCGGCCCATGGCGTTCATTTTCCACGTCTAGACATGGAGGGGGTGAATAAGCCCATCGATCCACGGTATAAATGTTGGTCGGGCTGATCAATGCGGGGAGGGTGTCGTCTGGGACAGGGAGAGGGAGGTGTGTGTGGGGGGGGGGGGCGGGCACTGTCTGTCTGTATGCCTGTCGGTCTGTCTGTGTGTTCAGCCCTGGGTACTGACTGTACCAGAGCTTCATCGGCGCAGCCGTGGCGTCTCAGATGGGAACCGGAAGTGCTCTTGTAATATATGGTCACATGACCTGTTCATGTGATCGTAATTGCCTTGCACGTGTTGTAGCTTTAGCTGGAAACACGTATACACGTATTTTGTTTCTCTGCGTCGGTGCAGTTTGATTGGTATGATTTCGTTATTTGATACGACCACCTGTTTCCCCAGTGGGATGAAATAAAACTGAATCACCTCAACTTGATATTTTGTCTGATATCTCATGTGAACATGGTTCAGTGGGGAAAATACCGTCTTTCATCTCATGGTGTTGGAAACCTGCTTTACTGACAACGTATAGACAGCGTATGAACGAACCTTAATGCTGCATATTTTGGAAATTGGGATTTCCCGAAATGTCATTTACAGGTGTGTTAGTGTTTTATATAATTCTGTGATATTAGAGGGGTTAACTCGTGGTCTAGTGGGTCGCGCGCTCGGCGATTGTCGAGCGTGCTCTGCTAGGGTGGCCCCAGCGGCCGGTGCGCGGTTCGAATCCCACTTGTGCAAAAGTCTATATCTGTGTTTAAATCATATGTCCTATTTCGATAAGAGTAGGGGCTTAATACTCCCGGAGACATGGCTGTACCTTGAGCTTGACCCTGCCCGTTGTCGCGATATGACCTACACTGATTAAGCGTCCCACCAACCGACCCGGCCACGTGGCACCTCCCTTGTGTAGGCTAGCGACCCGGCCACGTGGCACCTCCCTTGTGTAGTGGCTAGCGACCCGGCCAGGTGGCACCTCCCTTGTGTAGTGGCTAGCGACCCGGCCACGTGGCACCTCCCTTGTGCAGTGGCTAGCGACCTGGCCACGTGGCACCTCCCTTGTGTAGTGGCTAGCGACCCGGCCACGTGGCACCTCCCTTGTGTAGTGGCTAGCGACCCGGCCACGTGGCACCTCCCTTGTGTAGTGGCTAGCGACCCGGCCACGTGGCACCTCCCTTGTGTAGTGGCTAGCGACCCGGCCAGGTGGCACCTCCCTTGTGTAGTGGGCTAGCGACCCGGCCACGTGGCACCTCCCTTGTGCAGTGGCTAGCGACCTGGCCACGTGGCACCTCCCTTGTGTAGTGGCTAGCGACCCGGCCACGTGGCACCTCCCTTGTGTAGTGGCTAGCGACCCGGCCACGTGGCACCTCCCTTGTGTAGTGGCTAGCGACCCGGCCACGTGGCACCTCCCTTGTGTAGTGGCTAGCGACCCAGCCACGTGGCACCTCCCTTGTGTAGTGGCTAGCGACCCGGCCACGCGGCACCTCCCTTTGTGTAGTGGCTAGCGACCCAGTCACGTGGCACCGCCCCTGTGTAGTGGCTAGCCCACTGGACCGCAGATCCTGGGTTCGAATTCACCCCGAGCACCTAATTTAGGGAGTGTTTACTCCAACCATCCTCCATCGTCCCGGGAGGTTCCTTTGACCCAGTTTAGCCCTTGTCTACGCAAAAGCCGCCTAAACCACTAATTCAATTCCTCTCCCCGTTGTCACGATGTTATGACCTACATTTAATTAAGCGCCCTACTTAATTAATTAATCCATCCAACCCGGAGACGCGGCTCCTCTCGACCTTGACCTTCCCAATGTCGCGACATGACCTATAGAGAGAGATATTACAGCGCGCCCTTTGACGTCACACGCGCTGATGCCAATTAGCGAGGTTCTTTAGAAATGGAAAGAGGGTAGTGCTCTTTGAAGAATTTGTGTTTTTACAAATTGCAGCAATGTATCAAATTAATTGTAAGATATTTATCTTTCATATGCATTGGTCAATCGGATATTTTTCCGGCATGGCGCAAACACTTTAAAATGTCACGGTGACAATAAGAAAATACAATAATAAACGTATAAAACTCCTGTTTCCTCTGTTTGTCTCTCCAGTTGGTGAAGGACGACTTTCCTCAGCTGGCGTCGCAGTCGGCTCGGCAGGCTGGCGGCGGGGGACACGACGTGGGGTTCGGCGGGAGCACCCTGGGGCCCTCCCTGCAGGAGCTGACCGGGGTGCTGCCCTCCACGAAGCCCGTGCCCCGGACGACCTCGCAGATGATCGGCTGGCGCTCCACGGACGAGACGCTTAAGCTGGAGAAGTACGGGCGATACACGAAGGGCAAGGGCGGCCTGATCCGGCAGCTCAACTGGCCCACCGAGGCCATCCCCTGAGGGGGTGGGGGTGTGAGGGGGGGGGTCGTGCGTGGGGAGGGGGTGGTGAGGGGGTGGGGGTCGTTAGGGTGGGGGGGTGGTGGGGGCTGCGGGGTGTGTGAAGGAGGTCATGAGTGTATGGGGTGGTCGTCACGAGGGGGATGGGAGGGGGGGGGGGGGGGTGA
The DNA here is from genome assembly GCA_964019135.1 of Arenicola marina. Taxonomy (NCBI): domain Eukaryota; kingdom Metazoa; phylum Annelida; class Polychaeta; family Arenicolidae; genus Arenicola; species Arenicola marina. The sequence continues at coordinate 36,113,710 of OZ025257.1, read as the reverse complement.
GGGTGCGTGGGTGGGGGGTTGGGGAGCGGTCTAACCGGCTTGCCCGCCGGCGGGAGAAGGGTGGGTAGTGGGGGTGGACATCGGGTTGTCCGGTGACGCGGGGAAGGGCCGTAATGCCCCCTCCCCCCCCCCTCCCCCTTGCCCCACACACGATCCCTCCTTCTCTCTCCTCCCTCCTCCCCATCCACCCCCTGTCTGGCCCGTGGCGACGCTCATGTCCAAGGTGTGGGTTGAGGGGTGAGGGGGGATCACAGACGACGGCTGGGTGTGTGTGAGGGGGAGCAGGTGGGGGGGGGGGGTACCTAGCTGGGCGGGGTGACGTCCGGAAGGTGTGATGGGAAGGCGGGGCGGGGAGGCGCGGACGACTCGCCAAAGATGATGGTCAGGAGCACATCCGACTGAGTATGAAAGGGCCACGAGAAATATGAAATACATGAGTCTGGTGTTGGGGTGAGGCTATTGTGGATGACTACCGGGTACGCCTCGCCCCAGCGCCGCTGTCATCGGCGGCTCGGTACGTGTAATACATGTTGAGGCAATATAAATGTTAAGGCGATTTCTTTCTTTCTTTTTTTGGGGGGGTGGGTGGGGGGGGGGGGCAGGGGTGGGGGGCTATTGGGGTGCGGATTATCTCCGACATATCGAATATTTATCACTTGTACTTTCTTTACCCTTTGCCCTTTCTCGTCGCCTTGGTAACTAGCCCTGGTATATATATATATATATATATTCTCCACCCGCATTACCCGCACCACTGTCGCATCCACCCCCACCCTCACTGTTTGCCTTCACCCTCACCCCCTACCTCACACTCTCACCGTCACCCTCACCTCCTACCTCACACACACCCTCACATTTTACCTTCACCTTCACCCTCTACCTCACACTCTCACCTTCACCCTTCTACCTCACCTTCACCCTCACCCACCTCCCACCTTCACTCAACACTCAGGTTTCAGCTTGATTCCAATACTGACCGTCAGAAATATCCACTATACTCCCTCCTTACTAATGATCAGATAACGTATCACTGTCCCCAGATCAAAAACTTTGAAATATAGGTCAGGATGAGCTGTAGGATGACTTTTAACCTATATCCACTGTGACGTCACGGTGATGACGTCAGATGCGCGTGTCGCCTTCGCGCTGAACTGTGCTTAGCGATAGGCCGATTATTCAAACTTGAAATGTCGGTGCAGCGTCCGCCGCGAGAGTCTAAACTATCTAGAGTGCTACAAAACGGCTGTCTAAACACGACTTATACCTCGGTGGTTGTGCCAATTACCATAGCAGTAAAACACGTCCTAGTAGTCTACCAGTCTCCGGTTATAATCGTCCGAAGTCTCGTTGTTTGTACGGTTGGGGGTTTGTCTGTGAAAACGCGCGTGTGTGTCCAACAGCCAGACCTGCTATTAATACGTATACACGTATCCTATATGTGGAGATGTGCTACATCCCTGTTGTCGTTACCTCAGCCTTATTAGGGTCATAGTGACTGCTATGGAGGGTTAGCAGGTTTACATAAATGCTATAGAAGTTTGAACTAACGAGTGGATGATTCAATGTTCAACTGGATGCTACACGATCAATTCTCAAGCGGGCATCTGATTGGTTACTAAGCTTAGACGATCAATTGAATTGGTTGCCAAGCAATGAATTGGTTGCCAGGAAATGCATTGGTTGCCAGGCAATGCATTGGTTGCCAGACGACCAATTGAGCGTCAAACGATGAATTGGTTGCCGGTTACCAAAGTATTCGTGGTTAAGAAAAGAAAAATCCCATTTTGTTTCGGGGTTTCTAATTGGTTTCTGCGAGACCAATTTGAATGTATACTTTGAATACGTACGAAATTATAGATAATACGAGTCTTGCTATTGTACGTAATGGGGTGGTTCGGTCTGTCTTCAGTCGTGCCGACTTAAGATGAAAGTTAACAGACTTTACCGGGTTTCTCTTTCATAAATTGTCTGGCCGTGCGGCTGCTAGGTATAAGACCATATTTACATGTTTACACTCTGGTTCTTAGCACCTTTGGTTTGATTACAGTCGGTTGTTATGACTGAGCCGACATCAGCATGTTCAATAGCACCATCTGTTGTAAACCTAGATGTTGTTTGTCCGAGGCAGGTTGTAGTTGCGAGTTCAGTGCGATGTGCCGGGTTTTGTCGCATTTAGCTCTTATAATTTACGCGCCTCTACCGCTCACGGGCCATCGGATACTCGGGCAGGAAGCCTGGTTTTATCTGTCTGGGACAGAGTTTTTCTTATTTAGGGTAAGATGTTCCTCGAAATGTCCACGTGTTTTAAAAGTGGTCGTCTGATGCGGAGAGCGGGTGGGTGGGTGGGTGGGTGGGGGAGGGGGGGGGCACTGATGGAAGAGCCGGTCACATGGTCGTCTGCTGCGGAGGAGGGGGGGTTAATGGAAGCGCCGGCCACGTGGCCTGTCTGACTGACTGTCGCGCTCGCCATGTTTGTTGTTCGAACGGGTCCGTGAGAAGCCTGTTCGTCCGCCTGGTGTTACACCTACTCCGACCGCACGGCCTGTTTTTTTACGCTGCTGAATAAGTAGCCCTTTGAGGGATACTCGCCGATGAGGGAATGGCAAAAGAATATTTTTTTGCACTGCTTTTATGATCGCGATTACGTTTCAACGAAATGAGTTAGTGATATTTGGTATGTAAGTATAGCTTATTTGAGGGCTTTTGTCAGTATGTATGTACGGGTTAGCCTCGAGGCATAGTCTGGAGATGGTAGACAGCCAAACTACTGGCTAGTATGCAATTAGTAATAAAAATATAAGTATGTGCTATATTTAGCAGCATTATAGGCTGTCAGAACGACGGCTGGAAGTCGTGTTTTTATATATCGTCTGGATTGGCCAGGCCGCGGTGGGAACATTTGGCAGGGATTAGTCAGCCCGGTTCAGGTTATTTAACGGCTGTCCGGAAAGTTGAGATTGGAATATAAAATCGGGCGCCGCTCTTACCATTGGATGAACACACCCCACCTACCACCTGTATGGGACCACTGCGGGCGGCACTGGATTGTTCACATACCTGTTGATAACTCTCCTTATCGGATCAGTAGTTTTACGCAGAGATCCGGTAGCTGTTAAGTTGGGGTATTATGGTGTGTGCTCGCGCAGACGAGCATCCGGTTCAAAAGGTCGTCTGCTTCGTTTTTTCGCGCCATGCACGCTCCCGAAGTTATGTCTGTTTAAAATGGAGATCATGCCTGCAGTATTAACATTATTAGACCTGTAGATATGCAAACTATTTTTGTAGCAGCTTTTGGTACGACCCTTGTTTTCGTTGCAATTGTACCAGCTTGACACCACTGTATGCTATTGACTTTTTTAACACTTGCGCAATAAAAGCTTTCGTTTCTACGATGCATGCATCTTCGTTTTACTCTGTTGTTTGCATTCTCAACCACATGCCTAATACTGTAACAGTACACACGGTTTAACGTTGGCTTATCGTTCCTCTTTCTTTAGGGATTAAAATGGGAGTAAAAACTTCGTATTCGTAAGGAAATTCCATAACAAATTCCTTGGTATTACCCGAGACACTATCTTGCTGAACAAGACGAGACGTCGAATTTAATGCCTTAAAATTGGCTGATTGATCCATAAAGCAAAGGTTATGTATAGTATCGTGATGCTGAAGATTAATAATTACCTTTATTATTTAACTTTGTTCGTATCCCCAAACTTTAATCATATCACCAAACATTAATCATATCACCAACCTGTAATCATATCACCAACCTGTAATCATATCACCAACCTGTAATCGTATCACCAACCTGTAATCGTATCACCAACCCCAGTCAGTGTAAGTGTGTCTGTCTATCAAACGGGTCGTGGGGCTTAAGATACCTCAATCTTCGATACAAATGGCTGCAGTCCGAACAACTTCATGGCCTGAAGGGGGCACGTTCATTTTGACTGCGTCTGTAACATTTACTTCCCATATAGATATGGCAAGGGACACTGCTGAAAGACCAGACTGGTATAGACATTAAGTATTTTTTTTGCGTGACAAGAATACGTTTAAAGTTATTATTATAGATACTGACCATCAATTGAGGGCCTGAAATATAAGAAGGAAGCGACTTCTTGTTCCAAGTAGGGCAATTTTAAATACCGCAATGAGTTTGGCGCCCAAAAAACTATTTCAGTTGCTTTAACACGTATTTAAGACCTATGGCGTGTATTTGTGATTCACCGGCATTGCACTAGAATATACACCCACCACAAAAAGTAACGTCTATACCAGGCTGGCCTTTCAGCAGTGTCGCTGTCCCCTCCCATTGTCAGCAGTACTTTTGTTGTAGAGTAAGAAAGAATCAAGTTGCACGCTTTCCGCGCGAACTATGTTAAACCATGTCTGTAGAGGCCGGAGTAACGCCTTATGTTTATATGGCCGTTCTTCCATGTCAGGACGCAGCATTGTTTCAGCATAGCTCACGTATGTTGTTGTCCATTCTGACTTCACAGTCAATTCGGAATAGAAGGCGGAGGAAAAAATCAATGGAGTTTAGCAATCTCGAACGCATGGTATTCTCACAACATTAAGCATTATTTGCTACATATTTATTGTTGCCAACATATAGTACTGAATGGGCACTGAACAATGGAAATTAGTTACATTTTGTATTTTCTCATTGGATGGGGAGCGTTCATTTTCACGTACCCAATATAATATGTCTTTACCCCCATCTAGTTAAGTTTGCGTATTTCATAAACTGCATTGGACAATAAGTTATATTTACATCCACATGCTGCTGGAAGTTTTAGGGAAGAAGAAATTGCCACTGCGTGACTAGAATATATTTTGTATGTACGGGGTCGAGTCAGAATTGACAACCATACATACGTATGCTCGACAATTTAGTACAATTGGAATTTCGTGGGCTCTAACGTGGAAGATGGACCATCTATGTGCGGTAAATGCAAGATAATCCATCATTTTCTCAATACGAAGGACCGCCATGTGTCCTCCTTCTCTTTAATGTGACGAGATTGAAGAGGGAACAGTTTCTTTACCAAACTCCACAAGAGACATCCTTCGTTGAACAGAAAACACATACTGCATTTACACTCAGGATGCTTCCAGAATTTCAAAAGTTTAACAGATACATAACCCCCCCCCGCCACACACACACACACACACCCCTTGTCCCCCCCCCCCCCTTCCCCAATCACACATCCATGCTATTTGGTCTACAAGTTCGTTATAAATAACTCTTGATTACGCATTTACGGACCTGGTTCATCCGCGCCGTGGAACACAAAATCAAACCAGGCCCTGTCCCAGACACACGCACTGGCCCATACAGACAGACACCTGGTTACACCGGAATATGACACACCTCAGATGAACAGTGAAGTGTCAATGTTCTAATAAATCCTGCCTCGTTTTGCCCGTCCAGTTACGTGACAACGAGCGCCCCGCCCTCTAACGTTAATAGGGTAAAACGCGCGCTCGCGCTTACGTGTCGTCTGCCACGGTGAAGAGTCGGCGGCGTAATTTGACCGCACGCGCGTCTGGAGAACACGCCAAAAAATGGCGCGGTGATAGATAGATCTAGATAGATAGATCTGATGAGGTTCCCTCATGCGTTAGATATTTCGGCACGTGCTCGCTAGGCTATCGGTTCACTGTATCCTGCTAGACCTATACACACACTGGCTGCTTGGCTCTTAATGATTACGACAGCAGGACCGCAATCGCCACGATCAGCTAGTGACCTGGATGAATGTTGTCGTCTGGCTGACGTCCGTATCCGGAGATGATCGGAGCTGATACGACCTTTATGACGTCAGAGCGCCCCGGTCTACGTGAGTCTTAAGACCGTAGGCGGGACCGTTTAATATTTCAAGTTCATTAAGTTTTAGCCTATCAAACGGTGCAGTCTGGGCCAAACCCTAACCGATATAGATTGAGATAAGAAGTATTTTGCTCAGGCGACACGATAAAATAAACAAATTGTGATGAAATAGCTATATTTTAGCCTCGATGTTTTATATTTCTTTGTGACATAAGCCACTCTTATTACCATAATGTGACCACGTGACCACCTGGTGGGTGAGTTCGTTTCGGGTCCACTGTAGTCTGCTGACTACAGGACTGGGTGCAAGCATCAATATTTACATTGAGAAACATTGAAGAGATTTTCATGGAAAAGTTCGAGCAAACCACATAAGTATGCAAGATTAGACTTCTTTTTGGTCAGTAAGGATTTACTAGCTGAAATGGATAAAACAGACATTGGGATAAGATATAAATCTGACCACGCCCTAATAACCTTTTCAGTATCGACCTTTGGCGAAGAAAGAGGGAAGGGTTTTTGGAAATTCAATGTATCCCTGCTAAGTGACGATGACTATATTCAGACTACTAAGGGCGTCATACACCAGGTTTTGCAGTCGTACGCCTTACCCGGGGAAAATTTAGAAGACCCCAATGTAAAACTATCAATCAACGACGCAAGTTTTTTAGACATGTTAAAATTAGAAATTAGAGGGAAAAGCATATCTTATTCTTCCTATAAAAAGAAACTTTTATTCGAGAAAGAAAAGTGTCTGGAAATCGAAATAAAGAAATTAGAAGAAGAGGACGATCTTAGGGATAGGCGAGTCAACGTCGAAATGTTAGAGAACAAGAAGTGTGAACTGTGTGCCCTTAGATATATAAAGGTAAGGGGTGCCGCTATGAGAGCCAAGATAAAGGTGTACGAGGAGGGCGAGAAACCCAGTAAGTTTTTCTGTAACTTAGAGAAGCGTAATTTTGTAAGCAAACTAATAACTAAGTTAAATATAGAGGGCCAATCAGTGACATCAGCGAGAGATATTCTGAAGGAACAACGTCAATTTTACAAAACTCTATATAATGTTAACCCGCTACGTAGTGACGAGGCTACGGCCCGCTTCCTGAGAAATGAGAACATATGTAAAATAAGTGAAGTGGATAGAGATGTATGTGATTCAGAAATTACAATATCAGAAGTTAAAGAAATAGTTTTAAAGATGCAAAATGGAAAGTCGCCGGGCTCAGACGGATTTCCGTGTGAATTTTATAAATTTTTCTGGAAAGATATAGGCCACTTCCTACATAGAAGCTTACAGCACGGAATCAACGACAAAAGGTTATCGGTTACTCAAAGACAAGGGGTTATAACATGCTTGCCTAAACCCGGAAAGCCTAGAGATCTGTTAAAAAATTGGCGCCCAATTTCCCTGTCAAATTGTGACTATAAGGTATTGCCCGGTTTAATGGCAAACAGACTCAAGCAGGTTTTACCGAAAATAATCAGCCCGGACCAAAAAGGATTCCTCAAAGGGCGTTTTATTGGTGAAAATATTCGGCTCGTGTATGACGTAATGGAACATCTTGATCACACCAATAAGGCAGGAGTGTTGCTTATGGTCGACTTCGAAAAAGCTTTTGATACGATAGGTTGGGAGTACATATCCAAAACACTTGAAGTATATAATTTCGGTGAACGATTTATACAATATTTTAAGCTTCTGTACACGGACGCGGAGAGCTGCGTGATTAATAATGGTCATTTTTCTCAATTTTTCAAGTTAGGTAGACGATGTAGACAAGGAGACCCCTTATCACCGTATATTTTTATTCTTGCAGTTGAACCGCTTGCTGAGGAGTTAAGAAAAAACAAATTCATAGAGGGTATTGAAATAGGTGAAACCACAGTTCTACTCGGGCAATATGCTGACGACACATTTTTATTAATGAAGGATGATGAAAGGTCGCTAACGGAAGCTTTAAAAACGTTTAGACTATTTTACTTGTGTTCCGGCTTGCGAATTAACATGGAAAAGACCCAAGCAGTTTGGCTGGGTAGTAAAAAACTTTCACTAGAGCCGATTGGTACAAAATACCCAATTAAATGGGTAACTTCCTTTAGACTATTGGGTATAGAATTTGATGTAAACATGGAGCATAGGTTAGAAAAAAACATAGAGGGCAAGCTAGGGGATATAAAAAAAACCTTGCGTCTTTATAAATCAAAAAGGTTATCCTTAATCGGAAAGGCTACGGTCATCAAAACGTTGGTAATTCCTAAAATTATACATATATTTTCCATACTCCCATCGCAAGATGCACTAGTTACGCGGATGCAAAGGGAGATAGATAATTTTATGTGGGATGGGAAACGCTCTAAGATATCGAGGATGCAACTTGCACAGAAGTATTCGGATGGGGGTATTCAATTAACATGTCTTGACCTTTTTATCAAAGCACTCCGTTTATCGTGGATAAAGCGACTGGAAACATCGGTCGGAAACTGGCAGAGTGTTGCAAAACATGTTTTAGGTGAAAAGAACAGCATTTTGTTATGGCAGTTAGATCCGAAGTTCTTAATCGCATTGTCTAAAAAAATATCCAGCAGCTTTTGGAAAGAAATCATAAGTGACTGGGGAAAGTATAAACGACAAGACTACTTGCATGGTAACGAAATGAAGTATACCTTTTGGAATTCACAGTATCTTAGACATAGTAATATTATAGCTTTTAAGAATCATCTTGTTGCCAGTAACTGTACTCTAGTAATGGATTTGTTTGGTGATCAGGGGGAACCGCTGACACAAGAGAGTTTCAATATGAGGTATAATATTAATTTAAACTTTTTGGATTATCAGTGCCTCAAGCAACCGGTCATCAGTCATTGGTATAAACGTTCTTGTTACCCAACAGTGCCAACTGATAGAAACTTAGATATATGTGTGGCAGAACTGATGGATTCGCAACGTTGCTGTAATTATGCATATTGGAAGTTAGCAACGAAAGTCGACTTAAATCAAGGGAGAAGAAATAAGTGGGAAGAAACCCTCCACGAGACAATAGATAACTTGTCTTGGAAAAATATCTACCTACTACCTTATAGAGTAACTAATGAAACAAGGGCTAGAAGTTTCCAGTATCGATTTTTGCAACGTATTTTACCTACAAATAAGTACCTGAAAATGTGTGGTTTAGCTGAAAGCGACTTGTGTTATTTTTGCAGTTCTCACATAGAAACCATCGAGCATTTGTTCTGGCGCTGTAAGCATGTAAACGAATTTTGGCAAAAGATCATCACAGTCCTGCAGCCTGGGTTCGACTTTGACTTAAAATTTTTAATTACAGAAAAACATGTCTTGCTGGGAGTCACTGAGAAAACAACAGCAGTTATAAACCACGTGATACTGTTAATTAAACAATATATTTACGCCACCAAATGTAAAAACGGAACTCTCAGTGTAGCAGGTGCCTTAAGCAGAATGAAACAAATATACATGATAGAAAATTTGTCAACTTGTGTTCAGAATTCTAAGACGAAATGGAGTAGTTTGATAGGAATTTTCAACCGTGTATGAGTTTTATGTATTGCATTGCCAGTTTTTCCTGAAATAAAAAAAAAAAAAAAGAAAAAAAGAGAAACATTGAATGAAATGTTTTGAATTGAAACGATGTACTTAGGTTTTCACTGTATAATAACACAGTTATTGTCTGCACTAAATAAGATTGCATATTGTTAAGCAACTTTTATTGGACAAACTAGTACATTTCATGTGGTTTTCTTGTGTACCGCGTCATTTTAATTCGTGCATCGCTGCCGTTTTTGGCATTTTGAAATTTGATAATATGTCTATTTCGTAACATGGTTAGTATTCACAGTCAAACAATGTGTCTAAAAACATTTAGTCAAATAATTTGTCTGAAAACATTTAGCCAAACGATTTTTGAAAATTATGATCTTAGTAGAAAACAGCTGTATGCGCAGTTTTAAGGAAAAGCAGACATGCAAAATAGATAATGGTTGATATTTTAGACAAATTGAGAGAGTATTTATATGTTTTCACTTACTTCTTCTCACATTACCTATATTATAAATAGATTATACATAGCATTTATATATTTGTGGTATGAAGTTTATATTTTGATTAGAATAGTGTAATCATGTGAGTATGGATGGCAACGACATTGCGCGAAGTTGCTTTCTATAGAAGCAGATGTTTGTGTAACTCCAGTTGTAGTCCTTATGAACAGTGTTGACATATATGATAATATCAATGTTTATGAACACTGCTCATAACCAAGGTCCTCAAAGTGCGGATAGCTGAACAAAGCAGAGACTCTCAAGCAGTTATCACAGGCAGCCATCAGCTATAATAGTGGACTAGTGTTCCAGCTTTTTCCTTCGAGACACCATGACTAGAAGTGGATAGAACACACAGCGAACGAGAGATATTTGAGCAGTCAGCGTCAAGATTTTGTCTCCTATGTTATCAATAGTGCAATTGTTGCATTGAAGGAAGAAAAACAAAAAACTGGAAACCGTCGTGTTAGATCGGTCCCTACAATCATAAAATTATAATACAAGTGTTATTTTTTCAAAGTGCGCAATTCTTCCAAACGTCACAATTTGTCGCTCTGACCTCTGACCGCGTGGGGAAGGGCCTGTCACTTCATTAAATATTGACAGTCGATTCACCACAATAAATATCCACTTAAGCGCAGATAACTAACTAAAGAGTTTTTCTTCTGTATAAATGAAATATGGTATTGGTTTTTCGTGTAATGTAGTCTGAAAATGCAGTTATCCTGAATGTAAGACTATTTTCTAACGTGCTATGAATTAAAGCGAGTCATAATGCATGATCGATTTACGCGTCTGGTTATTTGTCTACAGGCCCATGTGGTGCATAGGGACACCGAAGTCTGGGTTACAGTTTTAGTTTCCACATGTGTATGAAGAAGGAAGGTTTTTGCGTAATTCAGACGCGGAGAGACTGGATTACATGTCGGAGGACAAGTCTCGTGTTGACTGAAATGTCTTAAAGCTTAACACGCCATTTTCACACGACACGCAATAGAGCCACTTATATATATTTATCTCCTGCAGTAGTGAGAAATGGGCAGTTTAATTTAGTACTCTAAGAACCAATATTTAAATATGTAGTCTCTGATATGGTAAGCGAACTAGACACCCGATCAATGTGTCTTAAGGTTCGTTCGAATCCGGGCCTGGGCAGCTAATCTGGGGCATGTTTCACCCATTCATCCTTCATCGTCCTGGGAGATTGTTTGGCCCAGTTTAGCCATTGTATACACAAACGTGACATAAAACATCAATTAGTTCATTCAATATGTGCTATAACGATGAACTGAACAGATTTTACCTCCGAGCGTGCTTCAATGCTATATTTATTTCAGGATTTGCGCAGTTGATTTAATCTGATCAAAATTTTATTGAAGATTAAGTAAATAACTCATAACTACCGTGTAGACCATGTGGCGTTTTCAACTTTGCTTCAAATGTATGCTCATTGAAGTATTTCCCAGGAAACAAGGAGGCCCAGCGGGCATGCCTCACGTTCCGAGAATTATCTGGCAACATGGAATGGATGAGTGGGTTCCCTTCCCTTGGCAATGTCACCTTGGGGGTAAATAGCCAGTCCCACATGCCACCAAGGTGGGTGTTGGCCTGGATTTTGGCCCGCCGCCGTGTAGGTCATACCAGGCCTGTTGCTTCTTTATTTGTACAGGATAAAAATAAATCCAATGTTCTGCTCCAGAGAGATCACTGAGGTTGTTTGTTGTCTCGAGACCGAGGTTCAGCTTTCTTGATCCCACAGTCCCGTCGAGGCGACATATCAACTTACCTATTAAAACTCTCCGCCTCAGAGCCGCAAAATCTTGGCGTATCTATTCCGGCGCCGCTATGTTAAAGTCACTCATAGTGTCATGTTTTCCCATCTGAAACTTTTAACGTGTTTTAAATGAAAACAATTGTATTTAGGGTTGTTACTGACAATGTATGAAGAACACACGTATTGTAGTCAGTAAATAACAGGGATACAATCGTTGTGTGGGGAAAAGTGTTTCTTTCTTGTGTACTACGTCATCAGAATTCGGGCATCGCCACCGTTGTTTGCCTTTTAAAATATGATAACATCTATTTCCTGCAGAGTTAACATTCACACAATCAGATAAATATTTCTACAAAAGATTTTGAAATGATAAGGTAGGTGGAACATTGCTGCTTAAGCAGCTCTAAGGCCAGCTGGCGTGCGCCTGACGGCCCAGCCGAGCCAGGTAACCGCGGGGGGACCCGGTCAAGCGGATACTTCCTCTTCCTAGCCGTTGACACGACCACGTCGCCAGCTGCATGGCCAGGTAGCTAGAGCAAGCTCAACCCGACCTCTCATCTAGGGGCGGATCTAGGGAGGGGGTTATGGGGGTTGCAACCCTCCCCCCCTTGGGAACTTGGAACATGCACTGTAAAAGTCGGGTTCTCCAAGCATCCCCGGTCGCAAGTCGCAAGTTTTCAGAGAGCACCCCCCTTTTGTCACAACTTTTCGGAGAGTAACCCCCCCCCCTCTTTTGCAAATTCCTAGATCCGCCATCCGCCCCTGGTCATCACGTAATATCAGCAAACTTTCGTGTTTGCAATATCTCCAAGGAATTAAAAACCAAGCATCGTCAATTCTGAGACTTGATTTAAAACTAGCGACATTAAAGGTAGGTCTACTCCTCATACGTCAACATTTTGCCTGAGAAAATGTTCAGATGGTTTGCATTGAAATTATGTATTTAGGTTCTTAGTGTGTAAGATTTTGTGCAAAAAATAATCAGGCATTATGTTTAGTCGCTTTAGTCAGCGAAAACAACTGCCTCTCGTATGGGAATGTGTGGCTTTCTTGCGTACTACGTCATCACAATTCGGGCATCGCTGCTGTTTTTCGCCTTCAGCTCTGATATGATAACATGTTTATTTCGTACATAGCCTCACATTCTTACAGTCAGACAATGTGTCCAAGACATTAGCCAAGAGACACTGAACATTATTTGTAGGTTGAAAGTTGCTGTATGAGCAGCTTTAAATATAGATATATTTGTCTTGGATGAGGCAATAACATCATGGTTACGTCAATGCGATATCAACCATGAGATAACCGATAACAAAAACAAAACTAACAAAAAGATATTCCATATCATGGCTGCATGAACAACTCGAAAACCCAAGACACTATTAGCAGATTAGCAAGATATGTACTTGCACGTCTTATCACTTTTAAACTTATTACAAATGTTAAATCGTGTGGAAATTTCATATTTCAATCCTTGTTGTGAAAAATGAAATAAAATTTGATTTGTAAGGTACTCTAATCGTTATGTATTTACATATATCGTTACAGATGATTCCAACAAACTAGCATGGCTTTCGTGCGCACTACGTCATCATTATGTCGACTACGTCATTGTATGCAGCCATTGCCGGCACGTTTCGTCCGGGGAATTTTGTGCACACAAAGACTAAATTAGGCTAAATGGACAATACACACATTATTTGGATGAAATATGCCCCAGATAGGACCGCTCAGACCGCGAATGTCGAACTAGGGACGAATTGACATGCGGTCGAATGTTCAGCCACTCGGCCGCGTCACCATATGTAACCCTGGAAAGAGTTTTGCCTGGGAAGGGGGTGAGTGGTAGAATGGGGAGTTGGGCGTGGGTGGCGTTCGAACAATGATCTCACCTTTACCACCCCCCACCGTCCGATTAAATCTACATACGTTGTTAGACAATCCTATATTTACTCTAAGATTTGCCGCAACTGACGGCAACTGTACGTTGTAGCCGTCGTATATTCACATTTGGGTGTTTTTTGTAGGTGGGTAGTTTTAAAATGAGGGAGTTCAAGGGATCCATGGTAGGGATGGGGGGCAGGGGGGGGGGGGGTCTCTATGAGCAACGTCTCGTATTTACCCAGGTAACCGCTCAGGGCAGAGACGGAGGGGGCGGGTCTCTACCTCATTGAGGTAACCGTCTAAAACCATAACGTGTCTCGCAAAATTAATTCCGTACTGCAATCACACAATTCACTATTTGTCTTAAGTGCCTGAATTTTTCGCATCAAGTCAAGTACCTTTAAATTACTGCAGGATCGCGTGATCTGGGGTTAACCTCAGGACATAGTGACTGGGCGGTGCAGGCGGGGTCGCAGGTGCAATGAAAACGACACAAAACTGCCCTTGTAATGCATTTCAAAAAGGTTAGATACACTAACACACAAGGGCCTAGTTATATAGCCGGAGACGCGACAGAGGCGTTTATTTCGGCTTTATTGCCAAGGAAACGAGGTAGTCTTTGTGCTGTAGCAGTGTGTATAACACCTGAGGTGTGAGGGTGGCCGGCCCCCAACCCATCATAGCAGGACCCGGCATCCTGTTGACACAACCTTAACACAGACAAGACATCAGCATAACCGACATCCCTGTCAGGCAGTTATATGCGCAGTGACCCGGGGTCAGGCTGGAGACACACGCCGCTTGTCGAGCTAAGTAACAGACATTATGAGGACCTGTTGAAGCTCATGTATCGTTGGTACGTGCTAAAAGTCGATACCCGTAGAATGGCCAACTTGTCTAGTGTCTTTTAACAAAAACGACAGTATTTGTCTTGAAGGCTTAGCCGAGTTAAGTCCTTATATGTCCAAACTGTCTGGCCTCGTGCAAATTGCAAATATGACCAGTCACCAGCACGGAAGCCACAGTCACCAGCCACAGTCACCAGCCAGTCACCAGCCAGTCACCAGCCACAGTCACCAGCCAGTCACCAGCCACAGTCATCAGCATGGGAGCTACAGTCACCAGCCACAGTCACCAGAATGGGAGCTACAATCACCAGCATGGGAGCTACAGTCACCAGCCAGTCCCCAGCCAGTCACCAGCCACAGTCACCAGCCAGTCACCAGCTACAGTCACCAGCCACAGTCACTAGCATGGGAGCCACAGTCACCAGCCACAATCACCAGCATGGGAGCCACAGTCACCAGCCACAATCACCAGCATGAGAGCCACAGTCACCAGCCATAGTCACCAGCATGGGAGCCACAGTCACCAGCCACAGTCCCCAGCATGGGAGCCACAGTCACCAGCCACAGTCCCCAGCTTGGGAGCCACAGTGACCGGCCACAGTCACCAGCATGGGAGCTACAGTCACCAGCCACAGTCACCAGCATGGGAGCTACAGTCACCAGCCACAGTCACCAGCATGGGAGCTACAGTCACCAGCCACAGTCACCAGCATGGGAGCTACAGTCACCAGCCACAGTCACCAGCATAGGAGCTACAGTCACCAGCCACAGTCACCAGCATGGGAGCCACAGTCACCAGCATGGGAGCCACAGTCACCAGCCACAGTCCCCAGCAAGGGAGCCACAATCACCAGCCACAGTCACCAGCATGGGAGCCACAATCACCAGCCACAGTCACCAGCCCCAGTCACCAGCATGGGAGCCACAGTCACCAGCCAGTCACCAGCATGGGAGCTACAGTCACCAGCCACAGTCTCTAGCATGGGAGCTACAGTCACCAGCCACAGTCCCCAGCATGGGAGACACAGTCACCAGCATATGAGTCACAGTCACCAGCCACAGTCACCAGCATGGGAGCCACAGTCACCAGCATGGGAGCCATAGTCACCAGCCACAGTCACCAGCTTGGGGGCCACAGTCACTAGCCACAGTCACTAGCATGGGAGCCACAGTCACCAGCCACAGTCCCTGGCATGGGAGCCACAGTCACCAGCCACAGTCTCTAGCATGGGAGCTACAGTCACCAGCCACAGTCCCCAGCAAGGGAGCCACAGTCACCAGCCACAGTCACCAGCATGGGAGCTACAGTCACCAGCCACAGTCACCAGCATAGGAGCCACAGCCACCAGCCACAGTCACCAGCATGGGAGCCACAGTCACCAGCCACAGTCACCAGCCACAGTCACCAGCTTGGGGGCCACAGTCACTAGCCACAGTCACTAGCATAGGAGCCACAGTCACCAGCCACAGTCCCCAGCATGGGAGCCACAGTCACCAGCCACAGTCACCAGCATGGGAGCCACAGTCACCAGCCACAGTCACCAGCATGGGAGCCACAGTCACCAGCCACAGTCACCAGCATGGGAGCTACAGTCACCAGCCAGTCACCAGCCATAGTCACCAGCCATAGTCACCAGCATGGGAGACACAGTCACCAGCATATGAGTCACAGTCACCAGCATGAGAGCCACAGTCACCAGCCACAGTCACCAGCCAAAGTCACCAGCCACAGTCACCAGCCACAGTCACCAGCCACAGTCACCAGCTTGGAGGCCAGAGTCACCAGCCACCGTCACTAGCATGGGAGTCACAGTCACCAGCCACGGCCCCCAGCATGGGAGCCAGAGTCACCAGCTACAGTCACTAGCATGGGAGCCACAGTCACCAGCATGGGAGCCACAGTCACTAGCCACAGTCACCAGCCATAGTCACCAGCATGGGAGCCACGGTCACCAGCCAGTCACCAGCCATAGTCACCAGCATGGGAGCCATAGTCACCAGCATGGTAGCCACAGTCACCAGCCAGTCACCAGCCATAGTCACCAGCATGGGAGGCACAGTCACCAGCCAGTCACCAGCCAGTCACCAGCATGGGAGCCACGGTCACCAGCCAGTCACCAGCCAGTCACCAGCATGGGAGGCACATTCACCAGCATATGAGTCACAGTCACCAGCATGGGAGCCACAGTCACCAGCATGGGAGCCACGGTCACCAGCTTGGGCGGCAGGCGGGCAATGCTAATCATGAGCAATAAGTGAGCTTCTCTGAAACAGGTCACAACCACAATGGATGACGAACTGAAAGCTTGACGCCCGATGGAAAGCCACAGGAAAAACAGATACAAATTTCTCTTCAAAACAAGCGTAGATCACAAAATCTATTTTGTAGAAACTGAATTTGAGATCATATGTAATTCATATGCAAAATACATACCGACATTTCCTCATATCCTATAATCACATAATATTTTTTCTTTCTCGTGAATCCCACCAAACTCAGTTTGCAAAGCGTATCCTTTCCATCAACAACGCACTGGGTGTTACTTGTTTAAAACACCATCGCTGCGTATCATATCCTTTTAGTATCCAATAATTGGAAAGATTGTATCATATTCCGCATTCTAATGGCCATTATCGTCTGTATAATGACACATAATCCATGTGAAGGGCCTACGCGTCTTGATGCGAAACACGACTTCACTCTTGCAATCTGTAGATGAACTAAGCTGACTTGTGGCTGCAGGGTCCGACGTTCTCCTATGTCAGGGCGAACCACTGTTTCAGCTTAGCTCACGTATGACTCAAGTTTGCCATTGCTACAACAATACATTTCGTGGGTTCTCAGATAGAATATGGACCGACTTCAGGGAGCTATTTTATTGGTTTCGGAAGCGAGAGATGCAATGTACAAAGGAATCCTAAAGGAACTCCTATTCACGCTACGGGGAACAGGTGAGGCTCACCGTACTTTAAGTCAGAGAATACCTGTGTAACAGTTCATTCTTAAAATCATATGTTCTCGGCTTGCGCCTCGTACATTCTTTTTCAAGAATGTACTGTTACATGGGCATTCTCCTTACCATAACCCTTTTTTTAGGCTGAAATCCAAACCAATTCGAGTTGCAACATTTTCTTTCTTTTTGCTTGTCAGATAATTTTTAAATAAATCGTTGCCGTTTTGGCTCCATCAAATAATTTCAGCGTTGACCTTCAGCAATTGCGCCACCCGACTCCCCCAATTTTCGAACTCCTCTTTTTTCTTCAGCTAACCGTAGAGTGCAAACGGACCTCCCACCAGAGCACTGAGATTAACTGGTACCCCATTAGGTAAGCAGACGACACAGTATAAAGTAGAACCGACAGCCAGGTATGAGCGACTGTCTGTCTGCCACTGACGCCGCAAGTCTCTCGCCATCAGGGTCAGTCACCAGGCGGCGCCACCGACCAGCCAGCGCCTGCCTGTGTTACAGCCGGATCGTTCATAGCACGGACGACAGAGCAAGTGGCGGGTAGGGTTTAGCGGGGCAGAATTTCGACCAATCAACCATCGTTCCCCGGGTGACGTCCCGGTGGCGTCCCGGTGGCGTCCGGTGGCACTAGTGGTGGCGGTGGGGATAGCGGTGGTGGTGGCGGTGGCGGCAATATACGGAGACGCCGCCACCGTTGTGGTTCCTCCCAGTGTGATGTATCTCTTCGGGATTTGTGTTTGGCAGAGCGTGGAGGGAAGGCGATACCGGGGTGGCGCCCCGCAAGGACAGAGCATGTGGGGAGGGGGCGGAGACCCCGCCGGGGGGTGAGACTTCGGCCGAGGTGGGTGAGACCCTGGCGGGGGGGGGGGGGAGACCCCGGCCGGATGTGAGGAGGGTGAGACCCTGGCGGCGGGGGTAAGACCCCGACCAGAGGGGGGGGACTTCGGGGGGTGGGTGGGGGGTGGAAACCTCGGGGGAGTGGGTGGGTGGAGGCGGGGAAGGGTAAGCGGTTTGGATGGTGAGAGTAGGAGAGACAAAAAATTACACGCGAGCGGGGCCACAGGCAGACAGAGTACACGCGAGCGGGGCCACAGGCAGACAGAGTACACGCGAGCGGGGCCACAGGCAAACAGAGTACACGCGAGCGGGGCCACAGGCAGAGTACACACGAGCGGGGCCACAGGCAAACAGAGTACACGCGAGCGGGGCCACAGACAGACAGAGTACACGCGAGCGGGGCCACAGGCAGACAGAGTACACGCGAGTGGGGCCACAGGCAGACAGAGTACACGCGAGCGGGGCCACAGGCAAACAGAGTACACGCGAGCGGGGCCACAGGCTGACAGAGTACACGCGAGCGGGGCCACAGGCAGACAGAGTACACGCGAGCGGGGCCACAGGCAGGCAGAGTACACGCGAGCGGGGCCACAGGCAGACAGAGTACACACGAGCGGGGCCACAGGCAGAGTACACACGAGCGGGGCCACAGGCAAACAGAGTACACGCGAGCGGGGCCACAGGCAGACAGAGTACACGCGAGCGGGGCCACAGACAGAGTACACGCGAGCGGGGCCACAGGCAGACAGAGTACACGCAAGCGGGGCCACAGGCAAACAGAGTACACGCGAGCGGGGCCACAGGCAGACAGAGTACACGCGAGCGGGGCCACAGGCAGACAGAGTACACGCGAGCGGGGCCACAGGCAGACAGAGTACACGCGAGCGGGGCCACAGGCAAACAGAGTACACGCGAGCGGGGCCACAGGCAGAGTACACACGAGCGGGGCCACAGGCAGACAGAGTACACGCGAGCGGGGCCACAGACAGACAGAGTACACGCGAGCGGGGCCACAGGCAGACAGAGTACACGCGAGCGGGGCCACAGGCAGACAGAGTACACGCGAGCGGGGCCACAGGCAGACAGAGTACACGCGAGCGGGGCCACAGGCAGACAGAGTACACGCGAGCGGGGCCACAGGCAGACAGAGTACACGCGAGCGGGGCCACAGGCAGACAGAGTACACGCGAGCGGGGCCACAGGCAGACAGAGTACACGCGAGCGGGGCCACAGGCAGACAGAGTACACGCGAGCGGGGCCACAGGCAGAGTACACACGAGCGGGGCCACAGGCAAACAGAGTACACGCGAGCGGGGCCACAGACAGACAGAGTACACGCGAGCGGGGCCACAGGCAGACAGAGTACACGCGAGTGGGGCCACAGGCAGACAGAGTACACGCGAGCGGGGCCACAGGCAAACAGAGTACACGCGAGCGGGGCCACAGGCTGACAGAGTACACGCGAGCGGGGCCACAGGCAGACAGAGTACACGCGAGCGGGGCCACAGGCAGGCAGAGTACACGCGAGCGGGGCCACAGGCAGACAGAGTACACACGAGCGGGGCCAC
The DNA here is from genome assembly GCA_964019135.1 of Arenicola marina. Lineage (NCBI taxonomy): Eukaryota > Metazoa > Annelida > Polychaeta > Arenicolidae > Arenicola > Arenicola marina. Next base: position 36,093,938 of record OZ025257.1, on the reverse strand, counting down.
AGGCAGAGTACACACGAGCGGGGCCACAGGCAAACAGAGTACACGCGAGCGGGGCCACAGGCAGACAGAGTACACGCGAGCGGGGCCACAGACAGAGTACACGCGAGCGGGGCCACAGGCAGACAGAGTACACGCAAGCGGGGCCACAGGCAAACAGAGTACACGCGAGCGGGGCCACAGGCAGACAGAGTACACGCGAGCGGGGCCACAGGCAGACAGAGTACACGCGAGCGGGGCCACAGGCAGACAGAGTACACGCGAGCGGGGCCACAGGCAGACAGAGTACACGCGAGCGGGGCCACAGGCAGACCGATTACACGCGCGCGGGGCCACAGGCTGACAGAGTACACGCGAGCGGGGCCACAGGCAGACAGAGTACACGCGAGCGAGGCCACAGGCAGGCAGAGTACACGCGAGCGGGGCCACAGGCAGACAGAGTACACACGAGCGGGGCCACAGGCAGAGTACACACGAGCGGGGCCACAGGCAAACAGAGTACACGCGAGCGGGGCCACAGGCAGACAGAGTACACGCGAGCGGGGCCACAGACAGAGTACACGCGAGTGGGGCCACAGACAGAGTACACGCGAGCGGGGACACAGGCAGACAGAGTACACGCAAACGGGGCCACAGGCAAACAGAGTACACGCGAGCGGGGCCGCAGGCAGACAGAGTACACGCGAGCGGGGCCACAGACAGAGTACACGCGAGCGGGGCCACAGGCAGACAGAGTACACGCGAGCGGGGCCACAGGCAGACAGAGTACACGCGAGCGGGGCCACAGGCAGACAGAGTACACAAGAGCGGGGCCACAGGCAGACAGAGTACACGCGAGCGGGGCCACAGGCAGACCGATTACACGCGAGCGGGGCCACAGGCAGACAGAGTACACGAGAGCGGGGCCACAGGCAAACAAAGTACGCGCGAGTGGGGCCACAGGCAGACAGAGTACGCGCGAGCGGGGCCACAGGCAGACAGAGTACACGCGAGCGGGGCCACAGGCAGACAGAGTACACGCGAGCGGGGCCACAGGCAAACAGAGTACACGCGAGCGGGGCCACAGGCAGACAGAGTACACACGAGCGGGGCCACAGACAGAGTACACGCAAGCGGGGCCACAGACAGAGTACACGCGAGCGGGGCCAGAGACAGAGTACACGCGAGCGGGGCCACAGGCAGACAGATTACACGCGAGCGGGGCCACAGGCAGACAGAGTACACGCGAGCGGGGCCACAGACAGAGTACACGCGAGCGGGGCCACAGGCAGACAGGGTACACGCGAGCGGGGCCACAGGCAGACAGAGTACACACGAGCGGGGCCACAGGCAGACAGAGTACGCGCGAGCGGGGCCACAGGCAGACAGAGTACACGCCAGCGGGGCCACAGGCAGACAGAGTACACGTGAGCGGGGCCACAGGCAGACAGAGTACACGCGAGCGGGGCCACAGGCAGACAGGGTACACGCGAGCGGGGCCACAGGCAGACAGAGTACACGAGAGCGGGGCCACAGGCAGACAGAGTACACACGAGCGGGGCCACAGGCAGACAGAGTACACGCGAGCGGGGCCACAGGCAGACAGGGTACACGCGAGCGGGGCCACAGGCAGACAGAGTACACGCCAGCGGGGCCACAGGCAGACAGAGTACACACGAGCGGGGCCACAGGCAGACAGAGTACACGCGAGCGGGGCCACAGGCAGACAGGGTACACGCGAGCGGGGCCACAGGCAGACAGAGTACACGCGAGCGGGGCCACAGGCAGACAGAGTACACGCGAGCGGGGCCACAGGCAGACAGAGTACACGCCAGCGGGGCCACAGGCAGACAGAGTACACGCGAGCGGGGCCACAGGCAGACAGAGTACACGCGAGCGGGGCCACAGGCAGACAGAGTACACGCGAGCGGGGCCACAGGCAGACAGAGTACACGCGAGTGGGGCCACAGGCAGACAGAGTACACGCGAGCGGGGCCACAGGCAAACAGAGTACACGCGAGCGGGGCCACAGGCTGACAGAGTACACGCGAGCGGGGCCACAGGCAGACAGAGTACACGCGAGCGGGGCCACAGGCAGGCAGAGTACACGCGAGCGGGGCCACAGGCAGACAGAGTACACACGAGCGGGGCCACAGGCAGAGTACACACGAGCGGGGCCACAGGCAAACAGAGTACACGCGAGCGGGGCCACAGGCAGACAGAGTACACGCGAGCGGGGCCACAGACAGAGTACACGCGAGCGGGGCCACAGGCAGACAGAGTACACGCAAGCGGGGCCACAGGCAAACAGAGTACACGCGAGCGGGGCCACAGGCAGACAGAGTACACGCGAGCGGGGCCACAGGCAGACAGAGTACACGCGAGCGGGGCCACAGGCAGACAGAGTACACGCGAGCGGGGCCACAGGCAGACAGAGTACACGCGAGCGGGGCCACAGGCAGACCGATTACACGCGCGCGGGGCCACAGGCTGACAGAGTACACGCGAGCGGGGCCACAGGCAGACAGAGTACACGCGAGCGAGGCCACAGGCAGGCAGAGTACACGCAAGCGGGGCCACAGGCAGACAGAGTACACACGAGCGGGGCCACAGGCAGAGTACACACGAGCGGGGCCACAGGCAAACAGAGTACACGCGAGCGGGGCCACAGGCAGACAGAGTACACGCGAGCGGGGCCACAGACAGAGTACACGCGAGCGGGGCCACAGACAGAGTACACGCGAGCGGGGCCACAGGCAGACAGAGTACACGCAAACGGGGCCACAGGCAAACAGAGTACACGCGAGCGGGGCCGCAGGCAGACAGAGTACACGCGAGCGGGGCCACAGACAGAGTACACGCGAGCGGGGCCACAGGCAGACAGAGTACACGCGAGCGGGGCCACAGGCAGACAGAGTACACGCGAGCGGGGCCACAGGCAGACAGAGTACACAAGAGCGGGGCCACAGGCAGACAGAGTACACGCGAGCGGGGCCACAGGCAGACCGATTACACGCGAGCGGGGCCACAGGCAGACAGAGTACACGCGAGCGGGGCCACAGGCAGACAGAGTACACACGAGCGGGGCCACAGGCAGACAGAGTACACGCGAGCGGGGCCACAGACAGAGTACACGCGAGCGGGGCCACAGGCAGACAGAGTACACGCCAGCGGGGCCACAGGCAGACAGAGTACACGCGAGCGGGGCCACAGGCAGACAGAGTACACGCGAGCGGGGCCACAGGCAGACAGAGTACACGCCAGCGGGGCCACAGGCAGACAGAGTACACGCCAGCGGGGCCACAGGCAGACGGAGTACACGCCAGCGGGGCCACAGGCAGACGGAGTACACGCCAGCGGGGCCACAGGCAGACAGAGTACACGCCAGCGGGGCCACAGACAGACAGAGTACACGCCAGCGGGGCCACAGGCAGACAGAGTACACGCCAGCGGGGCCACAGGCAGACAGAGTACACGCCAGCGGGGCCACAGGCAGACAGAGTACACGCCAGCGGGGCCACAGGCAGACAGAGTACACGCGAGCGGGGCCACAGGCAGACAGAGTACACGCCAGCGGGGCCACAGGCAGACAGAGTACACGCCAGCGGGGCCACAGGCAGACAGAGTACACGCCAGCGGGGCCACAGGCAGACAGAGTACACGCCAGTGGGGCCACAGGCAGACAGAGTACACGCGAGCGGGGCCACAGGCAGACAGAGTACACGCGAGCGGGGCCACAGGCAGACAGAGTACACGCGAGCGGGGCCACAGGCAGACAGAGTACACGCGAGCGGGGCCACAGGCAGACAGAGTACACGCGAGCGGGGCCACAGGCAGACAGAGTACACGCCAGCGGGGCCACAGGCAGACAGAGTACACGCGAGCGGGGCCACAGGCAGACAGAGTACACGCGAGCGGGGCCACAGGCAGACAGAGTACACGCCAGCGGGGCCACAGGCAGACAGAGTACACGCGAGCGGGGCCACAGGCAGACAGAGTACACGCCAGCGGGGCCACAGGCAGACAGAGTACACGCCAGCGGGGCCACAGGCAGACAGAGTACACGCCAGCGGGGCCACAGGCAGACAGAGTACACGCGAGCGGGGCCACAGGCAGACAGAGTACACGCGAGCGGGGCCACAGGCAGACCGAGTACACGCGAGCGGGGCCACAGGCAGACAGAGTACACGCGAGCGGGGCCACACACAGACAGAGTACACGCCAGCGGGGCCACAGGCAGACAGAGTACACACGAGCGGGGCCACAGGCAGACAGAGTACACGCGAGCGGGGCCACAGACCGACAGAGTACACGCCACCGGGGCCACAGGCAGACAGAGTACACGCGAGCGGGGCCACAGGCAGACAGAGTACACGCGAACGGAGCCACAGGCAGACAGAGTACACGCGAGCGGGGCGGCAGGCAGACAGAGTACACGCGAGCGGGGCCACAGGCAGACAGAGTATACGCGAGCGGGGCCACAGGCAGACAGAGTACACGCGAGCGGGGCCACAGGCAGACCGATTACACGCGAGCGGGGCCACAGGCAAACAGAGTACACGCGAGCGGGGCCACAGGCAAACAGAGTACACGCGAGCGGGGCCACAGACAGAGTACACGCGAGCGGGGCCACAGGCAGACAGATTACACGCGAGCGGGGCCACAGGCAGACAGAGTACACGCGAGCGGGGCCACAGGCAGACAGGGTACACTCGAGCGGGGCTACAGGCAGACAGAGTACACGCCAGCGGGGCCACAGGCAGACAGAGTACACACGAGCGGGGCCACAGACAGAGTACACGCGAGCGGGGCCACAGGCAGACAGAGTACACGCGAGCGGGGCCACAGACAGAGTACACGCGAGCGGGGCCACAGGCAGACAGAGTACACGCGAGCGGGGCCACAGGCAAACAGAGTACACGCGAGCGGGGCCAGAGGCAAACAGAGTACACGCAAGCGGGGCCACAGGCAGACAGAGTACACACGAGCGGGGCCACAGACAGAGTACACGCGAGCGGAGCCACAGACCGACAGAGTACACGCGAGCGGGGCCACAGGCAGACAGAGTACACACGAGCGGGGCCACAAGCAGACAGAGTACACGCGAGCGGGGCCATAGGCAGACAGAGTACACGCCAGCGGGGCCACAGGCAGACAGAGTACACACGAGCGGGGCCACAGGCAGACAGAGTACACGCGAGCGGGGCCACAGGCAGACAGAGTACACGCAAGCGGAGCCACAGACCGACAGAGTACACGCGAGCGGGGCCACACACAGACAGAGTACGCGAGCGGGGCCACAGGCAGACAGAGTACACGCGAGCGGGGCCACAGGCAGAGTGCACGCGAGCGGGGCCACAGGCAGACAGAGTACACGCGAGCGGGGCCACAGACAGAGTACACGCGAGCGGGGCCACAGGCAAACAGAGTACACGCGAGCGGGGCCACAGGCAGACAGAGTACACGAGAGCGGGGCCACAGGCAGACAGAGTACACGAGAGCGGGGCCACAGGCAGACAGAGTACACACGAGCGGGGCCACAGGCAGACAGAGTACACGAGAGCGGGGCCACAGGCAGACAGAGTACACACGAGCGGGGCCACAGGCAGACAGAGTACACGAGAGCGGGGCCACAGGCAGACAGAGTACACACGAGCGGGGCCACAGGCAGACAGAGTACACGAGAGCGGGGCCACAGGCAGACAGAGTACACGCGAGCGGGGCCACAGGCAGACAGAGTACACACGAGCGGGGCCACAGGCAAACAGAGTACACACGAGCGGGGCCACAGACAGAGTACACGCGAGCGGGGCCACAGGCAGACAGAGTACACGCGAGCGGGGCCACAGACAGACAGAGTACGCGAGCGGGGCACAGGCAGACAGAGTACACGCGAGCGGGGCCACAGGCAGAGTGCACGCGAGCGGGGCCACAGGCAGACAGAGTACACACGAGCGGGGCCACAGGCAGACAGAGTACACACGAGCGGGGCCACAGACAGAGTACACGCGAGCGGGGCCACAGGCAGACAGAGTACACGCGAGCGGGGCCACAGACAGAGTACACGCGAGCGGGGCCACATGCAGACAGAGTACACGCGAGCGGGGCCACAGGCAAACAGAGTACACGCGAGCGGGGCCAGAGGCAAACAGAGTACACGCCAGCGGGGCCACAGGCAGACAGAGTACACACGAGCGGGGCCACAGACAGAGTACACGCGAGCGGAGCCACAGACCGACAGAGTACACGCGAGCGGGGCCACAGGCAGACAGAGTACACACGAGCGGGGCCACAAGCAGACAGAGTACACGCGAGCGGAGCCACAGACCGACAGAGTACACGCGAGCGGGGCCACAGGCAGACAGAGTACACGCGAGCGGGGCCACAGGCAGACAGAGTACACGCGAGCGGGGCCACAGGCAGACAGAGTACACGCGAGCGGGGCCATAGGCAGACAGAGTACACGCCAGCGGGGCCACAGGCAGACAGATTACACACGAGCGGGGCCACAGGCAGACAGAGTACACGCGAGCGGGGCCACAGGCAGACAGAGTACACGCAAGCGGAGCCACCGGCAGAGTGCACGCGAGCGGGGCCACAGGCAGACAGAGTACACGCGAGCGGGGCCACAGACAGAGTACACGCGAGCGGGGCCACAGGCAAACAGAGTACACGCGAGCGGGGCCACAGGCAGACAGAGTACACGAGAGCGGGGCCACAGGCAGACAGAGTACACGAGAGCGGGGCCACAGGCAGACAGAGTACACACGAGCGGGGCCACAGGCAGACAGAGTACACGAGAGCGGGGCCACAGGCAGACAGAGTACACACGAGCGGGGCCACAGGCAGACAGAGTACACGAGAGCGGGGCCACAGGCAGACAGAGTACACGAGAGCGGGGCCACAGGCAGACAGAGTACACACGAGCGGGGCCACAGGCAGACAGAGTACACGAGAGCGGGGCCACAGGCAGACAGAGTACACGCGAGCGGGGCCACAGGCAGACAGAGTACACACGAGCGGGGCCACAGGCAAACAGAGTACACACGAGCGGGGCCACAGACAGAGTACACGCGAGCGGGGCCACAGGCAGACAGAGTACACGCGAACGGAGCCACAGGCAGACAGAGTACACGCGAGCGGGGCGGCAGGCAGACAGAGTACACGCGAGCGGGGCCACAGGCAGACAGAGTATACGCGAGCGGGGCCACAGGCAGACAGAGTACACGCGAGCGGGGCCACAGGCAGACCGATTACACGCGAGCGGGGCCACAGGCAAACAGAGTACACGCGAGCGGGGCCACAGGCAAACAGAGTACACGCGAGCGGGGCCACAGACAGAGTACACGCGAGCGGGGCCACAGGCAGACAGATTACACGCGAGCGGGGCCACAGGCAGACAGAGTACACGCGAGCGGGGCCACAGGCAGACAGGGTACACTCGAGCGGGGCCACAGGCAGACAGAGTACACGCCAGCGGGGCCACAGGCAGACAGAGTACACACGAGCGGGGCCACAGACAGAGTACACGCGAGCGGGGCCACAGGCAGACAGAGTACACGCGAGCGGGGCCACAGACAGAGTACACGCGAGCGGGGCCACAGGCAGACAGAGTACACGCGAGCGGGGCCACAGGCAAACAGAGTACACGCGAGCGGGGCCAGAGGCAAACAGAGTACACGCAAGCGGGGCCACAGGCAGACAGAGTACACACGAGCGGGGCCACAGACAGAGTACACGCGAGCGGAGCCACAGACCGACAGAGTACACGCGAGCGGGGCCACAGGCAGACAGAGTACACACGAGCGGGGCCACAAGCAGACAGAGTACACGCGAGCGGGGCCATAGGCAGACAGAGTACACGCCAGCGGGGCCACAGGCAGACAGAGTACACACGAGCGGGGCCACAGGCAGACAGAGTACACGCGAGCGGGGCCACAGGCAGACAGAGTACACGCAAGCGGAGCCACAGACCGACAGAGTACACGCGAGCGGGGCCACACACAGACAGAGTACGCGAGCGGGGCCACAGGCAGACAGAGTACACGCGAGCGGGGCCACAGGCAGAGTGCACGCGAGCGGGGCCACAGGCAGACAGAGTACACGCGAGCGGGGCCACAGACAGAGTACACGCGAGCGGGGCCACAGGCAAACAGAGTACACGCGAGCGGGGCCACAGGCAGACAGAGTACACGAGAGCGGGGCCACAGGCAGACAGAGTACACGAGAGCGGGGCCACAGGCAGACAGAGTACACACGAGCGGGGCCACAGGCAGACAGAGTACACGAGAGCGGGGCCACAGGCAGACAGAGTACACACGAGCGGGGCCACAGGCAGACAGAGTACACGAGAGCGGGGCCACAGGCAGACAGAGTACACACGAGCGGGGCCACAGGCAGACAGAGTACACGAGAGCGGGGCCACAGGCAGACAGAGTACACGCGAGCGGGGCCACAGGCAGACAGAGTACACACGAGCGGGGCCACAGGCAAACAGAGTACACACGAGCGGGGCCACAGACAGAGTACACGCGAGCGGGGCCACAGGCAGACAGAGTACACGCGAGCGGGGCCACAGACAGACAGAGTACGCGAGCGGGGCACAGGCAGACAGAGTACACGCGAGCGGGGCCACAGGCAGAGTGCACGCGAGCGGGGCCACAGGCAGACAGAGTACACACGAGCGGGGCCACAGGCAGACAGAGTACACACGAGCGGGGCCACAGACAGAGTACACGCGAGCGGGGCCACAGGCAGACAGAGTACACGCGAGCGGGGCCACAGACAGAGTACACGCGAGCGGGGCCACATGCAGACAGAGTACACGCGAGCGGGGCCACAGGCAAACAGAGTACACGCGAGCGGGGCCAGAGGCAAACAGAGTACACGCCAGCGGGGCCACAGGCAGACAGAGTACACACGAGCGGGGCCACAGACAGAGTACACGCGAGCGGAGCCACAGACCGACAGAGTACACGCGAGCGGGGCCACAGGCAGACAGAGTACACACGAGCGGGGCCACAAGCAGACAGAGTACACGCGAGCGGAGCCACAGACCGACAGAGTACACGCGAGCGGGGCCACAGGCAGACAGAGTACACGCGAGCGGGGCCACAGGCAGACAGAGTACACGCGAGCGGGGCCACAGGCAGACAGAGTACACGCGAGCGGGGCCATAGGCAGACAGAGTACACGCCAGCGGGGCCACAGGCAGACAGATTACACACGAGCGGGGCCACAGGCAGACAGAGTACACGCGAGCGGGGCCACAGGCAGACAGAGTACACGCAAGCGGAGCCACCGGCAGAGTGCACGCGAGCGGGGCCACAGGCAGACAGAGTACACGCGAGCGGGGCCACAGACAGAGTACACGCGAGCGGGGCCACAGGCAAACAGAGTACACGCGAGCGGGGCCACAGGCAGACAGAGTACACGAGAGCGGGGCCACAGGCAGACAGAGTACACGAGAGCGGGGCCACAGGCAGACAGAGTACACACGAGCGGGGCCACAGGCAGACAGAGTACACGAGAGCGGGGCCACAGGCAGACAGAGTACACACGAGCGGGGCCACAGGCAGACAGAGTACACGAGAGCGGGGCCACAGGCAGACAGAGTACACACGAGCGGGGCCACAGGCAGACAGAGTACACGAGAGCGGGGCCACAGGCAGACAGAGTACACGCGAGCGGGGCCACAGGCAGACAGAGTACACACGAGCGGGGCCACAGGCAAACAGAGTACACACGAGCGGGGCCACAGACAGAGTACACGCGAGCGGGGCCACAGGCAGACAGAGTACACGCGAGCGGGGCCACAGACAGACAGAGTACGCGAGCGGGGCACAGGCAGACAGAGTACACGCGAGCGGGGCCACAGGCAGAGTGCACGCGAGCGGGGCCACAGGCAGACAGAGTACACACGAGCGGGGCCACAGGCAGACAGAGTACACACGAGCGGGGCCACAGGCAGACAGAGTACACACGAGCGGGGCCACAGACAGAGTACACGCGATCGGGGCCACAGGCAGACAGAGTACACGCGAGCGGGGCCACAGACAGACAGAGTACGCGAGCGGGGCACAGGCAGACAGAGTACACGCGAGCGGGGCCACAGGCAGAGTGCACGCGAGCGGGGCCACAGGCAGACAGAGTACACGCGAGCGGGGCCACAGGCAGACAGAGTGCACACGAGCGGGGCCACAGGCAGACAGAGTACACACGAGCGGGGCCACAGGCAGACAGAGTACACGCGAGCGGGGCCACAGGCAGACAGAGTACACACGAGCGGGGCCACAGGCAGACAGAGTACACACGAGCGGGGCCACAGGCAGACAGAGTACACGCGAGCGGGGCCACAGGCAGACAGAGTACACACGAGCGGGGCCACAGGCAGACAGAGTACACGCGAGCGGGGCCACAGGCAGACAGAGTACACGCGAGCGGGGCCACAGGCAGACAGAGTACACACGAGCGGGGCCACAGGCAGACAGAGTACACGCGAGCGGGGCCACAGGCAGAGTGCACGCGAGCGGGGCCACAGGCAGACAGAGTACACGCGAGCGGGGCCACAGGCAGACAGAGTACACGCCAGCGGGGCCACAGGCAAACAGAGTACACGCGAGCGGGGCCACAGGCAGACAGAGTACACGCGAGCGGAGCCACAGACCGATAGAGTACACGCGAGCGGGGCCACAGGCAGACAGAGTACGCGAGCGGAATGAGCCGCGACAAGTCAAGAGACGCCCTCATGTCGATACGGCGTAAACCTCAATCAAATCGCAACGTCCACGAGATAACTAGATGGTCAGTGTGAAGCCCAAGAAGCTGCACGGGAGAAGGCGAAAAAATGGCTGGCGTTCATGCAATGCTGAACCCTAGCGGAGAAGATGTATTCAAGGATAGACAGACGATTTGTGTTTTATATAGTATATATATTACTCTGATCGCCCAACACGAAATGAGAGCACTTCCTCATAAGGACATATTATTATGACCCCGTGAGGTTGGTAGTTACGTTAGCTCATTTGTGTGCTTCAGTGCACAAACGTGGCTTAAAACACTGCACAGCCTGCAGTCTACCAGGCAGTGTATCATCTCCCAGACAGTGTACCATCCACCAGACAGTGTGCCGTCTACCAGACAGCGTATCGTCTACCAATCAGGGCGCCATCTACCAGACAGTGTATCTTCTACCAGACAGTGCGCCATCTACCAGACAGTGCGCCATGTACCAGACAGTGTGTCGTCTACCAGACAGTGCGTTATCTACCAGACAGTGTGCCATCTACCAGACAGTGTGTCGTCTACCAGACGGTGTGTCGTCCACCAGACAGTGTGCCGTCTACCAGGCAGTGTACCATCTACCAGACAGTGTATCGTCTACCAGACATTGTGTCGTCTACCAGACAGTGTATCGTCTACCAGACAGTGCGCCTTCTACCAGACAGTGCGCCATATACCAGACAGCGTACCGTCTACCAGACATTGTGTCGTCTACCAGACAGTGTATCGTCTACCAGACAGTGTGCCGTCGACCAATCAGGGCGCCATCTACCAGACAGTGTATCTTCTATCAGACAGTGCGCCATCTACCAGACAGTGCGCCATGTACCAGACAGTGTGTCGTCTACCAGACAGTGCGTTATCTACCAGACAGTGTGCCGTCTACCAGACGGTGTGTCGTCCACCAGACAGTGTGCCGTCTACCAGGCAGTGTGCCATCTACCAGACAGTGTGTCGTCTACCAGACGGTGTGTCGTCCACCAGACAGTGTGCCGTCTACCAGGCAGTGTGCTATCTACCAGACAGTGTACCGTCTACCGGGCAGTGTGCCATCTACCAGACAGTGTGTCGTCCTGGAGACAGCGCGCCAGCTACCAGACAGTGTATCGTCTACCAGACAGTGCGCCATCTACCAGAGAGTGTGCCATCTACCAGACAGTGTGCCATCTACCAGACAGTCTATCGTCTACCAGACAGTGCGCCGTCTACCAGACAGTGCGCCTTCTACCAGACAGTGTATCGTCTACCAGTCACTGTGCCATCTACCAGACAGTGTGCAATCTACCAGACACTGCGCCATCTACCAGAAGGTGTATCGTCTACCAGACAGTCTATTGTTTACCAGACAGTGCGCCATTTACCAGTGTACCGTCTACCAGACAGTGCGCCATCTACCAGTGTACCGTCTACCAGACAGTGCGCCTTCTACCAGACAGTGCGCCATCTACCAGACAGTGTGCCATCCACCAGACAGTGTATCGTCTACCAGTGTATCGCCTACCTGACATTGCGCCATCTGCCAGACAGTGTGCCGTCTACCAGAGAATGTGCCATGTACCAGTGTACCGTCTACCAGACAGTGCGCCTTCTACCAGACAGTGCGCCATCTACCAGACAGTGCGCCATCTACCAGACAGTGCGCCTTCTACCAGACAGTGCGCCATCTACCAGACAGTGCATCGTCTACCAGACAGTGCGCCATTTACCAGATAGCGTGCCGTCTACCAGACAGTGCGCCGTCTACCAGACCATGCGCCATCTACCAGACAGTGTATCGTCTACCAGACAGTGTGCCGTCTACCAGGCAGTGCGCCATCTACCAAACAGCGTATCGTCTACCAGACAGTGTATCGTCTACCAGACAGTGTGCCGTCAACCAGACAGTGTGCCGTCAACCAGACAGTGTGCCATCTACCAGCCAGTGTGTCGTCTACCTGACAGTGTGCCGTCAACCAGACAGTGTGCCATCTACCAGACAGTGTGTCGTCTACCAGACCATGCGCAATCTACCAGACAGTGTATCGTCTACCAGACAGCGTGCCGTCAACCAGACAGTGTGCCATCTACCAGACAGTGTGTCGTCTACCAGACAGTGTATCGTCTACCAGACAGTGTGCCATCTACCAGACAGTGTGTCGTCTACCACACAGTGTGCAATCTACCAGATAGTGTATCGTCTACCAGACAGTGTGCCATCTACCAGACAGTGCGCCATCTACCAGAGAGTGTGCCATCTGCCCGACAGTGTGCCGTCTACCAGACAGTGCGCCATCTACCAGAGAGTGTGCCATCTACCAGAGAGTGCGCCATCTACCAGACAGTGCGCCATCTACCAGCCAGTGCCCTATCTACCAGACAGTGTGCCGTCTACCAGACAGTGTGCCATCTACCAGACCGTGTAGCGTCTGCCAGACAGCGTATCGTTTACCAGACTGTGTGCCATCTACCAGACAGTGCGCCGTCTACCCGACAGTGCGCCATCTACCAGACAGTGTATCTTCTACCAGACAGTGTGCCGTCGACCATACAGTGCGCAATCTACCAGACAGTGTATGTTCTACCGGACAGTGCGCCATCTACCAGACAGTGCGCCATCTACCAGACATGCGCCATCTACCAGAAAGTGCGTCATCTACCAGACAGTGTATCGTCTACCAGACACTGCGCCATCTACCAGACAGTGTGCCATCTACCAGACAGTGTACCGTCTACCAGACAGTGTATCGTCTACCAGACAGTGTATCGTCTACCAGACGGTATATCGTCTACCAGACAGTGTAGCGTCTACCAGACATGCGCCATCTACCAGAAAGTGCGGCATCTACCAGACATGCGCCATCTACCAGAAAGTGCGCCATCTACCAGACAGTGCCCCACCTACCAGACAGTGCGCCTTCTACCAGACAGTGCGCCATATACCAGACAGCGTACCGTCTACCAGACAGCGTATCGTTTACCAGACTGTGTGCCATCTACCAAACAGGGCGCCCTCTACCAGACCATGCGCCATCTACCAGACAGTGTATCGTCCACCAGACAGTGCGCCGTCTACCAGACAGTGCGCCTTCTACCAGACAGTGTGTCGTCTACCAGACAGTGTACCCTCTACCAGTGTGCCATCTACCAGACAGTGTGCCGTCTACCAGACAGTGTGTCGTCTACCAGACAGTGTACCCTCTACCAGTGTGCCATCTACCAGACAGTGTATGGTCTACCAGACAGTGTATGGTCTACCAGACAGTGTGCCATCTACAAGACAGTGTGTCGTCTACCAGACAGTTTGTCGTCTTCCTTGACAGTGTGTCCTCCATGACACAGTGTATCGTCTACCAGACAGTTCTCAGACAACAGCCAGTTCTCAGACAACAGCCAGTTCTCAGAAAACAGCCAGTTCCCAGAAAACAGCCAGTTCTCAGACAGCCAGTTCCCAGACAATGGCCAGTTTGTGACGGATATTCGTGGAGTGTTGTGGCGGGGATCCGTGGAGTGTTTGTGGCGGGGATCCGTGGAGTGTTTGTGGCGGGGATCCGTGGAGTGTTGTGGCGGGGATCCTTGGGTGTTTGTGGCGGGAATTCGTGGGTGTTTGTGACGGTATTGCGAGATGGGACATATAGGAATGTTGGGGGGGGGGGGGTGGAGGTGCTTACGGCTTCGGCACCGACACTCAAGAGGTGGCCGTGGGAATAGGATTCGATGACGTCAGCTAACCCGAGGCATGTGTATCGGGAACCGGGAGGACCAGCCAGGCTTGGACCAATGGAAGTGCCAGGCTTGGTGGCGGCATCCCTCCATAGCTGCCCGGTGTTGATACGTGTCTAGTGTAAAGGCTTGTGTTGGACCACCTTGATGGTCGTGGGACGGGTGGGGGGGGGGGGGGGGGTGGGTTCGGGCAAACGACATGGACCCAAACGTGGGACCAGGGCCACCAGAGCCCCTCCGATGTGAGGCGAGATTTGTCCCGAGAGCCACTTGGGGGTGAACGAGACTGACCTAGACACGAGTGATATCCGGGCCATGGTTGTCGGGTTTGGAATTTCAAGATTTTTTCAAGAGTTGTTAAAAATATATATTTCATAAATTAAATAGACTCTGAGATCAATATTTAGCATTCCTCCACACAACGCCTCGCCAGGCGCGGCGTTCCAGTCGCTCCGACTGCTCGTTTTGTTCTATCTAGCTCCGCGTCCAAGATGGCTCACAATTGGAAGTTGCCCGTGGATGTTTACGAGGTGAACGTCGTGGCTGCCGTCGGCATGCTCCGGGGGGAGGGGGGAGGGCGAGAGGGGGTGGGGGCAATCATAATGCACGTCGCTAATGTAATGACTGCCCCATCCTGACCTGCCGTCCTCACCCCCTTGTCTACCTCCCCCCGCCCCTCCACCAGTCTGCCCCTGCGAGGACCAAAGCGTTCAGGTGCCACCGGTCTCTCGACGGCCTAAGCCCTAGAACAAAATTTACAGCCCGGATGAAATTGACGCTGCGGGATAGGACGCCGGCTGCTGGGGGAGGGGGGGGGGGCGGTGCTGGGAACGCTTTTTCTTGGAGAGATTTCTCATCACGAAAGTATTGCACTTTAACCACCCTCCTTCCCCACCCAATCCTACTCCGACCCCCTCATTTCCCGTCCTCCTTCCCTCCCCCCGCCCCTTCCCCGTCCTCCCTCCCTCCTCCCGCCCCTTCCCCAATCTGCCCATCATTGGCCGACTGCATACTTCCCTCGTTACCCCCTCCCCCCGCCCACACTAACCCTTCACCCTCCCTCCGACACTCAGTACCCCCCCCACACCACCACCACCACCGGCCGCGGGCGACACCCGTAGTGTCGTTATCAACAAAACCGGGGGCATTTGGCATAAAAATTGCGCCGTGGTGTAATCTGCGAGAGGAAATAGATTATTTTTGATATGACAAAAAAAGCCTGCGAAACGCGTAAGTGGCGAATGCCTCACAAATGTATGGGGTAACCGAAGTTTAACTCACAAAACTTGAAAATGCTGCGCCATTTCAGTTTTCCAATTTCCTTTTCGTATTAACGATATCTCGTGTGAAAGTTTCGTACGATTTTAATTCCAATCGTGCCCGCTCTGCCTCATACTCCTGTCATTGCTGCATAAATAGTCTTCCTTTTTACTGTAACCATATGCCATGTCCAGCTTGGACCACCTGGCTCTTGTAGGTGTGTGTAGGTTGGGCGGAGTCCCGAGCTGAGCCACAATGGGGTGGAGTTTCAAGTACCATTGCCCCGAATAAAACCTGGCCAGAATCGGTTATAGTAAATTTTTTACCACGTAGACGCGTATAACGTGTGTGTGTGTGTGTGTGGGGGGGGGGGGGGGGGTGACTCCGCTTGTCGCATATATCG
Source organism: Arenicola marina (assembly GCA_964019135.1). Taxonomy (NCBI): domain Eukaryota; kingdom Metazoa; phylum Annelida; class Polychaeta; family Arenicolidae; genus Arenicola; species Arenicola marina. The sequence continues at coordinate 36,077,818 of OZ025257.1, read as the reverse complement.
ATATATTGGCAAAATAGGGATCAAACATGATAATCTCGCACACAATTTAACATCCTGCCCCCCCCCCTTTTCTTCGGCACCCCCCGCAACAACATGAAACGGCCTCCCCCCCCCCGATCTAGTTCACAAACCCTGGATCCGCCCATGCCATGCCCCACGCGGAACTAAAGGGGCACTAATCACGCGATAGTTTGATAATTCAGAGCCATCCTGCTTGTGTCCGGATCCACCGGAAGTCCCCACTAGGAACCCGGATGCGTGCATGTGAATGGCGTTGGCGATATGAATCCCGGTGGTGCGAGAGTTGACAATGCGCGACCCTCCACGCCTACGAGATCACGGGATCACGAGATCACAGGATCACGAGATCACGGGATCGTGGGATCGTGGGATCGTGAGATCACTGGCGGTTTGTCGCTCTTTGTCCGGATTTAAAGTCATCCGGGTCGACAGCAGTTCGTAACCAAGGTGACCGGGGTTAATGAGCCTCAGGATCCAGGATAAAAAAAATACATCAGCAGTTCATCATGGCTCTGACTCAGGACTCTTACTTCAGCCGGACGAGCCGGTTTACGGCCATCCTGGATACGTCATATTTACGCTCTCTCATGTATGCTGTTGGACGCGGAACAAAACTAGGAGGAACTATATTTGTTTATTTTTTTATTTCAGGAAAAACTAGCGATGCAGTACATAAAAATCATACGCGGTTGAAGATCTGTACCAAAACTAAGCCATTTCGCGGTACAATTCTGCAAACAAGTAAAACATTTTTCTATCAAGTGTATTTGTCTAATTTTGTTAGCTGTTTAGAACGTGTGCTTCTATCAAATATGTTATACATATATCTAAGTTTGGTACATTTGGGTGACAATAACTATTATACCAGGTCGACTTCCGGACCCTCGACGTGGTGAGATGGACTGCATCCAGCAATGGTGACAATATGTAGGTTGGAGTAAACATGTGTATTTTGGGTAAACAACTCTTATACTTAATGCTTTGACATTTAAAATCCTTTATTTTATGCTTTGAACCCTTTATTTGGGTTGATTTGTTCTGTGTAATGTGTAATGTGTTTAATCTAATCATTCCAGGGAACACGGCCCGACAAAGGTAACAATATGACGCAAACTGAGAGACCCAACAAAGTGACAATATACCGGAGATTGAGAGACCCAGCAAAGGTAACAATATGACGCAAACTGAGAGACCCAGCAAAGTGACAATATACCGGAGATTGAGAGACCCAGCAAAGGTAACAATATGACGCACACTGAGAGACCCAGCAAAGTGACAATATACCGGAGATTGAGAAACCCAGCAAAGTGACAATATGACGCACACTGAGAGACCCAGCAAAGTGACAATATGACGCAAACTGAGAGACCCAGCAAAGTGACAATATACCGGAGATTGAGAGACCCAGCAAAGTGACAATATACCGGAGATTGAGAGACCCAGCAAAGGTAACAATATGACGCAAACTGAGAGACCCAGCAAAGTGACAATATACCGGAGATTGAGAGACCCAGCAAAGGTAACAATATGACGCACACTGAGAGACCCAGCAAAGTGACAATATACCGGAGATTGAGAAACCCAGCAAAGTGACAATATGACGCACACTGAGAGACCCAGCAAAGTGACAATATACCGGAGATTGAGAGACCCAGCAAAGGTAACAATATGACGCAAACTGAGAGACCCAGCAAAGTGACAATATACCGGAGATTGAGAAACCCAGCAAAGTGACAATATGACGCACACTGAGAGACCCAGCAAAGTGACAATATACCGGAGATTGAGAGACCCAGCAAAGGTAACAATATGACGCAAACTGAGAGACCCAGCAAAGTGACAATATACCGGAGACTGAGAGACCCAGCAAAGTGACAATATACCGGAGATTGAGAGACCCAGCAAAGGTAACAATATGACGCAAACTGAGACCCAACAAAGGTAACAATATGACGCACACTGAGACCCCCAGCAAAGTGACAATATACCGGAGATTGAGAAACCCAGCAAAGTGACAATATGACGCACACTGAGAGACCCAGCAAAGTGACAATATACCGGAGATTGAGAGACCCAGCAAAGGTAACAATATGACGCAAACTGAGAGACCCAGCAAAGTGACAATATACCGGAGATTGAGAGACCCAGCAAAGTGACAATATACCGGAGATTGAGAGACCCAGCAAAGGTAACAATATGACGCAAACTGAGAGACCCAGCAAAGTGACAATATACCGGAGATTGAGAGACCCAGCAAAGTGACAATATACCGGAGATTGAGAGACCAGCAAAGTGACAATATACCGGAGATTGAGAGACCCAGCAAAGGTAACAATATGACGCAAACTGAGAGACCCAGCAAAGTGACAATATACCGGAGATTGAGAGACCCAGCAAAGTGACAATATACCGGAGATTGAGAGACCCAGCAAAGGTAACAATATGACGCAAACTGAGAGACCCAGCAAAGTGACAATATACCGGAGATTGAGAAACCCAGCAAAGGTAACAATATGGCGCACACTGAGAGACCCAGCAAAGTGACAATATACCGGAGATTGAGAAACCCAGCAAAGTGACAATATGACGCACACTGAGAGACCCAGCAAAGTGACAATATACCGGAGATTGAGAGACCCAGCAAAGGTAACAATATGACGCAAACTGAGACCCAACTAAGTGACAATATGACGCACACTGAGAAACCCAGCAAAGTGACAATATACCGGAGATTGAGAAACCCAGCAAAGGACACAACATTACGGCAACAAATAGACCCAACAAAATAACCAGAAACACCATTTGATGCAATACGATTGTCATGTCATAAGAGATGAGGATACACGAGAAGGTGGGTTTTGGCGCTGCGGCCTGTACATACTGTATGTGGGCAAGTATATGAGGGGAGTGGAGGGGGTGGGAGGGGGGAGGGGGGAGCGGGTGGGGAGGGAGGGGGGAGGGGACATTCATTCCGAGACAGTTTTGTGGATAATCCTGGTTCTACTGCCAACTCATTACCGGATCCCACTAACACGAGAAGATGGTTCGGACAAAACTCATCGGCTATGAAAGAGAGGCTTGAATGACAGCAGACTCGACAGGGGAGCCAAGCCGTTGGCGGGTACAGACAGAGCAGATCAGGGGTGCGGGGGGTAGCTCAGAGAGAGAGAGAGGCGATAGGGGGGGGGGGGGGAGGGGGGGGGCGCACTGCTGGGAAGAGTTTCCATAGCCCTCCATAATATCACATCCATCGCCACAAATGAGGCAAAAAGACAACTGTAATCTGAAATCTTATCCTTTTGGCCGATGACGCTTCAGCGAAGAGGGGGCTCGTCTTAAATTAATCATAATAGGCAAGAATGCTACGGACGGATTAAAGCTAGAGAGAGAGAGAGAGAGACGAGAGAGAGAGAGAGAGAGAGCGAGAGAGAGAGATAGACAGAGACACGAGAGGGAGAGGGAGAGAGATAGACGGAGACAGACGGAGAGAGAAAGCGAGAAAGATATCCTAATAGGCAATATTGTTACAGATGGACTCAAGGCGAGACGGAGACAGAGAGAGAGAGAGAGAGAGAGAGGGAGGGTGAGAGAGAGAGAGAGAGAGCGGGACAGAAAAAAGCGAAAGATTGATGGAGAACAGACAGATAGCGATAGACACACATCGAGAGAGATAAAGAGGGGGAGGGGTGGCGGGGAGGGAGAAGGGAGAGAGGGACAGAGATAGACAGGTAACGACATGGCGAAGAGGCGACAGAGGAAAAGAGGGGGGGGGGGGGTAATTTAATATAAGTAACGGTTGCTTTATGGCATCGGCCACACCAGGGAGTCACTGTAACCACATAGTGGAACGCTATTTGTTATTACAGTCGTGAGTAGTGCTAGAGCCCAGGAAATACTAACGCGGGGGCTTGGGGGGGAGGGGGGGGGGGGAGTGATCGCCGGGTCGCCTCAAAAGTAGTCCAGTTATTAGTGGAATGACTACCACATGTAATACCGGCTTTGTTGATCCCGCTCCCGAAAATCCATGTCTCAGCCCCCCTCTCAGACACCCCCCAGACCCCCTCACAGACCCCTCCCAGACTTGCTCTCAGATCCACTCAGACCCTCGCTCAGACCCCTCAGACCTCCTCTCATACACACTTCCAGATCCCCTCCCGGACCTCCTCTCAGACCCCCTCCCATACCTCCTCTCTGACCCCCTCCCAGACCCTCTCTGACCCCCTCCCAGACCATCCAGACCCCCCTCCCATACCCCCTCTCAGACCCCCTCCCATACCACCTCTTATGCTCCCTGAGACCCCCTCATAGACCTTCTCAGATAAACTCCCATACCTCCTCTCCGACTCCCTCCAGATCCTCTCAGACCCCCTCGCAGACCCCCTCTCAGACCTCCTCTCACACCCTCTTTCCAGATCCCTCAGACCCTCTCTCGCCTCCTCTAAGACGGCCTCTCAGGCCCTCCCAGACCCCCTCAAACCCCATCTCAGACCCCCACCTAAACCCCCTCCCAGTCCCCATCCCTGACCTCTCAGACCCCGTTTCAGACCCCCTCTCAGACCCCCTCTCAGCCCTATCAGACCCCCTCCCAAACCTTCTCCCTGGCTTCCTCTAAAACCCCCTCCCAGACACTTCCTAGACCCCTCAGAGCTCCTCTCAAACACCCTCAGACCTGCTCTCAGACACCCTCCCACACCTCCTCTCAGACCCCCTCCTAGACCACCCTCGCTCAGACCCTCTCCTAGCCCACCCCCCTCCATCTCTCCCCTGACGCTGGCAACCCCGCGCTGGCGGATGTCACGGTGACCGCTCCTCTGCACACCCTCACTCCCCTCGACCCCACCCATGTGGCAATGTATGGAATTCTCCCCGCAGCACAAACTGACATGTCTGCTACATTTCCTTTCGTCCTATTGTGACGTATCACTAGGTCGTGCAGTGCGGGTGGCAGTGAATAGGCTTGGGCTAACACCGCAGCCAACACCCCATGTTTTAGCCTACCATTAAATAGTCATAGCTAAAATACTTTTCAGCAAAGGCCTTTCACGTAACGTCTATTAAGTATTTCTCATTGTCAGCGAAGCCTAGTCATAAAAGTGAGATATCATGGTGGACAAATAACCGCTTTTCCGCCGAAGTGATCGAAAGATACAGATTGATATCTTATTTACGTCGTTCGCCTGCTTGAGTCATCGCCATTTTGATTCACTTGACAACACCGTGGACGACAAATAACGGAAGCCCGTTAGTGCTAAGGGGTGACATTTCTTTATTTACAGATTATGGGGCGGCCACCAAATAACCTGTTAACGAAGAAATGCCATCCCTTGGCACCAACGGGCTTCCGTAAGAAAAGAATTCGATAATAGGTCGTGCACCTCCATACTTTGTTCTTTCTACTTCACGCCCATCGCTTGCTCAACCCCCAAGTCATCTGTATCTTCATGCCATACGGCACAACGTGGTGAGTTGATGACGTAGAACACAGTGAAGCCACACTCTGGGTGTACCAGTCCGGGCAAAAAGTGTTATAGCGATATACCCTGATTGGCGATTACCAACATACTAGGCCTATATATTTGTAGTTATGTACCAGAAACCTGAATTCCATTGAAACAAATTTTGATATGAAAGGTCATTGCACGAGCGGGCATCTTTTAACCTACAGGTCATGTCCCCAATGCCCTTTTCCGTAGAAACGTGCATGGACCTGATCTGATTTTACCATCCTTCTTTTTGTGCCATGGCTTGATTCGCACCTGCCTGAGAATTGCATCATCATGTTGAGCCATTTTATGTACCTCCATCATAACCATACCCTGCAGTTCACCCCTGACACCGACCCTATAGTATATATAACCCCCACCGGATGAACTCGTCTGAAGATTTTAACCGAGTAGCACTTTCCCTCGGCCGATATAGTGCCATATTTAAAAAGACGGGTATTGTTAGGACTAAGAATACAAAGCTCTCGGGTCCAAAGTCCATAGGGAAACAACAACGTGCGGCTTGGTAGAGGTCGTGTCGTGCCTGACAGTAAAACATTTACTTCCAATTTTATAGTGATGCTAATTGCATCCTCTTTAAACACAATGTGTTTCTGTCGCTTCTTTGCGGCTTCCCTACATGTACACGTGCTAAGTTTCTGTTATTGCCTACATATACACATGCTAAGTTTCGTCTTGCCTACATACGCACGTGCCAAGGTTCATTTCTTGCCTGCATATACACATGCTCAGTTTCTTTCCTTGCCTACTTATACTAATGCTAAGTTCCTTTTCTTGCCTACTTATACTCATGCCAAATTTCTTTTTTTGCCTACATATACACATGCCAAGTTTCTTTTCTTGCCTACTTATACTCATGCTAGGTTTCTGTTTTTGCCTACATATACATGCTAAGTTTCTTTCCTTGCATACCTATACTCATGCTAGGTTTTGTTTCTTGCCTACATGTACACATGCTAAGTTATTTTTTTTCTTCTGGCTGTGGGCAGTTGTATCTCTTTTATTCAACATCATTTCATCTGTCTCTACCCGAGTCTTTTGTTTGCAGATTCAACCGTTAGATGGCGACATCGCATGGTGAGGTGATGGCCAGGTTCACCGATTGACACTCTACGATTTCGTTTAGAGCACCCGACCCCGTGGCGGAGCAGCATGCGGCGATATTTTATATGACTATTTACAATATAAGAAGTGGACTTATCTATCATACAGAGACAGGTACCATCACCGTGACCACATGCTCAGTTCTCCCCGACCACACAGAGAAAGGCTTCAGGACAGTGACCCCAGAATGGCTCTGTAGGGGGCGACGGCCATCGCTGTGGGAGATGTAGAGGGTGGGTAGAGGGTGGGGCGAACTCCGCTGGTACACACTGTCTATAGTGTTGCAATTGGGACTATATTATTGCGTCAGGAACAATGTCGTTTTCACGTCGAGACGAAAAAGAAAAGAAAAGAAGAAACGATAAAGCAATCTCTCTAGTGGGAGATGGTTCTGTCCAATGAGGCGGTAGTATACCTTCCGGTGTTTATTATCACTGGACGAATAAATGGAATGTGTCAGCCACCATCCACCGACGCCCTGTCATCCATTTCAAGCAGTCCGTTGATTTCTGACCTAAGGCGCCCGTGTGAATGTGGGGACGGGGAGGAGAGGTGGGGGGGTGGGGGGGGGGGTCGAGGCCGGGGAGGATCCGTAGGGGGTAGGGAGGGGAGGATGTGTCATGGGCGGAGAGGGGTGGGGGGAGGTTTTAAAGCAAATACTGACCGTCTTTCGGATGGGCCTTCTCATGGGATATTCCGGAGTAGCCAAAATACAAACTGAGAGTAGAGGGGTGGGAGAGGGATGGGGGGGGGGGGGGGATGCGATGGCGATTTATTGCTGAAGTCCCAGTATTTTCTAAAGGTTAATATGAGGAAGAGATTATGTGCTGGCGAGGCGGCGGGGTTGGATAGGGCGGGCGGGGCGGGGGGGGGGGGGGGGCGAGAGGTCGTTTAATGGGGAAATTAATGCAATGGTCTGTAAACACCTTAACCACACCCCACATCTACCCCACGCCCCCACCTCTACCCCACACCCCACCTCTACCCCACATCCCACCTCTACCCCACGCCCCACCTCTACCCCACGCCCCACCTCTATCTCCACCCCACCTCTACCAACCACCCCATCTCTACTCCACCTCTACCCCACGCCCCACCTCTACTCCACGCCCCACCTCTATCCACATCCCACCTATACCCCACGCCTCACCTCTACCCCACGCCCCACCTCTACCCCACACCCCACCTCTACCCAACGCCCCAACTCTACCCCACATCCCACCTCTACCAACCACCCCACCTCTACCCCCACACCCACCTGCACCCACACCCCACCTCTACCCCACACCCCACCTCTATCCCACACCCCCACCTCTACCCCACGCCCCACCTCTACCCCACGCCCCACCTCTACCCCACACCCCACCTCTACCTCCACCCCACCTCTACCAACCACCCCATCTCTACTCCACCTCTACCCCACGCCCCACCTCTACCCCACACACCCACCTCTATCCACACCCCAACTCTACCCCCACCCCACCTCTACCAACCACCCCATCTCTATCCCACCCCACCTCTCCAACCACCCCATCTCCTCTCGCAGCCCAAATCTACTATTTCCTCAATGTTAATGCGAGGCGAGGGGATGGGTGGGGGGGTAGGGTCCCCACCTCTACTCCATACCCCACCTCCACCATCAATACCCCACCTCGATTCCACAC
>OZ025257.1:35967674-36069325 GCA_964019135.1 Arenicola marina | reverse complement strand
TGGTGAGTGAATGATGAAGGTTGTTGTGAGGGGGGGGGCGAGGAGTGGGGGAGATGGCGAAGGGGATGGAGGCCGGATGAAGTGGCGGTGGTGAGTGAATGATGAAGGTTGTTGTGGGGGGGGTGGGGGAGATGGCGAAGGGAATGGGGGCCGGATGAAGTGGCGGTGGTGAGTGAATGATGAAGGTTTTTGTGGGGGGGGGGGTGGTGGGGGAGATGGCGAAGGGGATGGGGGCCGGATGAAGTGGCGGTGGTGAGTGAATGATGAAGGTTGTTGTGGGTGGGGGGGTGGGGGAGATGGCGAAGGGGATGGGGGCCGGATGAAGTGGCGGTGGTGAGTGAATGATGAAGGTTGTTGTGGGGGGGGGGGGAGATGGCGAAGGGGATGGGGGCCGGATGAAGTGGCGGTGGTGAGTGAATGATGAAGGTTGTTGTGGGGGGGGGGGGGAGATGGCGAAGGGGATGGGGGCCGGATGAAGTGGCGGTGGTGAGTGAATGATGAAGGTTGTTGTTGGGGGGGGGGGGTGGGGAGATGGCGAAGGGGATGGGGGCCGGATGAAGTGGCCGTGGTGAGTGAACGATGAAGGTTGTTGTTCGGGGGGGGGGGGGTGGGGGGGGGAGATGGCGAAGGGAATGGGGGCCGGATGAAGTGGCGGTGGTGAGTGAATGATGAAGGTTGTTGTAGGGAGGGGGGGGGGGGCTGGAGGGGATGGCAGTGGTAATGATGAAGCATGATGAAGGTTGTTGTGGTCGTTGGGGGAGGTGAGGGCAGAGGGGGGTGCCTGGAGGGGGTGGCCCTGGTGAGAGAATGATGAAGGTTGTTGTGGTCGGGGGTGGGGGGAGGGGGGGGGAGGTGAGGGCAGAGGGGGGTGCCTGGAGGGGGTGGCCGTGGTGAGAGAATGATGAAGGTTGTTGTGCTCGGGGGTGACGGAGGGCCAGAACAGAAAGAGGGGCGGGTGTTAGTTACTTTTAATCGATTGATGAACTACTTGGGCCCGGTTCTTTAATTCAATACTCATACAGAGAGAGAGAGAGGAATGGGCGGTTGGGCAGGGTCGGGGAGGGTGGGGCGAGAGGGGGTAGGGGACGGGGTAGGCAGCGTTCGGAACACCATCCCTTTGATGTTTGTGGCAGACGGATCGCTTTCTAATGTCGTTTGATAATGACGGCTTGACAGGCATTTGATGGATGGGAGGGGGTAACGGAAAAAATAAACCCGCGTTTGACGAGACCATGCGAGACTATGTGAAATGGATGCCACAGATCAAACTATGGCAAAAACTGACTCCGGATGCTGATTTTGAGACATGTTTAGATGTATCGTCATATTTTTGCGGATACGGATCTCCATGTTAGCATTCACCCTCCTCCCCCCTCACCCCACCCCCTCGACACCCCCACCATGCTAGTACTCACCCTCCCAGCTAACCCCCCACCCCACTCAGCACCCACCCCCCCCCCTCCCCCATCCCACCCCTGCTCCATCCTCTTCCTTCCTCATCACCAATAAAAACAAAAGATGAGCTATTTTCGCGTCATACGTTGTACACAAGCACGCTTGCAGGTTGCCAATGGAGCGTGGTATTTGCCTTTATTTGCCCGTGTTACAAGCGGGTAGCGTGCCCTGGTATTAACATGAACCCCATGCTGACTGCGATGTCAGTCTAGTCAGCCTAGTCCGATTGATGGATGATCTGTTTGCTGCCACCGTATGTTTTTTCACCCGGCTGAGTGAGCTTAGCACATTGCAACCATTTCAAAGGCATAAATTACTAAAGTGCGAAAAAACTTTAAAACACACGAGCAAACCTCGGCTTTGATGTTGATGCATGTTGCATTAGTTTAATAAGCTGCGGTACACAGAGGGGCGGTAGCGGGCGTCCCAATTGGTTTACTTGTAAAATAAAGCCCCTGTTTACTTCTAATATATTTACCGACAACAAAACTTTACCCGACAATAAACATCCAAATGTCGATGATTTTGCGACTCAAGTAGTCAAAATCGTGCTGTCGGACGCTTATCTGCTGAGCGGTAATTCGCGTTTTGCGGCGCAATCATGATAATGAGCCAGCATCGTACAGAGAGCACCGAGTGAACCCGTGATTCCAGCCCACATGTCGTGTCAGCATATCTGATGGGTATTTAACCCGCTCGCAATGCTAACAATACAGGCGGATTGACACAAACAGCGGTATTTTTCCTGTTTCCTTGGTTTGAAGGTTTTCCCGATGCCCGTAAACTATCGATCCAGGCTGGTCTGTGCCATGCCTCCATTTAAATCCCAAAGTACAAATGTCATCATTACACAAATACAACATAGTGTGTAAAAAACAGTTATTGTTGGTGGCACTTTCCGGTTATCATTTTAATCGTCGACAAATAGATCGAACATTCATGATGTCTGTAGCAGTAGTTCCATGATGTCTGTGGCAGTAGTTTTGATGTCTACAGCAGTAGTTCCATGATGTCTACAGCAGTAGTTCCATGATATCTGCAGTAGTAGTTCCATGATGTCTGCAGCAGTATTTCCATGATGTCTGTGGCAGTAGTTTCATGATGTCTGTAGCAGTATTTCCATGATGTCTGTGGCAGTAGTTTCATGATGTCTGTAGCAGTCGTTCCACGATGTCTGCAGCAGTAGTTCCATGATGTCTGCAGCAGTAGTTCCATGATATCTGCAGTAGTAGTTCCATGATGTCTGTAGCAGTATTTCCATGATGTCTGTGGCAGTAGTTCCATGATGTCTGTGGCAGTAGTTCTGATGTCTACAGCAGTAGTTCCATGATGTCTGTAGCAGTAGTTCCATGATGTCTGTAGCAATTGTTCCATGATGTCTGTAGCAGTAGTTCCATGATGACTGCAGCAGTAGCTCCATGATGCCTGTAGCAGCCGTTCCATGATGTCTGCAGTAGTAGTTCCATGATGTCTGTGGCAGTAGTTCTGATGTCTGTGGCAGTAGTTCCATGATGTCTGTAGCAGTAGTTCCATGATGTCTGTAGCAATTGTTCCATGATGTCTGTAGCAGTAGTTCCATGATGACTGCAGCAGTAGCTCCATGATGCCTGTAGCAGCCGTTCCATGATGTCTGCAGTAGTAGTTCCATGATGTCTGCAGCAGTAGTTCCATGATATCTGCAGTAGTAGTTCCATGATGTCTGCAGCAGTATTTCCATGATGTCTGTGGCAGTAGTTCCATGATGTCTGTGGCAGTAGTTCTGATGTCTACAGCAGTAGTTCCATGATGTCTGTAGCAGTAGTTCCTTGATGTCTGTAGCAATTGTTCCATGATGTCTGTAGCAGTAGTTCCATGATGACTGCAGCAGTAGCTCCATGATGCCTGTAGCAGCCGTTCCATGATGTCTGCAGTAGTAGTTCCATGATGTCTGTGGCAGTAGTTCTGATGTCTGTGGCAGTAGTTCCATGATGTCTGTAGCAGTAGTTCCATGATGTCTGTAGCAATTGTTCCATGATGTCTGTAGCAGTAGTTCCATGATGACTGCAGCAGTAGCTCCATGATGCCTGTAGCAGCCGTTCCATGATGTCTGCAGTAGTAGTTCCATGATGTCTGTGGCAGTAGTTCTGATGTCTGTGGCAGTAGTTCCATGATGTATGTAGCAGTAGTTCCATGATGTCTGCAGCAGTAATTCCATGATGTCTGTGGCAGTAGTTCCATGATGTCTGTAGCAGTCGTTCCACGATGTCTACAGCAGTAGTTCCATGATGTCTGTAGCATTAGTTTCATGATGTCTGCAGCAGTAGTTCCATGATGTCTGTGGCAGTAGTTCCATGATGTCTGTGGCAGTAGTTCTGATGTCTACAGCAGTAGTTCCATGATGTCTGTAGCAGTAGTTCCATGATGTCTGTAGCAATTGTTCCATGATGTCTGTAGCAGTAGTTCCATGATGACTGCAGCAGTAGCTCCATGATGTCTGCGGCAGTAGTTCCATGATGTCTGTGGCAGTAATTCTGATGTCTACAGCAGTAGTTCCATGAAGTCTGTAGCAGCAGTAGTTCCACGATGACTGCAGCAGTAGTTCCATGATGTCTGGAGCAGTAGTTTCATGATGTTTACAGCAGTAGTTCCATGATGTCTGTAGCAGCAGTAGTTCCATGATGTCTGTAGCAGCAGTAGTTCCATGATGTCCGTGGCAGTAGTTCTGATGTCTGTGGCAGTAGTTTTGATGTCTGTAGCAGTAGTTCCATGATGTCTGCAGCAGTAGTTCCATGATGTCTGTAGCAGTAGTTCCATGATGTCTGTAGCAGTAGTTCCATGATGTCTGTAGCAGCAGTAGTTCCATGATGTCTGCGGCAGTAGTTCCATGATGTCTGAAGCAGTAGTTCCATGATGTCTGTATCAGTAGTTCAATGATGTCTGTAGCAGTAGTTCAATGATGTCTGTAGCAGTAGTGCCATGATGTTTGAAGCAGTAGTTCCATGATGTCTGCAGCAGTACTTCCATGATGTATGTTGCAGCAGTAGTTCCATGATGTCTGCGGCAGTAGTTCCATGATGTCTGAAGCAGTAGTTCTATGATGTCTGTAGCAGTAGTTCCATAATGTCTGTAGCAGTAGTTCCATGATGTCTGCAGCAGTACTTCCATGATGTCTGTTGCAGCAGTAGTTCCATGATGTCTGTAGCAGTAGTTCCATGATGTCTGCAGCAGTAGTTCCATGATGTCTGTAGCAGTAGTTCCATAATGTCTGTAGCAGTAGTTCCATGATGTCTGCAGCAGTACTTCCATGATGTCTGTTGCAGCAGTAGTTCCATGATGTCTGTAGCAGTAGTTCCGTGATGTCTGTAGCAGTAGTTCCATGATGTCTGCAGCAGTAGTTCCATGATGTCTGACGCAGTAGTTCCATGATGTCTGTAGCAGTGGTTCCATGATGTCTGAAGCAGTAGTTTCATGATGTCTGTAGCAGTAGTTCCATGATGTCTGAAGCAGTAGTTCCATGATGTATGTATCAGTTGTTCCATGATGTCTGTAGCAGCAGTAGTTCCATGATGTCTGTAGCAGTAGTTCCATGATGTCTGTAGCAGTAGTTCCATGATATCTGCCGCAGTAGTTCCATGATGTCTGTGGCAGTAATTCTGATGTCCACAGCAGTAGTTCCATGATGTCTGTAGCAGCAGTAGTTCCATGATGTCTGTAGCAGTAGTTCCATGATGTCTGTAGCAGCAGTAGTTCCATGATGTCTGTAGCAGTAGTTCCATGATGTCTGTTGCAGCAGTAGTTCCATGATGTCTGTGGCAGTAATTCTGATGTCCACAGCAGTAGTTCCATGATGTCTGTAGCAGCAGTAGTTCCATGATGTCTGTAGCAGTAGTTCCATGATGTCTGTAGCAGTAGTTCCACGATGACTGCAGCAGTAGTTCCATGATGTCTGTAGCAGCAGTCGTTCCATGATGTCTGATGCAGTAGTTCCATGATGTCTGAAGCAGTAGTTTCATGATGTCTGTAGCAATAGTTCCATGATGTCTGTAGCAGTAGTTCCATGATGTCTGCCGCAGTAGTTCCATGATGTCTGTGGCAGTAATTCTGATGTCTACAGCAGTAGTTCCATGAAGTCTGTAGCAGCAGTAGTTCCATGATGTCTGTGGCAGTAGTTCTGATGTCTGTGGCAGTAGTTTTGATGTCTGAAGCAGTAGTTCCATGACGTCTGTGGCAGTAGTTCCATGATGTCTGTGGCAGTAGTTCCGATGCCTGTGGCAGTAGTTTTGATGTCTACAGCAGTAGTTCCATGATGTCTGCGGCAGTAGTTCAATGATGTCTGTAGCAGTAGTTCAATGGTGTCTGTAGCAGTAGTTCCATGATGTCTGTAGCAGTAGTTCCATGATGTCTGTAGCAGTAGTTCAATGATGTCTGTAGCAGTAGTTCCATGATGTCTGTAGCAGTAGTTCCATGATGTCTGTAGCAGTAGTTCAATGATATCTGTAGCAGTAGTGCCATGATGTCTGTAGTACTAGTTCCATGATGTCTGCAGTAGTAGTGCCATGATGTCTGTAGCAGTAGTTCAATGATGTCTGTAGCAGTAGTGCCATGATGTTTGAAGCAGTAGTTCCATGATGTCTGTAGCAGTAGTTCCATGATGTCTGCAGCAGTAGTTCCATGATGTCAGTTGCAGCAGTAGTTCCATGATGTCTGTACCAGTAGTTCCGTGATGTCTGTAGCAGTAGTTCCATGATGTCTGCGGCAGTGGTTCCATGATGTCTGAAGCAGTAGTTCCATGATGTCTGTAGCAGTAGTTCCATGATGTCTGAAGCAGTAGTTCCATTATGTCTGTATCAGTTGTTCCATGATGTCTGTAGCAGTAGTTCCATGATGTCTGTAGCAGTAGTTCCATGATGTCTGTAGCAGTAGTTCCATGATGTCTGTGGCAGTAGTTCCATGATGTCTGAAGCAGTAGTTCCATGATGTCTGTAGCAGTAGTTCCATGATGTCTGAAGCAGTAGTTCCATGGTGTCTGTATCAGTTGTTCCATGATGTCTGTAGCAGCAGTAGTTCCATGATGTCTGTAGCAGTAGTTCCATGATGTCTGTAGCAGCAGTAGTTCCATGATGTATGTGGCAGTAATTCTGATGTCCAAAGCAGTAGTTCCATGATGTCTGTAGCAACAGTAGTTCCATGATGTCTGTGGCAGTAGTTCCATGATGTCTGTAGCAGCAGTCGTTCCATGATGTCTGATGCAGTAGTTCCATGATGTCTGAAGCAGTAGTTCCATGATGTCTGTAGCAGTTGTTCCATGATGTCTGTAGCAACAGTAGTTCCATGATGTCTGAGAGCAGTAGTTCCATGATGTCTGCAGAAGTAGTTCCATGATGTCTGTGGCAGTAATTCTGATGTCCACAGCAGTAGTTCCATGATGTCTGTAGCAGTAGTAGTTCCATGATGTCTGTAGCAGTAGTTCCATGATGTCTGTAGCAGTAGTTCCACGATGACTGCAGCAGTAGTTCCATGATGTCTGTAGCAGCAGTCGTTTCATGATGTCTGATGCAGTAGTTCCATGATGTCTGAAGCAGTAGTTCCATGATGTCTGTAGCAGTTGTTCCATGATGTCTGTAGCAACAGTAGTTGCATGATGTCTGTAGCAGTAGTTCCATGATGTCTGTAGCAGTAGTTCCATGATGTCTGCGGCAGTAGTTCCATGATGTCTGTGGCAGTAATTCTGATGTCTACAGCAGTAGTTCCATGAAGTCTGTAGCAGCAGTAGTTCCACGATGACTGCAGCAGTAGTTCCATGATGTCTGGAGCAGTAGTTTCATGATGTTTACAGCAGTAGTTCCATGATGTCTGTAGCAGCAGTAGTTCCATGATGTCCGTGGCAGTAGTTCTGATGTCTGTGGCAGTAGTTTTGATGTCTGTAGCAGTAGTTCCATGATGTCTGCAGCAGTAGTTCCATGATGTCTGTAGCAGTAGTTCCATGATGTCTGTAGCAGTAGTTCCATGATGTCTGTAGCAGCAGTAGTTCCATGATGTCTGCGGCAGTAGTTCCATGATGTCTGAAGCAGTAGTTCCATGATGTCTGTATCAGTAGTTCAATGATGTCTGTAGCAGTAGTTCAATGATGTCTGTAGCAGTAGTGCCATGATGTTTGAAGCAGTAGTTCCATGATGTCTGCAGCAGTACTTCCATGATGTATGTTGCAGCAGTAGTTCCATGATGTCTGCGGCAGTAGTTCCATGATGTCTGAAGCAGTAGTTCCATGATGTTAGCAGCAGTAGTTCCATGATGTCTGTAGCAGTAGTTCCATGATGTCTGTAGCAGTAGTTCCATGATGTCTGTGGCAGTAGTTCCATGATGTCTGAAGCAGTAGTTCCATGATGTCTGTAGCAGTAGTTCCATGATGTCTGAAGCAGTAGTTCCATGGTGTCTGTATCAGTTGTTCCATGATGTCTGTAGCAGCAGTAGTTCCATGATGTCTGTAGCAGTAGTTCCATGATGTCTGTAGCAGCAGTAGTTCCATGATGTATGTGGCCGTAATTCTGATGTCCAAAACAGTAGTTCCATGATGTCTGTAGCAGCAGTAGTTCCATGATGTCTGTGGCAGTAGTTCCATGATGTCTGTAGCAGCAGTCGTTCCATGATGTCTGATGCAGTAGTTCCATGATGTCTGAAGCAGTAGTTCCATGATGTCTGTAGCAGTTGTTCCATGATGTCTGTAGCAACAGTAGTTCCATGATGTCTGAGAGCAGTAGTTCCATGATGTCTGCAGAAGTAGTTCCATGATGTCTGTGGCAGTAATTCTGATGTCCACAGCAGTAGTTCCATGATGTCTGTAGCAGCAGTAGTTCCATGATGTCTGTAGCAGTAGTTCCATGATGTCTGTAGCAGTAGTTCCACGATGACTGCAGCAGTAGTTCCATGATGTCTGTAGCAGCAGTCGTTCCATGATGTCTGATGCAGTAGTTCCATGATGTCTGAAGCAGTAGTTCCATGATGTCTGTAGCAGTTGTTCCATGATGTCGGTAGCAACAGTAGTTGCATGATGTCTGTAGCAGTAGTTCCATGATGTCTGTAGCAGTAGTTCCATGATGTCTGCGGCAGTAGTTCCATGATGTCTGTGGCAGTAATTCTGATGTCTACAGCAGTAGTTCCATGAAGTCTGTAGCAGCAATAGTTCCACGATGACTGCAGCAGTAGTTCCATGATGTCTGGAGCAGTAGTTTCATGATGTTTACAGCAGTAGTTCCATGATGTCTGTAGCAGCAGTAGTTCCATGATGTCCGTGGCAGTAGTTCTGATGTCTGTGGCAGTAGTTTTGATGTCTGTAGCAGTAGTTCCATGATGTCTGCAGCAGTAGTTCCATGATGTCTGTAGCAGTAGTTCCATGATGTCTGTAGCAGTAGTTCCATGATGTCTGTAGCAGCAGTAGTTCCATGATGTCTGCGGCAGTAGTTCCATGATGTCTGAAGCAGTAGTTCCATGATGTCTGTATCAGTAGTTCAATGATGTCTGTAGCAGTAGTTCAATGATGTCTGTAGCAGTAGTGCCATGATGTTTGAAGCAGTAGTTCCATGATGTCTGCAGCAGTACTTCCATGATGTATGTTGCAGCAGTAGTTCCATGATGTCTGCGGCAATAGTTCCATGATGTCTGAAGCAGTAGTTCCATGATGTTAGCAGCAGTAGTTCCATGATGTCTGTAGCAGTAGTTCCATGATGTCTGCAGCAGTAGTTCCATGATGTCTGTAGCAGTAGTTCCATAATGTCTGTAGCAGTAGTTCCATGATGTCTGCAGCAGTACTTCCATGATGTCTGTTGCAGCAGTAGTTCCATGATGTCTGTAGCAGTAGTTCCGTGATGTCTGTAGCAGTAGTTCCATGATGTCTGCAGCAGTAGTTCCATGATGTCTGACGCAGTAGTTCCATGATGTCTGTAGCAGTGGTTCCATGATGTCTGAAGCAGTAGTTTCATGATGTCTGTAGCAGTAGTTCCATGATGTCTGAAGCAGTAATTCCATGATGTCTGTATCAGTTGTTCCATGATGTCTGTAGCAGCAGTAGTTCCATGATGTCTGTAGCAGTAGTTCCATGATGTCTGTAGCAGTAGTTCCATGATATCTGCCGCAGTAGTTCCATGATGTCTGTGGCAGTAATTCTGATGTCCACAGCAGTAGTTCCATGATGTCTGTAGCAGCAGTAGTTCCATGATGTCTGTAGCAGTAGTTCCATGATGTCTGTAGCAGCAGTAATTCCATGATGTCTGTAGCAGTAGTTCCATGATGTCTGCAGCAGTAGTTCCATGATGTCTGTGGCAGTAATTCTGATGTCCACAGCAGTAGTTCCATGATGTCTGTAGCAGCAGTAGTTCCATGATGTCTGTAGCAGTAGTTCCATGATGTCTGTAGCAGTAGTTCCACGATGACTGCAGCAGTAGTTCCATGATGTCTGTAGCAGCAGTCGTTCCATGATGTCTGATGCAGTAGTTCCATGATGTCTGAAGCAGTAGTTTCATGATGTCTGTAGCAATAGTTCCATGATGTCTGTAGCAGTAGTTCCATGATGTCTGCCGCAGTAGTTCCATGATGTCTGTGGCAGTAATTCTGATGTCTACAGCAGTAGTTCCATGAAGTCTGTAGCAGCAGTAGTTCCATGATGTCTGTGGCAGTAGTTCTGATGTCTGTGGCAGTAGTTTTGATGTCTGAAGCAGTAGTTCCATGACGTCTGTGGCAGTAGTTCCATGATGTCTGTGGCAGTAGTTCCGATGCCTGTGGCAGTAGTTTTGATGTCTACAGCAGTAGTTCCATGATGTCTGCGGCAGTAGTTCAATGATGTCTGTAGCAGTAGTTCAATGATGTCTGTAGCAGTAGTTCCATGATGTCTGTAGCAGTAGTTCCATGATGTCTGTAGCAGTAGTTCAATGATGTCTGTAGCAGTAGTTCAATGATGTCTGTAGCAGTAGTTCCATGATGTCTGTAGCAGTAGTTCCATGATGTCTGTAGCAGTAGTTCAATGATGTCTGTAGCAGTAGTCCCATGATGTCTGTAGTACTAGTTCCATGATGTCTGCAGTAGTAGTGCCATGATGTCTGTAGCAGTAGTTCAATGATGTCTGTAGCAGTAGTGCCATGATGTTTGAAGCAGTAGTTCCATGATGTCTGTAGCAGTAGTTCCATGATGTCTGCAGCAGTAGTTCCATGATGTCTGTTGCAGCAGTAGTTCCATGATGTCTGTACCAGTAGTTCCGTGATGTCTGTAGCAGTAGTTCCATGATGTCTGCGGCAGTGGTTCCATGATGTCTGAAGCAGTAGTTCCATGATGTCTGTAGCAGTAGTTCCATGATGTCTGAAGCAGTAGTTCCATGATGTCTGTAGCAGTAGTTCCATGATGTCTGAAGCAGTAGTTCCATGATGTCTGTAGCAGTTGTTCCATGATGTCTGTAGCAGCAGTAGTTCCATGATGTCTGTAGCAGTAGTTCCATGATGTCTGTAGCAGTAGTTCCATGATGTCTGCAGAAGTAGTTTCATGATGTCTGTGGCAGTAATTGTGATGTCTACAGCAGTAGTTCCATGATGTCTGTAGCAGCAGTAGTTCCATGATATCTGTAGCAATAGTTCCATGATGTCTGTAGCAGTAGTTCCACGATGACTGCAGCAGTAGTTCCATGATGTCTGTAGCAGTAGTTCCATGGTGTCTACGCCAGAAATTTCATGATGTCTGTGGCAGTAGTTCCATGATGTCTGTGGCAGTAGTTCCATGATGTCTGTAGCAGTAGTTTCATGATGTCTCTGGCAGTAGTTCCATGATGTCTGTAGCAGTAGTTCCATGGTGTCTACGCCAGAAATTTCATGATGTCTGTGGCAGTAGTTCCATGATGTCTGTGGCAGTAGTTCCTTGATGTATGTAGCAGTAGTTCCATAATGACTGCAGCAGTATTTCCATGATGTCTGTGGCAGTAGTCCCATAATGGATACAAAAAAGAAAAAGAAATCGTGCACGAAATTGGCCGAGAAACAGAGCAATTATTCAGTCAAAACATGCTGGATTCTGAAGGTAGGTGGCCGCAGATGCCTGTTTGCTTTCGTCGGAGCCTCGTTCTCGGCCCCATATGTATCCCATTTCATGCTGACTGTGACCCCAACCCAAGGCCGATTATAGGGTGGCGGGCAGAGGGCTGAGTCTGGTGCCCAACCGTCCATTGTCCTCCGGGAAGAGTACGGTCCGCCCCAGCTATGGCTCAGCCAGGCACCTTGTTTACGACCGACAAGGCCGAATTGTTCTCGCCCGAACTGTCCCTAACCGTATTTCACTGTCTCTTTCTCTGCTGTCCTTGGCTCTCCTATACATGGCCATTGTCTGAAATGTCCAAAATGGCATTGACCGAGTTGTCATTAGCCATGCGAACTGTTGTTTGCCGAACTGTCATTGGCCAGATTGTCAATTGCCGAACTGTCATTTGCCGAACTGTTGTTTTCTGCATTGTCCGGACTGTCATTGACTGAACTGTCATTGTCTAAACTGTCATGTTCGAGCCCCGCTGTGGTCATGTTTGTGTGGTCGCAGGATAAAGATCCCATGTCTTTCTTCGCAAAGAGTAGGGGGTCACCCCCGGGGTCATGGCTCCTCTCCCTTCCTTCTCCCATTGGCGCGATATGACCAAAAGTGATTAAAGCGTCCTGAATATAAAACCAATCTAATGTCATTGGTGGTTGACAATTCAGCTTGGGTCATGTCTCATGTGAGTCGTCATACCCTAATCTGTCGACGTTACAACGATTCTCTCTTGTGGTCAATGGTGTCAACGTCGAAGGCATTGAAAGCAAAACAGGCATGATTCTTGTTAAAAAATTATGCGTCGCGGGGCCGTTATGATTAGAAATATCGGCGGATGGCAAAACGGACACGATTGTCCTCCCCGACGAAGATAAATGGTTCGACAATTAACTTCATACGGATGCCACGGCGGTACTGGACAGCCAGTTCGTATATCATATAACCCGAAGTACTGTCCTTCAGACAATATACAGTGACTATGCATAATAAATAAGACATTTAAATATTCATATTGTCGTCATTTCATCGCCGCCGTATCGCCGTCATAATGTTTTAAAAATAACTTTCATGTATAGAACTGTACAATGGTTGTCTGGCCAGAGTGCAGATTGCTCGCTGTGGCTGTCTGGCGAGGCCCATGCGCGAACAAAGGGAATGTCCTCCGCCTCATCCTCCGCGCACCTGGGTTTGTATTTTAGTGCCCGCCGTCTGGCGTCTGCCGCGGCCTTTGGGGGATTCCCATGCTGGACTGGTAGCACGCATCTATCAATCTATTCCCCGGGCATCCGGCGTGTGTCCCGTCACCATTACAGGGGACAGCGTTTCCAAGACAACCGGTTATCTGTTACCAACAAAAAAAATTCTGTCTGAACTACCCGGTCATCGGATTTCTTGTTTTTTTGTTCTGTTTTCTGTCTAGTTGCGGTGACCTAACTGTGGCGGCATTACCTTCAGGTCGGCCCCGTGTGCACTTCTGTTAGCGACTGTCACACAGTCTAGGGTTGGATGCTAGATAAATAGGATCGGGGTGGGCAAGGTGATGAAGCGAAGCCAAGGGGACAGACACGGTATTAGAGGCGATCAGAGACGGGGGAGGAGGAAGCGGTGTTTGTCTTCCTCTCAGTAATAAGAAAAAAACAACAGATGTCGTTTTTTTTCTCTAGTTCTTAATTATTGTGCTCCGAGTAAAATGGATGTCTTTTCCGCGTAACTGGAAATCCAGTTGTAAATGGATGAAATCCTGGCTGGTGATAGATATATCTGACGATCCCGCGGTAGAGGCCACACGGACAAAGGTGAGCGATATTAGAGGAAAGATAGATTGCGATAAGATAAGGAAAGAGCCCTTAGGTTTATATTCCGCGGCCATTACCATTACATACTAGAGGACAGAGAGGGTGTCTGAGTATTACGTCCGTTGTGGAGGCGAGTGTCGGGGGGGGGGGGGGAGGCAGGCCAGTCGTCTGACCCCCGGGTTGTCGGGGCGGGAATAGGCGGCGGGGGGGCGGGGGGGGGGGGTGGTGAAGGGTTAATGCCCCAGACGAAGGTGCCTTAGAGAAGGCTGGCTGGCTAGCTGGCTGGCTGGCCGAGCCAGGGGGACTTAAAGAGGCCTTTGCCGTCTCCCCCCTCAGACGCCGAGCCAGACAAATGTGCACGCGAGTCTAACGGCGCCTGATACCGGCAGGAAATGACGTCACCGCGTCGGACAGGAACTTCCATTACGGGACGGGACGGGCGGGATGGGGAGGTCACGTGACGGGGCGGGGGGGAGGGGGTGGATGGGGGGAGAGCAGCGGGGATTGAAGTGTAAGAGGAGTGAGTTGTGGTGGCTGGGGTGGGTGGTGACTGGGGTTCAGAAGGCGGGTCTTTTTGACTTCGAGGGAAGATTGGGCTCTAAGTGCAGACAGGAGGAGTGTGGGGAAGGGGGTGGGGGGAGGGGGGGGGGGCGCTGGGGCGTGGGATCGTGGCGATGAAACCTGGGGCCCAAGGTGCAGCCTGCCAGCCAGCCAGCCGGCCGGCCAGCCAGCCCGGTATAGACATTGGCCGTTGGCGGAGATACAGAGACGGGACACGAGGGTGTGGAAAACAGGGGAAGTTCAGCGGGTGATGGCTAGGGTGGGGGAATGTAGCATGGGGTGGATGGGGGAGGGGGTGCGGCGGCGGGGCGGGGGTGCGGGGGTGGGGTGGGAGAGACGAGGGAGACAGCCCGAGCGTCGTCATCGCTACTCCTGCCAATTACGACACACCGGCGGCCGCCCGTCGCCGGTCACCCTGCCCGACGCCCTGCCCCCACCCCCCGCCGCCACCCCCACACCGCCCCTCCCCAGCGGCCGTCTGGGCAGTCCGTCTGGCCGGGGGGCCCCAGGGTCCCCTTCATCTTGGGCCGTGGACACAACCCGAGACGTCGTGTCGGCCCCACCGTAGACGTGCTGGGGGTGTGGCCGACCAGCCTGGGGGCGGGGTGGGGGCGGGGCGGGACGGGGGGGGGGTGAAGAGAGGCGGAGGGGGCGGCCCGGCGGAAGGTGGGGGGGGTGCGGCCCGAGGGGGGGGTAGGGGGAGGGTCTGGGTGTTGGCGGTCACCGCCATCATTGCCCACGGGTGGGCCGGGCACAGATTGCTGCCGGTAACACTGGTAGGGTGATCCGGGGTAGAAGCAGGAGGAGGGCGTAGAGGGGAGGGGGGGGGGGGTAGGAGCAGGAGGAGGGCGTAGAAGGGGGGGGGGGGGTATATGAGAGTTAATGGTCGTTGATGAGGTCATGATGATAAAAGCAAAGAAAGAAAAAAAGAAAGAAAAAGGGACAAGCTCAGCCGGAAGAAGAATGGATGAATACACATATATAGTGGACGGGTCACCGTCCGTCCTTGGATGATGATATCAGATGACAATAACGATGTCCTATGTAGACTTCGCGCCACAGACCAGATAAACAACACGACGTGAGAAAACGTTGGTAAACTGCGCAGTGTGATAGACATGCTCAGCGAACGGCTAGTCTTGCTCAGAAAAAGGTGGTTAGCCTTGCTCAGCAAACGGTTAGCCTTGCTTAGCAAACGGTTAGCCTTGCTCAGCAAACAGCATTGCTAAGCAAACGGTTATCCTTGCTCAGCAAACAGTTATCCTTGCTCAGCAAACGGTTAGCCTTGCTCAGCAAACGGTTAGCCTTGCTCAGCAAACGGTTAGCCTTGCTCAGCAAACGGTTAGCCTTGCTCAGCAAACAGTTATCCTTGCTCAGCAAACGGTTAGCCTTGCTCAGCAAACGGTTAGCCTTGCTCAGCAAACGGTTAGCCTTGCTCAGCAAACGGTTAGCCTTACTCGGCAAACAGGGGGGTGTACTTCTAGAATGGGTTATAGCAGACATTGTGGCTTAAGGAAAAGGTAGTAAAAGGCTACAGCCGCTTTTACCCCCCCCACCCCCAACCCCCCAGCCCCCCCGATAGAAGCACAACTGGAAAGACTCGAACATAAAACTCATTCTATATCTTGAATTATACATTATTATATTTATATAAATATACACCTATAGACAAAAGAAACGATGTTACAACGGTAGATAACACGGATGCCTCACGCTAATTTGATACAACCCGCCATCTCTATCTACCTGGAACTGTGTCGGGGGGGGGGGGTAGAGCGGGGGGGGGGGGGGGGTTGAGGGGAGAGGGGATGAGAAGGGAGGGAGGGGGAGGGGGAACGCCTCGAGGGAGACATCATTACAACCGGGGCTCACACCAAGACTTTGACGACCACGTGCACCAGCCGCGCGCGAGTCGCCTACAGTCGGGAGATTGCGCATACCGCCCGGGGGACACAAAACGCCACCTGGCGATCACAACTTGCATTCCGGTCCGGGACACAAAACAAAATCTCATTTTCAATCCGCTCATTAATCATGTTTTTTTGTTTGTGTATCTCTTCCCTCTGCCCTCCCCCCCCCCCCCCCCCCCGCCGCCGGCCCCTGGCCCCCGCCCTCCACCCCTCTATCCCCTACTTTATGGTGGTCTGCCGCTCTCCTGAGTGAAGATCTTCGAAAGGGACCCCTATCGGCCAACTCTGGCATTCAGCGTCTCCGCCAGTCTCCAGCACAAAGGAATGGGGGAAAAAACGCCCAGTGGCGCCCGGACCACCCCTAGCGGTGGTGATGGAAAATGAAGCGAGTGGAAGTCAAGCGAAACAGACGGCGAGAGGAAGCGAGGAATTCAATTTGTGCTGAGTACTCGGGCGAGAGCATGGGCAGGAGAAGAAACCGCCAGGAATCAGGGGTTGTGGGTAGAGGAGGCGGCGGAGGGGGGAGTGGGAGAGGGGCGGGAAGGGAGGGGGGTGCCACTGGCGGGTGCGTCATTAATGTGCTCGGAGACGGACACGAACACCAGGGTGGGTCGATAGGCTGGGGCGGGGGGGGGGGGGAGCTGATGTGGGGCAGGGTGGGGGTGAGCAGATGAATGCTTTCGTCAGGGGAGAGGACGGAGTCGGGTGACATGGAATATGGACAAATATTTGATGCGTCAGCAAAAAAGATCGGATGGTTTTGGGTAAGATTGCCTACTTTTGGTGACAGAGGGCGATAAGGAGAGACAAAGAGACGGTCGTGGCGGCATTGGAGACAGACGGCACGAGGTGAACACTTCAGGCAGAGCGACTTCACAGTGTTAACACTCCACTCATCCACTTCATTCATCTGCTCCTTTATCCTTTCCATTCATCTGCCCCATTCACCGGCTCCATTCATCTGCTCCATTCACCGGCTCCATTCATCTGCCCCATTCACCGGCTCCATTCATCTGCCCCATTCACCGGCTCCATTCATCTGCCCCATTCACCGGCTCCATTCATCTGCCCCATTCTCCGGTTCCATTCATCTGCCCCATTCACCGGCTCCATTCATCTGCCCCATTCACCGGCTTCATTCATCTGCTCCATTCACCGGCTCCATTCATCTGCCCCATTCACCGGCTCCATTCATCTGCCCCATTCATCGGCTCCATTCATCTGCCCCATTCACCGGCTCCATTCATCTGCTCCATTCACCGGCTCCATTCATCTGCCCCATTCACCGGCTCCATTCATCTGCTCCATTCACCGGCTCTATTCATCTGCCCCATTCACCGGCTCCATTCATCTGCCCCATTCACCGGCTCCATTCATCTGCTCCATTCACCGGCTCCATTCATCTGCCCCATTCACCGGCTCCATTCATCTGCTCCATTCACCGGCTCCATTCATCTGCTCCATTCATCGGCTCCATTCATCTGCTCCATTCACCGGCTCCATTCACCGGCTCCATTCATCTGCCCCATTTACCGGCTCCATTCATCTGCCCCATTCACCGGCTCCATTCATCTGCCCCATTCACCGGCTCCATTCATCTGCCCCATTCACCGGCTCCATTCATCTGCCCCATTCACCGGCTCCATTCATCTGCCCCATTCACCGGCTCCATTCATCTGCTCCATTCACCGGCTCAATTCATCTGCCCCATTCACCGGCTCCATTTATCTGCTCCATTCACCGGCTCTATTCATCTGCCCCATTCACCGGCTCCATTCATCTGCCCCATTCACCGGCTCCATTCATCTGCTCCATTCACCGGCTCCATTCATCTGCCCCATTCACCGGCTCCATTCATCTGCCCCATTCACCGGCTCCATTCATCTGCTCCATTCACCGGCTCCATTCATCTGCACCATTCACTGGCTCCATTCATCTGCCCCATTCACCGGCTCCATTCATCTGCCCCATTCACCGGCTCCATTTATCTGCCCCATTCACCGGCACCATTCATCTGCCCCATTCACCGGCTCCATTTATCTGCCCCATTCACCGGCTCCATTCATCTGCTCCATTCACCGGCTCCATTCATCTGCCCCATTCACCGGCTCCATTCATCTGCCCCATTCACCGGCTCCATGTATCTGCTCCATTCACCGGCTCCATTCATCTGCCCCATTCACCGGCTCCATCCATCTGCTCCATTCACCGGCTCCATTCATCTGCCCCATTCACCGGCTCCATTCATATGCCCCATTCACCGGCTCCATTCATCTGTCCCATTCACCGGCTCCATTCATCTGCTCCATTCACCGGCTCAATTCATCTGCCCCATTCACCGGCTCCATTCATCTGCTCCATTCACCGGCTCCATTCATCTGCTCCATTCACCGGCTCCATTCATCTGTCCCATTCACCGGCTCCATTCATCTGCTCCATTCACCGGCTCCATTCATCTGCCCCATTCACCGGCTCCATTCATCTGCTCCATTCACCGGCTCCATTCATCTGCCCCATTCACCGGCTCCATTCATCTGCCCCATTCACCGGCTCCATTCATCTGCTCCATTCACCGGCTCCATTCATCTGCACCATTCACTGGCTCCATTCATCTGCCCCATTCACCGGCTCCATTCATCTGCCCCATTCACCGGCTCCATTTATCTGCCCCATTCACCGGCACCATTCATCTGCCCCATTCACCGGCTCCATTTATCTGCCCCATTCACCGGCTCCATTCATCTGCTCCATTCACCGGCTCCATTCATCTGCCCCATTCACCGGCTCCATTCATCTGCCCCATTCACCGGCTCCATGTATCTGCTCCATTCACCGGCTCCATTCATCTGCCCCATTCACCGGCTCCATCCATCTGCTCCATTCACCGGCTCCATTCATCTGCCCCATTCACCGGCTCCATTCATATGCCCCATTCACCGGCTCCATTCATCTGTCCCATTCACCGGCTCCATTCATCTGCTCCATTCACCGGCTCAATTCATCTGCCCCATTCACCGGCTCCATTCATCTGCTCCATTCACCGGCTCCATTCATCTACCCCATTCACCGGCTTCATTCATCTGCCCCATTCACCGGCTCCATTCATCTGCCCCATTCACCGGCTCCATTCATCTGCCCCATTCACCGGCTCCATCCATCTGCCCCATTCACCGGCTCCATTCATCTGCTCCATTCACCGGCTCCATTCATCTGCTCCATTCACCGGCTCCATTCATCTGCTCCATTCACCGGCTCCATTCATCTGCTCCATTCACCGGCTCCATTCATCTGCCCCATTCACCGGCTCCATTCATCTGCCCCATTCACCGGCTCCATTCATCTGCCCCATTCATCCTCTCAATTCGTCTGCTTCATTCATCTGCTTCATTCCTCCTCTCCTTTCATCCGCTTCATTCGTCAGCTTCATTCCCCTATTCCTTTTTTCTTCCTTCACCCTTTTCATTCACCCGCTTCATTCTCCCTCTTTATTCATCCGCTCCATTGGTCTGCTTCTTTCGCTCTGACTGCATAACTGTGCCATGGTGGATGAAAATGGTGATGGCAGGCACATTTACAGCTTGAAAATAATGTTTGGCAAAAATTCATTTTATTTAGTTACAGATTGTTGATAAGATAACTCAAATAACAGTGCTTAATGATTGACATAGAACACATCTGCAGTTGCACTTGCGAAAAGTAATATAAATCAAGTAGTGAAGTAAGGCAGGCATGTGGACAAATTAATGTGCACAGTGGCAATTTTAGGCAAAGTCGTAATGGTTAGACTGTAGGATGGGAATGAAATGTCTGTGTGTTTGGTCCCTCTGTGCGTGCAGATGGCGGGCTCAACTGGGCCAAGAACCCTCCCGGGACAGTGAAGTGGGGATTGGATAAAGTATGAAGCAGATGCCAGTGTTAGGGTTCGAACCCACGACCTGTTGATGTACAGCTCAGCCTGCCGAGGCTAACAAGCAGTCGCGGGATCCCTCCCCCCTAAATGTAGCATTCAATATTAAAGAGTTCGTGCCACGATTTTGTCTTGCTCAGAGTTAATTTGGTTTAGGGAAGATAAACAAATAACAATTTGTTTTAATGGGAGTTTACAGTTTTTATTCCACGATATCACTATAAACGGGTTCGTTAAAGTAGCAAAAGTGAGGTCCGGCGGGTTTATTTCTGGGAGCATTGCATCTGAGCGTTATTTGTAAATTCCCCAATGATGTCACAAGATTGACAGGTGAGCTTTGATGCAGCGCAGACATCTGTGGTCGAGGGCGTGTATTGTTTTCATGGTTGAGTGCGTTTCGTTGAGTTCAAGCCAATGAGCAGACAGAATCTGAGTCTCAATATAAAAACACGTGCGTTTGTATTCCTCTTTGACGTTACTTTCCTCGCTCGCAGAAGTTAAATTGGTAAGTGCGAAAACAAGTAGAAACAGTGTGCCCTTCTACTATTTGGGGCGTTACAGCTCGATAATATAAGCGCGGAAACACAGAAGATTAATATGAGCTAAAGTTGTTTTGGCGTGGCACGAACACTTTAAACGCAATGATGTGTCTCTTGATATATGATCAGTCTTTGTTTGGCATCGTCGATAATGACACAGACTGCCGTTAGCGTCATCATAGAGGGGGTCATTCCTGATACCCTGGCTACTGGCATGTTTGAAGGTGATTCGGAACAGCGCGTGAAGATGGAGTCCCAGTGTACGATAGAGGATAGTGGCGAAATGTTGGGATGAATTTACGAAACCTAATGTTGGGATGACATTGCAAACTTAATGTTGGGATGAATTTGTAAAACTTAATGTTGGGATGAGTGTGCGAAAATAACAGCAGCATTTTATCCGGATATGGATAGTAATGTCGTTCAATGTCATTCACGTTTGATAGTAAGGTAAAGTGTTGTGTTACGTAAACTGCAACGACAGAGGTAGACTCATCTAGAGTTAGTTTCATTAGATGTCGCAGGTTACAAACATGATGGTAAGGAGAATGCCCATGTAACAGTACATCTTTGAAAAAGAATTACGAGGCGCAAGCCGAGTACATAACTTTTCAAGAATGAACTGTTACACGGGTATGCTCTGACTTAAAGTACGGTTCCCCGTAGCGTGAATAGGAGTTATTTTTAAATGTACATTGCAACTCTCGCTTCTGAAACCAATAAAAACGCTGACTGAAGTCGGTCCATCTTCCATCTTAGAACCCACGAAATATATCATTGTAGCAATGGTAGGCTTGAGTCATACGTGAGCTAAGCTGAAACAATGGTTCGCCCTGACATAGAAGAATGTCAGACCCTGCAGCCACAAGTCAGTTCAGCTCATCTATAGATTGCAAGAATGAAGTCGTGTTTCGAATCAAGGCGCGTAGGCTACTTCATATGGATTATGTGTCATTATATACAGGCGATAATTGTCATTTGAATGTGCAATATGATACAATCGTTCAAATTATTGAATACTGAAAGGATATGATACGCAGCGATGTTGCGATGGTGTTTGAAACAAGGAACACCCAGTGCGTTGTTGATGGATAGGATACGCTTTTCAAAACGAGTTTCGTGGGATTCACGAGAAAGAAAAATGATTTGTAGTGTGATTATAGGATATTATAGGAGATTACGGTATGTATTTTGCATACGAATTACATACGATCTCAAATTCAGTTTTAAAAATGGATTTTGTGATCTAAGCTTGTTTTGATGAGAAATTAGTATCTGTTCTTGCTGGGGCATTGTGGTTGTGACCTGTTTCAGACAAGCTCACTTATTGCTCATGATTGACATTGACTGCGATTGCCGATTTCGTAACAGAAGGACAGTACATTCGTGAAAATTAATGTACAGTTTAGACACTAGAGTGACGTCATAGCATTGCTTTAAACACTGTGTATCGAGCAATAAGTCTTCTTGCCATCAGGCGCCATGACTATTTGTGATCTATATATTTTCGAAAGCTGCTTATCACATTTGAAATAAATAAGGCATCCTCGGGCTAATCCTAATGCCGGTTATCGCCACCACAAACTAGCATCTTTCGGTGGCCTAAAAATAATAAAAAATAGGCAAAAAAATCTGCGGCCCTAGAAGAAAATCTCTCCCCCTTGCCATTAACCTCCACTACCTCCCTCGACCCCCTCCCCCATCCCCGTCCGCCCCTTATCCGCTGCCACCCTATTGACGTCCCTTGGATGTCGGCGCCAGGGTCGGAGCAGTGACTCGTGGAGGTTATCTGAAAGGTCATGAAACCCCTTCTTATGGTCACTTTCACCAATTTCTTGCAGGTTATCTGTAACAATGGGTGCCTGGTATTCCTCACCCCCCCCCCCTCCTCTCCCTGTCCCTCTCCCATCGAGTCCTCTCATCACCGCTGTGTCTTTTTTCTTCTTTAACCTTCCCCACCTCCCCTCCACCCTGCCCCCCCCCCCGCCCCTCCCCCCCCCACTGCCGTCTCACATGCACAAAGCCGCCACGGGCGACGCCCAACCATCCACTCCTGGGGGAACGTGTTATAATTGCGTCATTATTGTCCAGATTTGGGGCCCAGAGTCAAGGGGTGTGTGTAGGGGGGGGGGGGGGGGGGGGGCGGGGCGGGGGGCAAGGGTTGAGACTACAGCTCTAGGGGAGGTCCGTGGAGCATAGGGTCAAAGGTCATCCATCGGGCCCCTCCTCCTCCCCCACCCCACCCCACCGCGCCCTATTCGCCACGTGGCGGGTTTTATGATGATTAAACTCGTCGTTACCTCCTTAAATCAACGCTTTTCCTGTTTTTATTGTCTGTGGGTTGGTAGGGCACACCACAGGACGGGGCGGGGGTGGGGGGGAGTGTGTGTGTGTGTGTGGGGGGGGGGGTGGCGTTGAAGCGGTAAGGGCGGCAGTAGATCTGTTGTATTATACGGGGATGTGTGCGCGATATTGTTCAGCCAAATACTAAAAAAAGTTTTCATTAATACTGCCGCAGTATACTGCCGCAATAACTAATGCGTAACTACTAATGTATGGCATTATAAGGTTAATCTTGTAGATTTTAAAACAATATATTTCGCATGTAATTGTGCGCTCATAAGGTGAACATTTCCAGCTTGGTTGGAAACTTCCGTAAACAAACACCAGAGAATTGTTATTGTCAGGTTTCTACCGTCAAGGCTGTATGTAATTTAACATTATGGCTGATGGTGGTGGTGGGGGGTGGGGGTGGGGGGGGGGGGGGTAACATGAATTTCCCTGGCACAACATTATAATACTAGCACCACTGAAACTATATGTTTGCCGCCTTTAGTTTTTTTGGTATTGCACGTTCAACTCCACACTCTCAATTTCCATATCAAGTAAACATCCATTGTTATATACATGTATATATGAAATCCTCACTGGCCCTCTCTCTCGGTGGTCACCCCCTCCCACCCCTAACCGCCTTAGCAATCGCCCCCACTCCTTATAATATAACATATAGGTGACTCTCAGGATAATCCAGATTTTTTTTATTCAGACCCTTTCCTTTTCTTTCTTGTCTGATCGAAAAACAGAGCCATTACGTACTAGCTCCAACTGGCGGATTCGATAACGACGGCGGGTGGAGAGTGTTTACAGCGTTCAGCTGTCTCATCCGCCACAGTCGGGGTGAAAGTGCGACCAGGTGAAGCGTTAACGGGTGAAATCTTCCGAGATTGCACTTATTCCAGATGACGCCGTGTCTACGCCAATGCCAGACGCCAGACAGTCGTTCCAAGACGGTCAAGTTCCGGACCCGCTGCCGGCTTCCATTTCTTTTTCTACTTCGTTTCGTTTCATTTAAAACCTGATCCCTTCCGTTGTTTACGCTCACCGAGACCGACGTGAGAGCTACCGCGCCGCTGATTGGCTGATTGGTGAAGGACACGTGATGTAATTGACTCAAGTGGGGGAGTCAGTGACGCACTAAGTCTTAAGCTGAGACGAGCGGACAGTTAGGATTCAGATGTAGGTCTTACTCATTATTGATTCAAATAGGATGGGAGTGGATTTAAGATATCGAAATGCGCAAAACAATGTAGCGTCAACATTCGATAGGATTCATTTAAGATTAAGTTTGGATCGCTTTTCCGCTAGGATACAAGAAAAATACGGTTTAGCGTTCAGTTCGTACTTTACGAGGGCGGGGGGAATGGGTGGGGGGGGGGGGGGGTACCCCATCTGAATCATGCATCCCCAAGAATTAGGCAGAGCAATATCGAGTCTCCAAGATTAGGACATTTTCAAGCTGGGCGCGAAAAAAAAAACGCCTTAATGGGGATATCGCGAATATCGAGGAATTCGCGGACTGCTATAACGGATCGCGGTAGATAATCGATTGATTGATTGATTTTATTTCGTTCCTCCATTTGCTGAAGAGTTACATGAAATCAAAATACAAGTAACACAACTCACATAACACCAAACGTAACTAAACGAACTAAAGAACAAAAAAAGAAGGCTTTAACTATTACGTATGTCCTATAGGTACCTATCCACTAGGTATCTATCCACTAGGTACCTATCCACTAGGTATAGCGGGTCAGGTCAGTAGTACCTCGGGGTACGTTCATATGCGAGGACTTGCCACGCACTCACACAAACGCATACAAAAACATGGCGCTAATTGTCTGTTGACGTTTTAATGTTTGGACGTTTGCCTAAGATTAACGCCGTTTGCTCTTTTTCTTCACAGTTGTAAACGTTCCTGGATGCCAATCGCGGAGATCGGAAAAGATATCCACTCCCCTCCTTACGAGGCTTGAAGTGGTGGATGGAAGGCGTTTGAAGTTTATTATGAACACCAAGTCGTTCGGTAGCTGTCTGTCCTTTCAGTATTTTTCCATTTCACACGGTGACCCCTTACCCTTCGGCTCCATGTTGATACAGCCTGGTTCCCGGTCAGTCATAACACATAAACCAGGTTGGTTTCAGTGAACATATGGCAAGTGACAAGTTGTCGCACATTCCACCGGGAAATTACGTTCATGGCCTGCCCCACGCCGTTGTGGTGACGTCACGAATGGGGCGATATACATATTGAACTACAAAAGTCCCTGAACACAATGGGAAACTTAACCTTCGACTATTCCCACACCTTGCGATGGTATGGTGAACTATAACAGTGAAGTTACTGTCACCGGGGCTGGGGAAAAAGGACTGGGGTGTCGTAAAACGGGGACGGGGGGGGGGGGTGAGTGCAGAAGGGGGCAGGGAGGGGGGGGGGGGGAGAGGCGGCGAGTGGAGAAGCTTAGAGGGAGGGGGGAATACAACAGCCTCATAACGGCATATTTGGCTTTGGATCCAGGGGTCCCAGGGAGGTGGCGGGGGGGCGGGGAGGGGAAGGGGGTAGGGGTTATTAATCACCATGCCACCCTGCTGACATCCGCCAGTATTTGCTGCCGCACCATTATGGCGGCCATGTTGAATAGACGTTGGAACTCTCACCGGGGTCGTAGGCGCATATTTTAGTAAACCACCCCCTCCCCCCTCATAGTATTTCAGTATGGTTGTCGTTGTAGCTCAACGCTGTTGCAGACGACGGAAGTAGCCGTTAAGGGAATATATAAATGTAATTATATTTAGGTTCTGCAGTTTTTTTCTGGCTGCACAGTGCAAAGGTCGAATTTTCCTAATTCACTTCCTGTGTGTGTGCCCCTTATACAACCGACATCGACAGAAGGATCCTATTTCATAAAGCCAGTTCTAGATCCCGTCATTTTGTAGAATTAAGAAATATGTTCTTGATGTTAATGACAGATATTTGGAGAGATGTTGTAAAATATTTGATACAGGCCATGGTGCAGACGTATTTCAGAGCCATACACAGACCTAAGAACATTATCATCAAGTTGAGAAAAGCGTGCTGTATAATGTTAAATTTCATGTATCCTTGAAAATAAAATATTTTTATATTATGATATTATTTTTTTCATTGCATGTCACATAATAAATAGACAACAACAACTTACGACAACAGGCTGCTTCTGGTCAGCATGTCCGAAGAGGCATTACAGGCGCTTTCTCTGATGAGGGAACACAACCGGAAGTGTTATTCTCGCACCGAAACCTTTGCGGATAAAGTGTGCGTGCAAATGCAGTGGTTCGGACCCGGTGGCTGCGCATGCGCAAGAGATCCGTAGATGGCATTTGATCTGCCAACATGCAGTGTCTGCACGAAGCTTGTATTGAGTCAGCCCAGTGGACGTGGTTTGGGAGTGCATTGTCGCCCCGCCCTTGCCAATCAGATGGGACTTTTACAGGTCCCAGACGGAAGATATATCCAGATAAAAAACCGGGAGCAGAAGACAACAGACCGGGGAACCGTAAGAAAAAATGGCGGAGAAAAAATAAAGGATTTGTGACTGTCGCTAGAGGGCGGTACCGGGTGCCTAGTCTTCTCTATAGGTGGCGCTCCCAGGCACCCGGCGATGACGTCATAGCTCTCATGACAGCCGTTAAGTTTTCGATCCCGTGGATTGGCGGCTTTCGCCGATTGTCGACATAATATGAGGAGAAAACAACACAAATAGATAAAAGGAGAGAGAAAAAACCCCTCCACAAACCCCGCAGAACCAAACACGCGTTCCCACAAGGCAGACAAATTGGTTGTCATTACGCCAACGCTAGCTACATATTTACACATGGGTTTACTCTCGTTGTGGCGAGATCTCGCGCGAGATACCGACTATAACCCTGGTAGGGCTCAGCGACGAGAAAGGAAAGGAAAAATGGAACCCGTTGCAAGTCTTGTTAGCAGGGAAACGTCGGCATGATGGGCGCCGAATGCACCCCGATCCATCCCGTGGAAAACTCAAGGCCAAAACTGAACGACTGGCCCAAAAAAAGTGGTTCATATTAGAAGTTGTCAGCGAATGACTGATGGATTTCTGATACCAGCAAGTCTCTCTTATCGGGGTCCTGACGAGAGGCCTGCGTGGTGGGGGTCCCTACCCTGGCGGGGGGGGGGTAATGAGTGGAGGGGGCGGG
Organism: Arenicola marina; assembly: GCA_964019135.1. Classification (NCBI taxonomy): domain Eukaryota; kingdom Metazoa; phylum Annelida; class Polychaeta; family Arenicolidae; genus Arenicola; species Arenicola marina. The sequence continues at coordinate 36,042,588 of OZ025257.1, read as the reverse complement.
GAGTGGGGTAAGGGGCGGAGGGGGTGGAGAGGGCGGGGGATAAACCGCTAAGGGTGTGGGTGATGTGTGGGTGGCGCTGGGGGCGGTGTCGCTCCCCCTCCCCCCCTCCAACCCCCTCCTTAACCCCCGCACCTCAACCCCCACATTTCCACAGCCCTCGCCACTCTTTGGAAGAGAAATACCGACAACTAATTGTTTCCACTCCTTACATTCCCACAAAACATAATTTATGGAGGCTTTATTTATGGCTAGGTTAGGATGACTCCTGTTAATAGGGTATTTTTTTGTAATCATCTGATGATGGTTATGATAAATCATTGTGATATCTAACACACACGCACATCAACCCACGCACACGCACAGACACACAGAGACAAACACACAGAGACAGACACACAGGGACAGACACACAGAGACAAACACACAGAGACAGACACACAGGGACAGAAACACAGAGACAGACACACACAGACAGACACACAGAGCCAGACACACAGCGACAGATACACAGAGACAGACACACAGAGCCAGACACACAGAGACAGACACACAGAGACAGACACACACAGACAGATACACAGAGACAGACACACAGAGACAGACACACAGAGACAGACACAGACAGACAGACACACAGAGACAGACACACAGAGACAAACACACAGAGACAGACACACAGAGACAGACACACAGACAGACACACAGAGACAGACACACAGAGACAGACACACAGAGACAGACACACAGAGACAAACACACAGAGACAGACACACAGGGACAGACACACAGAGACAGACACACATAGACAGACACACAGAGACAGACACACAGAGACAGACACACAGAGACAGACACACAGAGACAGACACACAGAGACAGACACACAGAGACAGACACACAGAGACAAACACACAGAGACAGACACACAGGGACAGACACACAGAGACAGACACACATAGACAGACACACAGAGACAGACACACAGGGACAGACACACAAAGACAGACACACAGAGACAGACACACAGACAGACACGCAGAGACAGAAACACAGAGACAGACACACACAGACAGACACACAGAGCCAGACACACAGCGACAGATACACAGAGACAGACACACAGAGCCAGACACACAGAGACAGACACACAGAGACAGACACACACAGACAGATACACAGAGACAGACACACAGAGACAGACACACAGAGACAGACACAGACAGACAGACACACAGAGACAGACACACAGAGACAAACACACAGAGACAGACACACAGAGACAGACACACAGACAGACACACAGAGACAGACACACAGAGACAGACACACAGAGACAGACACACAGAGACAGACGCACAGAGACAGACGCACAGAGACAGACACACAGAGCCAGACACACAGCGACAGATACACAGAGACAGACACACAGAGCCAGACACACAGAGACAGACACACAGAGACAGACACACACAGACAGATACACAGAGACAGACACACAGAGACAGACACACAGAGACAGACACACAGAGACAGACACACACAGACAGACACACAGAGACAGACGCACAGAGACAGACACACAGAGACAGACACACAGAGACAGACACACAGAGACAGACGCACAGAGACAGACACACAGAGACAGACACACAGAGACAAACACACAGAGACAGACACACAGAGACAGACACACAGAGACAGACACACAGAGACAGACACACAGAGACAGACACACAGAGACAGACACACATAGACAGACACACACAGACAGACACACAGGGACAGACACACAGAGACAGACACACAGAGACAGACACACAGACAGACACGCAGAGACAGAAACACAGAGACAGACACACACAGACAGACACACAGAGCCAGACACACAGCGACAGATACACAGACAGACACACAGAGCCAGACACACAGAGACAGACACACAGAGACAGACACACAGAGCCAGACACACAGAGACAGACACACAGAGACAGACACACACAGACAGATACACAGAGACAGACACACAGAGACAGACACACAGAGCCAGACACACAGAGACAGACACACAGAGACAGACACACAGAGACAGACACACAGAGACAGACACACAGAGACAGACACACAGAGCCAGACACACAGAGACAGACACACAGAGACAGACACGCAGAGACAGAAACACAGAGACAGACACACACAGACAGACACACAGAGCCAGACACACAGCGACAGATACACAGAGACAGACACACAGAGCCAGACACACAGAGACAGACACACAGAGACAGACACACACAGACAGATACACAGAGACAGACACACAGAGACAGACACACAGAGACAGACACATAGACAGACACACAGAGACAGACACACAGAGACAGACACACAGAGACAGACACACAGAGACAGACACACAGAGACAGACACACAGCGACAGACACACAGAGCCAGACACACAGAGACAGACACACAGAGACAGACACACAGCGACAGATACACAGAGACAGACACACAGAGCCAGACACACAGAGACAGACACACAGAGACAGACACACAGAGACAGACACACAGAGACAGACACACAGAGACAGACACACACAGACAGACACACAGAGACAGACACACTGAGACAGACACACAGAGACAGACACACAGACAGACACACAGGGACAGACACACAGAGACAGACACACATAGACAGACACACAGAGACAGACACACAGGGACAGACACACAGAGACAGACACACAGAGACAGACACACACAGACAGACACACAGAGACAGACACAGAGAGACAGACACACAGAGACAGACACACAGAGACAGACACACAGACAGACACACAGAGACAGACACACACAGACAGACACACACAGACAGACACACACAGACAGACACACAGAGACAGACACACAGAGACAGACACACAGAGACAGACACACAGAGACAGACACAGAGAGACAGACGCACAGAGACAGACACACAGAGACAGACATACACAGACAGACACACAGAGACAGACACACAGAGACAGACACACAGAGATAGCCACACAGAGACAGACACACAGAGACAGACACACAGAGACAGACACACAGAGACAGACACACAGAGACAGACACACAGAGACAGACACACAGAGACAGACACACACAGACAGACACACACAGACAGACACACAGGGACAGCCACATAGAGACAGACACACAGAGACAGACACACACAGACAGAAACACAGAGACAGACACACACTGACAGACACACACAGACAGACACACAGAGACAGACACACAGAGACAGACACACACAGACAGACACACAGAGACAGACACACAGAGACAGACACACAGAGACAGACACAGAGAGACAGACGCACAGAGACAGACACACAGAGACAGACACACACAGACAGACACACAGAGACAGACACACAGAGACAGACACACACAAACAGACACACAGAGACAGACACACAGAGACAGACACACACAGACAGACACACACAAGCAGACACACAGAGACAGACACACACTGACAGACACACAGAGACAGACACACAGAGACAGACACACAGAGACAGACACACAGAGACAGACACACAGAGACAGACACACAGAGACAGACACACACAGACAGACACACAGAGACAGACACACAGAGACAGACACACAGAGATAGACACACAGGGACAGACACACAGAGACAGACACACAGAGACAGACACACACAGACAGAAACACAGAGACAGACACACAAAGACAGAGACACACAGAGACAGACACACAGAGACAGACACACAGAGACAGACACACAGAGCCAGACACACAGAGACAGACACACACAGACAGACACACACAGACAGACACAGACAGACAGACACACAGAGACAGACACACAGAGACAGACGCACAGAGACAGACACACAGAGACAGACACACAGAGACAGACACACACAGACACACAGAGACAGACACACACAGACAGACACACACAGACAGACACACACAGACAGACACACAGAGACAGACACACAGAGACAGACACACAGAGACAGACACACAGAGACAGACACACATAGACAGACACACAGAGACAGACACACAGAGACAGACACACAGAGACAGACACACACAGACAGACACAGAGAGACAGACACACACAGACAGACACACAGACATACACACACAGACAGACACACAGAGACAGACGCACAGAGACAGACATACAGAGACAGACACACAGAGACAGACACAAAGAGATAGACACACACAGACAGACACACAGGGACATACACACAGGGACATACACACACAGACAGACACACACAGACAGATACACAGAGACAGACACACAGAGACAGACACACAGAGACAGACACACAGAGACAGACACACAGAGACAGACACACAGAGACAGACACACAGAGACAGGCACACAGAGACAGACACACAGAGACAGACACACAGAGACAGACACAGAGAGACAGACGCACAGGGACTGACACACACTGACAGACACACACAGAGAGACACACACAGACAGACACACAGAGACAGACACACAGAGACAGACACACAGAGACAGACACACAGAGACATACACACACAGACAGACACACAGAGACAGACACACAGAGACAGACGCACAGAGACAGACACACAGAGACAGACACACAGAGACAGACACACAGAGACAGACACACAGAGACAGACACACTGAGACAGACACACAGAGACAGACACACAGAGACAGACACACACAGACAGACACACACAGACAGATTCACAGAGACAGACACACAGAGACAGACACACAGAGACAGACACACACAGACAGACACACAGAGACAGACACACAGAGACATACACACACAAACAGACACACAGAGACAGACACACAGAGACAGACACACAGAGACAGACACACAGAGACAGACGCACAGAGACAGACACACAGAGACAGACACACAGAGACAGACACACACAGACAGACACACAGAGACAGACACACAGAGACAGACACACAGAGACAGACACACAGAGACAGACACAGAGAGACAGACGCACAGAGACAGACACACAGAGACAGACATACACAGACAGACACACAGAGACAGACACACAGAGACAGACACACACAGACAGACACACATAGACAGACACACAGAGACCGACACACAGAGACAGACAAACAGAGACAGACACACAGAGACAGAAACACAGAAACAGACACACAGAGACAGACACACAGAGACAGACACACAGAGACAGACACACAGAGACAGACACACAGAGACAGACACACAGAGACAGACACACACAGACAGACACACAGAGACAGACACACAGAGACAAACACACAGAGACAGACACACAGAGACAGACACACAGAGACAGACACACAGAGACAGACACACAGAGACAGACACACAAAGACAGACACACAGAGACAGACACACAGAGACAGACACACAGAGACAGACACACTGAGACAGACACACAGAGACAGACACACAGAGACAGACACACACAGACAGACACACACAGACAGATACACAGAGACAGACACACACAGACAGACACACAGAGACAGACACACAGAGACAGACACACAGAGACAGACACACAGAGACAGACACAGAGAGACAGACGCACAGAGACAGACACACAGAGACAGACTCACAGAGACAGACACACAGAGACAGACACACACAGACAGACACACAGAGACAGACACACAGAGACAGACACACAGAGACAGACACACAGAGACAGACTCACAGAGACAGACACACAGAGACAGACACACACAGACAGACACACAGAGACAGACACACAGAGACAGACACAGAGAGACAGACACACAGAGACAGACACACAGAGACAGACACACAGAGACAGACACAGAGAGACAGACACACAGAGACAGACACACAGACAGACACACACAGACAGACACACAGAGACAGACACACAGAGACCGACACACAGAGACAGACACACAGAGACAGACACAGAGAGACAGACACACAGACAGACACACAGAGACAGACACACAGAGACAGACACACAGAGACAGACACACAGAGACAGACACACAGAGACAGACACACACAGACAGACACACACAGACAGACACACAGAGACAGACACAGAGAGACAGACACACAGAGACAGACACACAGAGACAGACACACAGAGACAGACACACAGAGACAGACACACAGAGACAGACACACAGAGACAGACACACAGAGACAGACACACAGAGACAGACACACAGAGACAGACACACAGAGCCAGACACACAGAGACCGACACACAGAGACAGACACACACAGACAGATACACAGAGACAGACACACAGAGACAGACACACAGAGACAGACACACACAGACAGACACACAGAGACAGACACACAGAGACAGACACACAGAGACAGACACACACAGACAGACACACAGAGACAGACACACAGAGACAGACACACAGAGACAGACGCACAGAAACAGACACAGAGACAGACGCACAGAGACAGACGCACAGAAACAGACACAGAGACAGACACACAGAGACAGACACACAGAGACAGACACACAGAGACAGACACACACAGACAGACACACAGAGACAGACACACAGAGACAGACACACAGAGACAGACACACAGAGACAGACACACAGAGACAGACACACACAGACAGACACACAGAGACAGACACACAGAGACAGACACACAGAGACAGACACACACAGACAGACACACAGAGACAGACACACAGAGACAGACACACAGAGACAGGCACACACAGACAGACACACAGAGACAGACACACAGAGACAGACACACAGAGACAGACACACACAGACAGACACACAGAGACAGACACACAGAGACAGACACACAGAGACAGACACACACAGACAGACACACAGAGACAGACACACAGAGACAGACACACACAGACAGACACACACAGACAGACACACAGAGACAGACACACAGAGACAGACACAGAGACAGACACACAGAGACAGACACACAGAGACAGACACACAGAGACAGACACACAGAGACAGACACACAGAGACAGACACACAGAGACAGACACACAGAGACAGGCACACAGAGACAGACACACAGAGACAGACACAGAGACAGACACACAGAGACAGGCACACAGAGACAGACACACAGAGACAGACACACACAGACAGGCACACACAGACAGACACACACAGACAGGCACACACAGACAGACACACAGAGACACACACACAGGGACAGACACACAGAGACAGACACACACAGACAGACACACAGAGACAGGCACACAGAGAGACTCTCTGGCGGACTAACCTAGTCAACCTGCGCCATGCTTCCAGTTGTCTAAGTTAGCGAGCAGATGAGGACGACATCCACCCCCACCCCTTCCCTCCTCACCTACGCATCTTTCCAGTTGTCGTGGGTGACTTTATCCCACGATCATGCTTACTATACACAAAGCACTCTACCGACTACATGTTATTTTCTTATTACAAAAGAACAGACTGGACAGGAGAAGGGGGTCATATTGTTAGTATACCAAGATGATCAGTTATCAATAAATGTTAAGTAACATATAACAAAGCACCCATCCAATTCCCCCCCACCCCAGGTTCCCCCTCCCCCCCCCCCCCGGGTTCCCCCTCCCCCCCCCCCAATGGAATGAACTGGAAGGGGGAGGGGGTAATATAGTTATTATACCAAAGTGACATCAGTTATCGATGAATGTGATGTAACATGCAACAAAGCACCCTATACCCATCCACCCCCCACCCCCCTCTTCCCCCCTTCCCATCCCCTCCCCCATTGATCCCCTCCCCCTTGGTGAGACGATGTGGGGGAGGGGGGGGGGGGCGGGGGCGGGGCTGAGGCCGGCGTTCACACGGACTCGGCCTGACCTCACCCAGTCAATGCCTGGCAGGAAGGCCTCACCGACACATCGCCTGTTTGATGTTATTTGATAAGTATGTGTCACATCTCGCCCCCCCCCCCTCTCTCCCGCCCCCACCCCCACCCCCCCCTCCTCCCCTTCTTCCTCGCGTGGTTTTGTCGCCAAATTGGGGAGGCGTGACCGGCACAAACACACTCTCCCACCCGGCCGCAAACTCGTAACCATAGCACTGGGTGCTACGTTACATAAAAGTTATATATTACTTGCACCGCGAATTGATAACAAGGGCAGAACGGGGGTGGGGCGTGGAGAAGGCAGGGGGGGGGGGGAGAAGGGGGGGGGGGGCGGGGAGAAGGGGGGGGGACCAGCCTGCCACCGAAAACCCCACTTATAGCGGGCGATCATGGCGTTATCGTGGTGTGGGTATCAGTCTCGGTACACAGCTAACACACGTGCAGGACAATGTTTTGATGGATTAGGTAAGTAAGGCCAATGTCTGTGACGTGTTGTTCCAGATATTATATCCGTTTTTTATGGAATATGTAACGCGTTTGTTCGTTATTCAGGTTGGTTGCATTTTGCCTCGGCCCGCCAGCAGAAGAAACAAGGGAGACATGAAGAGACTCCTAGCGAGAGAATTAATGTTCTTGACATAAAGGTTACAAATTGTTTCTGGGAACATTGACCAGACTTATAACATAAAGAAATAGGTCGCTAACATCCGGACTAGCCGTGTAAACATGTATGTAATTTACTGATTATAGATTCATACTTGGCCAAGCAGACAGTGAAAACACCGAAAATAAAAATAATGACCGAACGCGTTCATGGCGTTGCCGGTTTCTTTACATGCGTGACGCCAAATGAATGATATATGATCAGATTGCTTAGAATTATTTTGACCAAGCAGATCCATATGACCGGTGGATAACATGATTTTACCCGATTCTCGAATCCTCGCACACGAAAGTCGGGAATATTTATCACTTGATTACCTATCACATAAATTAGTGGCAACAAATATTATTAAGTGATGAGGATCTTATTCCAAAATCATTTACTAAAGGTGTGTGTTAAAAAAGATATGTTACGACAAAAGACAAATAAACCCCCCACTAAAGCTGTATATACATGTATCCTACATTTCCATCCATCTTCTTCATTTCACGACCCTTATATCTACGTAACCATGGCCCCCAATCTGGAGCCAGTCTCATCCCAACCCATTTCAATGTCCCGGCAGGTGTCTGGATCCCATTTAGGCCAATCGTGGACTAAAAGCTACAGCACTCACATCTCATTTCATTTTTCCATGTAACCATCTCCCGTGTCCACCACAATACTGAACACACGCTGGGTAGTCAATCAGCGTTAAATTATTCATTAAACTTGGCATGATCTATGGCATAATTGATGTAAATAATCACAAATATCAACAGAGCCATACTTTTGTTTTCTTCATCGAGTTTAGCTTTCACGCATTCTTATATAGTTAACAGCTAAATTTGGCGTTCACGGGAGCTGACAGTTGTCGCTCACATGTAAGCACTCGTAGAATATTAGACATCGACCGAAAAAGGTCTGGTGTAAAGGTTGAGTCCGCTTGTACAGATGGTTTGATAGGTACAAATTAAATGTCTGGATGCACATTCTGGAAGACAACCTATGAGGTTACATCAGAAGGTGATATTCAAAATAAAGTAAGTAATTATTATAATTATAACCGCCACCGCGGACAAGAGCCTCTCACAGGGTCAACACCAGCTAGTCAGGGGTGAAGGTTCTTTTTTTCTCTCGGTGTCAGGGCGCTGTGTCGCACAGGCAAAAACACCCCCTTCCGCCCCCCTCCCCACACCCATCCTCCCTCCCCACCTCCTCCACCCTACCCGGACATTTCAGGTGCTCCTCTCGCCTAAGTCCCACGACCTTATCCATTGTCTCCCCGGGCTACCCCCCTTACCCACCCCTCCCCGGCAAGCCCCCCCCCCACCCACTCACATATATACACATTCCGGTGATTGGCGTCTCCCAGGCCGCCCACCCTCAAACATATCCCCCCCATTCCCATCCACTGCCCCTGTCTACCCTCACGTGTATTCCCCACAACCCACACCCCATATCTGCCCCCTTGTCACCCCTATTTCCCCCACTTCTCCCTTACCCCCCCCCCCCCCAACCCGCCCCCCCGCCCACTCCCACCTACCTTCCGTGTGCAGCCCAGGTCCGTCACGACTTGCCATCACGTGTCTCGACAATGTCAGCCAATGGCGTGGCCAGTTTTCCGTCGTCGCGGGCCACTTCTGGCTTCCTGTCGTGGCACTATGGGGCGGAAAAGCGCCCCATCAAATAGGCCGGCTTCATCCGAAAAAGAGAGCTGCTTCTCTCTCGCGCGCGGTGGGCCTCGCCCGAGCGGTGGGTCACGCGCGCTCTCGCCCGCTTCCTGGCAGCGAGAGATACTTCACGCGAGCAAAATGCGCTGCCCAGAAAGGCCCGGAAACGCCCTGAATCACGAACGGCGAGACCGATGGAGGAGGAAAAAAGGCAAAGCTAGGACAGGGAAGAGGGGAAGGGCGGGGGTGTGGGGAGGGGGAGAGGGAGGGGGGGGGGGGAGGGGTGTAAGAGGCGGGGGAAGGGCAAGCAAGAGGGATTGAGTGAGATAGAGAAAGAGAGGTAGAGAGAGAGAGAGGTAGTGGTAGAGTAGGGAGTGGGAATCAGAGAGATAGAGGTAGTGGTAGAGTAGGGAGTGGGAATCAGAGAGAGATAGAGGTAGGGGTAGAGTAGGGAGTGGGAATCAGAGAAAAAAAGAGGCACAGAGAGGCGGAGACGGAGACAGAGAGAGAAGGACAAAGAATAAGTGATTTCGAGGAAATAATGGAGAGAATGAGTGACACAGTGAGATAGACATAGAGAGAATGAGAGATAGAGGTAGACAAGACATAGAGAGAATGAGAGATAGAGGTAGACAAGAGATAGAGAGAATGAAAGATAGAGGTTTTTTTAGAGAATGAGTGAAAGATAGATATTGAAAGAATGAAATATAGATATAAATATTGAGAAAATGAGAAAGAAATAGATATAGTTAGATCGAGAGATCGAGAGAGAAATATATATAGAGAATGAGAGATAGAGATTAGATGTAGAGAATGATAGAGAATGTGAGACATAGAACACTTTCCCTCATATTTCTACCATCGCCCAGTCGTTCTTTGGAGCCAACGATCTAAATTACAAGCCTTCCTATTAATCTATGAAGTTCTGGCATCTTGACATAAATCAAAAGATCAATATATTATCCAAGCGGGAAGTAAATGCTTTGAACTAGAAAAAAGGGAAATTATTTATAAAATGAACAAAATACTCAAACCCGGAATAGCAAATTGGAATTACGGGGAATTAAAGCCAGTGACTACCTGGAAAAAAAGTTCCTTTCATCCCCTAAAATATGAACGGAACATCCAGGCACATCACAAGGGATTTCCTTTTGATTTATTTGTGCATTTAGCGCTTGAAACAGGTGGATAAAATCGCAAGCGTGACGTAAAAAAACCCGTAAACATCTGTGAATCAGCGACGGCGTGGCTCGCACGCGCCCGCCAGTAACCAAAGGCAGAAGAAGCATATATAGGGCAGGGAACGGTGAGCGCAGTGGATGCCCTGTTTACGTGTGATTAACAGACCAGAGGGATGGACTGGCAGTTTATGCCATCTTTGTGCGCCAGTAAACCACCATATGGCCGCCTGTCACTGAATCCTTTTTGAGTATGGAATAATGAGATTATGGGAGAAGATACCGGTCACGTGATCACGTGCGCTACCATGACGACGACGAAGAGACGACCCGCGGTATAGCGTCAGAAATGTAGAGACCTAAGAACTTGGACCTGTTCTCAGATAATTAATGTCTTTTGAAGAAGAGGTCAGAATTGGGGAGTCTGCGCAAGCGCGTCTGACGTCAGCACCGACATTCAGCCAATCAGAGAAACGTTAAAGTTAATATTTCAACAAAAAGTTAACATTGAACGAGCGGGGGGGCGCCAACATTTGGCGGGAAAGGATTCATGACTTCAGAATCGGCAAGCTCCCCGCACGGTGGTGCTATCCAAGCTCCGCTTTTACCGCTGCTGTCGGCCGGGGGCACATTTAAAGACTCTTAAAGGACGGTCAAAACAGCTGTAATTTCTTGCAACATTATAATTTTCAAGAATAAAACAGCAATAACGAGCTCTGAGTATTTAATACAGCAAAGCACACCTTGTACCTTGTTTCGCAAAAGTTACAATTGTGACTGAACTCTTTGTTTTCATCACCTGATACGGTGTGTTATTAGGCTTAGGCTGGGTCCCCGGTTAATTTGTAGAAATGGTCAGCGCATTTTGTCCTATCATTTTGCGCAGCGCCGCCCTGACGAGCGACAATAGAGCCCCAGCGGAGTCCATTAGCAGAACAGATAAACTCAGTAAAGCTGTCTCTGAGCCTTAGCCAATCAGGAGCTGAGATATAGCTGTCACTTCCGGTTTTCGTCCATCCGGTGTTTAGTTTGTTACATTCTGTTGGTATGGCGAGCTAGACGGGAGAATTCCCATTGACATGCGCTGCAAGGGTTTCAGGTTTCATTTACGGTCTAAGAAATATAAATCTTCTAGTTACCGGAAGTAAAAACAGAAAAGCTGGAAGCTTATGCAAATGGAGACAGCTTAGCGCCCACCAGCGCCAGCGTCTATGTGGCATATCTCATCAGCAAACGAAATTGTCCCCTTCTCTCTGTAGCACGTGAGCGGCAGTCAACCTCGAGAGACCGCCTGCCAAGCAAGACACCAAGATAGCTAGCTCTTCGTCGATCGCGTTTTTTGCATTATAACGTCAGCTTTGTCTTCCCATGATGACAGGCGATTTATAGCGTCACGTGGTCGAAAGCATGCGTTTTGATTGGTCGAGATCTAAAACAGTGGTGGCTAGACTAATATCGCTTTACAACTTGTCGACGCCGTCATCGTCACTAACTCTTCTTCTGGCACTATACGGGTGTCACTATATCGTCTGGCACGTCAGCTGGGTGTCACTATATCGTCTGGCACGTCAGCTGGGTGTCACTATATCGTCTGGCACGTCAGCTGGGTGTCACTATATCGTCTGGCACGTCAGCTGGGTGTCACTATATCGTCTGGCACGTCAGCTGGGTGTCACTATATCGTCTGGCACGTCAGCTGGGTGTCACTATATCGTCTGGCACGTCAGCTGGGTGTCACTATATCGTCTGACACGTCAGCTGGGTGTCACTATATCGTCTGGCACGTCAGCTGGGTGTCACTATATGGTCTGGCACGTCAGCTGGGTGTCACTATATCGTCTGGCCCGTCAGCTGGGTGTCACTTCATCGTCTGGCACGTCAGCTGGGTGTCACTATATGGTCTGACACGTCAGCTGGGTGTCACTATATGGTCTGGCACGTCAGCTGGGTGTCACTATATGGTCTGGCACGTCAGCTGGGTGTCACTATACCGTCTGGCACGTCAGTTGGGTGTCACTATGTCGTCTGGCCCGTCAGTTGGGTGTCACTATATCGTCTGGTACGTCAGCTGGGTGTCACTATATCGTCTGGCACGTCAGCTGGGTGTCACTATATAGTTTGGCACCCAAAGTGCTAGATGTCATTTGGATGTCACCATTCCATCTCATTCTACCTTCTGTAGGCCGTTGTGAACCTCACCACTTCAGTTTACTTGCTGCACGTCATCTGGACGTCATAATGTCATTCTACTTGTTAATTCATCTCGACGTAACGACTTCATTTTGCTTGCCTTTAAGTCATCTTGACGTCAGCATTTTATCTTACTTGTTACACGTCATCAGCATGTCACTAATTCATCCCGTGCAACGCGTTGCACGTCATCTTGACGTCACCATCTCATCTCATACCGCCTTTTGTACCTCCTCTGGACGCCACCATGCCATCCGCTTCACGCGCATCACTTTCCTTAGTAAATCCCTTAATAGACGCCGATGGGGACGCGATGTTTTCCCTTCACAGTCTGAGCCATGCTTCCCTAAGGCAAGGTGACAGGGCGTCGGTGACTCAGGCACAGCGGCCCCTGTTATCCCGACACCAATGAAGCCGTAAAGAACTGGGCGAGTTTTCCGCGGTTAAAATCCCCTGTTACTGCGAGACGACGAGAGATGCGCGCGCAAGTAAGATCTCGTTGAGAGGGAGGGGTGGTGATGAGGGTCAGAGTAGGGGGGGAAGGAAACAGGGTCGGAGGGGTAGCGGTGGATGGGAGTGGTTTGGAGGGGGTGGGAGGGGGAGGGGCGGGGGTGGGCTTAGTGAGTTGACACACCCGACAGGGTAACCGCTCCTTACGTCGCCTGAACTTACTTTATGTCCATTTTCTCCTCTCGAAAGAATTGAAGTTTTGTGTAAGTCACCTCTATGCGAAGACTGTCAGGCAACTTGAGACAGCAATTAAGTTGAGATGAGTTACTCCCGGTTGCTTCCACCAACCCATACTCATCCTTCACCCCCACTCCGCCCTCACCCCTACCCCCCCCCCACCCCTCCCCCTCGGCTCTCCCTTTCATTGCGGTGGAGGGGACTTTGAAACTTCTCTCGTTGGCAGACGACAGCCGTAAATGTAAGACGAGAAAGACAGCGACAAGGATAGAACGTGCCCTGAAATGCTGCCTGCCACCATTTTTTTTCGGTAATTAGCATTTGAGACAAGGGCCATGACTGGAGCCCTGGAAAATGGGAATGAGCAGAGACGGAGAGAGATAATTATGAGGATAAACTGCATGGAGCAGCAGTGAGGTCGGTGGGAAAAGGGTTGGTGGGTGGACTGGGGAAAGGGGGTGAGGTGCGGAAGCGGGGGGGGGGCGGAGCCACAAGACCATTAGCGACAGAGGAAGGATTTTCTTGTCAGCGATTTCCCAATGTGACTGAGATGCCGAACAAGGGATGGGATGCTGGTGGTGGTTGTGGGGGGGAGGGGCTGGAGGAGGGGGTTGCAGGCTCGACATTACCACCGACAGAGACAGTAATTAGTGCAAATCTCTGCAGGGGAAGTCGAGAACCAAGTAGCCATAGAAACGTCGGCATATCGGCGGGGGAGATGAGGCGGGGCTGGGGGCGGGGGAGGGGGTGGGGGGGGGGGGGGAAGGGGGTAACGGGTAACGAGGAGAGATAGCACGGCAGACTTAATGGGGGCAACCAGGCCAGATTAACTGTCCTGGGAGAAAAGGAATTTAATTAGTATCACATAATTTTGCGGTATCGAATTTTATTTATCTATACTGCGCGTACATGGCACGAGGTGAGTCAGCCGACGTAAGACACAAAATTACAGTGCCTCTTACTATTAAACACCGGAAATCATGATAATACGGTCGACGGACGTGCAGAGACACACTCGCTACCTCATCAGTTACACGCTCGCCCCGCGCTGTCTCTGCCAGTAGCTTCTCAAGATTCTTCCAATGTTCCATAGCTGCCACCGTATTGCGGACAGGTGCGTTCCGGACTTACCACCGTAGTGTGGTCATGTGCGTTCCGGAGGAACCACCGTAGTATGGTCATGTGCATTCCGGAGGTGCCACCGTAGTGTGGTCATGTGCATTCCGGAGCTGCCACCCTAGTGCGGCCAGGTGCGTTCCGGAGCTGCCACCTTAGTGCGGCCAGGTGCGTTCCGGAGCTGCCGCCATAGTGCGGACAGGAGCGTTCCGGAGCTGCCACCGTAATGCGGCCAGGTGCGTCCCGGAAGACTTGCCGGGAGACACTCTGTGCTAATGTCTATGTTCGTATAGAATGGAAACCCCATATCTCTCATTCGAAAGGAGAATTTCCCCAAAGAATTTACAGTTCTTTGGGCTCCTCAATCTCATTAGGTAAGAAAGCTGAGCTGCAGACCCACATGTCGTGGGTTCGCACCCTGACACATATCTGGTTCACCCAACCTCATTACATTGCCCCGAAAGAGTTATTGACCAAATTTAACCTTCATTTGAACAAAATGGCATAAAAGGCTAACATATTATTTTATTTCCTTTCTCTTGTTTGAAAAGAGTTAGGGTGTGTACCCCCGGGACAAAGCTCCGCTTCACCCCTTCATCTTCCTCATTGACGTATTGATCTGATGTAAGCACCTTCGTAGGTTGAATAGCTCTTGGTCAAGTCCACAAACCAACCAGACCAGCCACAATCGGTGTACAACTGTCTCTGCTGGAGTCTCGGTGTTACACCAGTACAGTGTCATAGATACGTATTGCAGTGGTATCATGACTTTGTTTCCCATAAATTTTAATAGGTGAACAAATTAAACAATCCGGCAATCCATTGTCTTGATATAGAAAATGTCAAAATAATGCCGTTTTTATTTCTTTGTACTTTATTAAGTTTATTGGAGTAGAAAAACTTTGTAACAACAGACTGTTTGACTGGACCGCATGACTTCGAAAACATCGTTGGAACCGTCCGCCGGCGCCAAAAAACAATTTCGACGAAATTCTTCGAGGATAAGAAATATTTATGCACTTGGTAAATTGCAAATAGTTATTTGAGGCACCGCTGCGCGTTGCTCCGCCAGGGGGTCGGTTGCTCGTAGAGAGTGGGTACACAAGGTAGATGTGTTGGGCGCCACGGTTGACACCATCAAAGCAGTGACTGATGAGACTTATTCCACGAATGTTTCACGCGTGTTACATTATCCCAGGAGCTTCCCTGGTCGGCGTGTGTGCATAAACATGTGATAGTGACTTTATTTCGTTTCGAACGCCATCAGGCCCAAAATTCATAATACATTGAATACACTCACGTTTAACAGCCTGATACAATGCTATGAAAAATAATTAAACATTATGTAACTTAATGTGTGTATACCCCCCTCTGCTATACAGTATATACAAACATGGCTAAATTCCGTTGAAGTATTGTTCGATGCAAAACATTAACGTCATAAAGTCGGTGGGTCTCAAAAGACTTGGCCAATGTACAGTGAACGTATATCAGAATAACGAGCATAAATATGACATTCAACACTCCGTCATCTACCATGGACCTCCAGGCGTAAATCATAGGGGGGGGGGGGGGGAGCGGGGGTCACAGTGATCATGACCCCCCCCCACCCCCGCGCATTTCCCACCCATCTGTTGCCAAACTACCCTTTGCGACTTTTGTTGTCATAAAAAAATTCACAATTTGAAAGACACTAAAAGTTTCCCTCAAGTTGCACCTGATAAATGAGGACAATATTTTTGTGGAATAGTTCGTGTGTGGGCTAAAAGACAAACTTTGGGCGGGAGCGGGGTAGTCATAGCAGCGCTATACGACAAACCAGAAAAGTATTGTCTCCTAGCAACGGGTGAAGAGGAAGGGTGTGTGGTGGGGGGGGGGGAGGGGGACCTCTGTATCCGTATCTCACTCCCAGGGTCGACTTGTTAGGGGTCACAGTGTATCAGACGTAAGTCCCTATTCTAACTCATAGCATAACCCTCCGCCCCCCCTCCCCCTCCCACACCCCCACCATATCACCCCCATGACATAGGGTTTATACAGTAGGCGTTCAGCAGTCGGGTCACACACGGAGAGAAATAAATATCTTCTTTCTTTCCCTATCCTCATGAAGACAACTACTGCCATCCTCCATCGCGCCCCCCCTCCCCACCCCCGTGTAACATCCATCATGCCATCCCTCTACCCCTCCCACTCTCCACCCCCCCACTACCCGCGCTACCACACTGCCGGGGGAAGTCGTATGGACCGGGATTTAAAGGACATAATTAGCAGGCTTAACTGAGCGACAGGCCAGAACCTCGCGGGCTGTTCCTTGTGTCGACGGGGCCCCCCGGACAGTGAATCACAACCAACGGAAGCACAGTCATTGAGCTCACCCGTAGCTTACTCACAGCGCACTCATAGCTCACTCGTAGTTCATTCATAGCTCATGTGCCACTTACTAATATTGAACTCATAGTTCACTTACACTTTTTTATCTTTTAACATGTGATGACAAAATGTTGTTTTCATCGAGTTAACATTCACACAGTCAGACAATATATCCAAAACGTTTTTCCACAATATTTTGAAAATCTGTGAACAAATTCCTATATTGCAATAGTAACAGTGCACCGAGAGGAATGGCCCGTCAGACCCCCCGTGGATGTACAGGACACACTGAGTGTCGATCTCCTGGTAGAGGGCGCTGCGCTTACGCATACGCTATGAACGCCCCACGTCATTTAACCATCAGAATTATCCTTCATAAATAATCTAATATGAGATACATTCGCAGTTTGGCATCAAATACACCACTGTTTATCAGTGTCTGTGCTACTGGTACCATACAGGACGAATTCAGTGGATATTGATTAATTAGAAATCATATCTTACTGTCGAACTATGTTTTCGAGTTCGATCGAGGTCAAAGGGGTGAAGCGCTTTGAAATTTGACCCCGTGTTATTTTAAAACATTTTTTTTCACTTAACTCTTCCATTGTGATCGTACTGCAACGGATTCCATTTTTCAAATTTTGCATCAAAATTCCCCCTAAACAGCCGTCTAGAATCTTTGGTGACCCCAGCACCATTGAGGTTGACTTTGAGGTTGGTGGTTACGAGGGGCATAGGTGACGTAAGGAACGACCTCTCTCTGCTGACAGAGTGATGTAAGGAACGACCTTTCTCTGCTGACAGAGTGATGTAAGGAACGACCTCTCTCTGCTGACAGAGTGATGTGAGGAACGACCTCTCTCTGCTGACAGAGTGATGTGAGGAACGAGCGCCCTCTGCTGACAGAGTGATGTGAGGAACGAGCGCCCTCTGCTGACAGAGTGATGTAAGGAACGACCTCTCTCTGCTGACAGAGTGATGTGAGGAACGAACGCCCTCTGCTGACAGAGTGATGTGAGGAACGAGCGCCCTCTGCTGACAGAGTGATGTAAGGAACGACCTCTCTCTGCTGACAGTGATGTGAGGAACGAGCGCCCTCTGCTGACAGAGTGATGTGAGGAACGAGCGCCCTCTGCTGACAGAGTGATGTGAGGAACGAGCGCCCTCTGCTGACAGAGTGATGTAAGGAACGACCTCTCTCTGCTGACAGTGATGTGAGGAACGAGCGTCCTCTGCTGACAGAGTGATGTGAGGAACGAGCGCCCTCTGCTGACAGAGTGATGTGAGGAACGACCTCTCTCTGCTGAAAGAGTGATGTGAGGAACGAACTCTCTCTGCTGACAGAGTGATGTGAGGAACGAGCGCCCTCTGCTGACAGAGTGATGTGAGGAACGAGCGCCCTCTGCTGACAGAGTGATGTAAGGAACGACCTCTCTCTGCTGACAGTGATGTGAGGAACGAGCGCCCTCTGCTGACAGAGTGATGTGAGGAACGAGCGCCCTCTGCTGACAGAGTGATGTGAGGAACGACCTCTCTCTGCTGAAAGAGTGATGTGAGGAACGAACTCTCTCTGCTGACAGAGTGATGTGAGGAACGAGCGCTCTCTGCTGCCAGAGTGATGTGAGGAACGACCTCTCTCTGCTGACAGTGATGTGAGGAACGAGCGCCCTCTGCTGACAGAGTGATGTGAGGAACGACCTCCCTCTGTTGACAGAGTGATGTGAGGAACGCGCCCTCTGCTGACAGAGTGATGTGAGGAACGAGCGCCCTCTGCTGACAGTGATGTGAGGAACGAACGCCCTCTGCTGACAGAGTGATGTGAGGAACGAGCGCCCTCTGCTGACAGAGTGATGTAAGGAACGACCTCTCTCTGCTGACAGTGATGTGAGGAACGAGCGCCCTCTGCTGACAGAGTGATGTGAGGAACGAGCGCCCTCTGCTGACAGAGTGATGTGAGGAACGACCTCTCTCTGCTGAAAGAGTGATGTGAGGAACGAACTCTCTCTGCTGACAGAGTGATGTGAGGAACGAGCGCTCTCTGCTGCCAGAGTGATGTGAGGAACGACCTCTCTCTGCTGACAGTGATGTGAGGAACGAGCGCCCTCTGCTGACAGAGTGATGTGAGGAACGACCTCCCTCTGTTGACAGAGTGATGTGAGGAACGAGCGCCCTCTGCTGACAGAATGATGAGAGGAACGAGCGCCCTCTGCTGACAGAATGATGTGAGGAACGAGCGCCCTCTGCTGACAGAGTGATGTGAGGAACGAGCGCCCTCTGCTGACAGAGTGATGTGAGGAACGACCTCTCTCTGCTGACAGTGGTGTGAAGAACGAGCGCCCTCTGCTGACAGAGTGATGTGAGGAACGAGCGCCCTCTGCTGACAGAGTGATGTGAGGAACGACCTCTCTCTGCTGACAGAGTGATGTGAGGAACGAGCGCCCTCTGCTGACAGAATGATGCGAGGAACGAGCGCCCTCTGCTGCCAGAGTGATGTGAGGAACGACCTCTCTCTGCTGACAGAGTGATGTGAAGAACGACCTCTCTCTGCTGACAGAGTGATGTGAGGAACGAGCGCCCTCTGCTGCCAGAGTGATCTGAGGAACGAACTCTCCCTGCTGACAGAGTGATGTGAGGAACGAGCGCCCTCTGCTGACAGAGCTATGTGAGGAACGAGCGCCCTCTGCTGACAGAGCTATGTGAGGAACGACCTCTCTCTGCTGACAGAGCGATGTGAGGAACGACCTCTCTCTGCTGACAGAGTGATGTGAGGAACGACCTCTCTCTGCTGACAGAGTGATGTGAGGAACGAGCGCCCTCTGCTGACAGAGCAATGTGAGGAACGAGCGCCCTCTGCTGACAGAGTGATGTGAGGAACGACCTCCCTCTGTTGACAGAGTGATGTGAGGAACGCGCCCTCTGCTGACAGAGTGATGTGAGGAACGAGCGCCCTCTGCTGACAGTGATGTGAGGAACGAGCGCCCTCTGCTGACAGAGTGATGTGAGGAACGAGCGCCCTCTGCTGACAGAGCAATGTGAGGAACGAGCGCCCTCTGCTGACAGAGTGATGTGAGGAACGACCTCCCTCTGTTGACAGAGTGATGTGAGGAACGCGCCCTCTGCTGACAGAGTGATGTGAGGAACGAGCGCCCTCTGCTGACAGTGATGTGAGGAACGAGCGCCCTCTGCTGACAGAGTGATGTGAGGAACGAGCGCCCTCTGCTGACAGAGTGATGTGAGGAACGAGCGCCCTCTGTTGACAGAGTGATGTGAGTAACGAGCGCCCTTTGCTGACAGTGATGAAAGGAACGAGCTCTTTCTGCTGACAGAGTGATGTGAGGAACGAGCGCCCTCTGCTGACAGAGTGATGTGAGGAAGGAGCGCCCTCTGCTGACAGAGTGATGTGAGGAACGAGCGCCCTCTGTTGACAGAGTGATGTGAGTAACGAGCGCCCTTTGCTGACAGTGATGAAAGGAACGAGCTCTCTCTGCTGACAGAGTGATGTGAGGAACGAGCGCCCTCTGCTGACAGAGTGATGTGAGGAACGACCTCTCTCTGCTGACAGAGTGATGTGAGGAACGAGCGCCCTCTGCTGACAGAGTGATGTGAGGAAGGAGCGCCCTCTGCTGACAGAGTGATGTGAGGAACGAGCGCCCTCTGCTGCTAGATTGATTGTGTATAAACAACGTGACAACAGTCGGGGAGTCCTTTCAAAGAGCCAACGCTTGCCCGCTCGCAACTTTTTTCTGGACATTGCTCGCCCCACCCAGAGAACCTCATCACATCATCAAGTTTGATGCCCCCCCCCCCCCCCTCCCACACACACACACGCACACACACACGGACTTGAAATCCTGCAACAGTCCGTTACACCGATGCGCGTAAATACCGCGGGTGGAACATTCTGGGCTGATAATAACTGCGACGCGACGCCCATAGCCCCCCCCCCCCTCCCGCCGACACGATCCTTACCCCCGCCCCTCCGCAGCGTGGGGGTTGTTAGCGGCCTTAACGGCGGCACTCCTACCCACATCTAAACACCCACAGCCCCACCCCCTCCCGCCGACACGATCTTTACCCCTGCCCCTCCCCAGCGTGGGGGTTGTTAGCGCCCCTTACGGCTGCACTCCACCCCACATCTCAACGCCAACTGATAAGCCGAGGCACCACCACTTAACCACCCCCCCTCCAATTCCACCCCCCTTCGCCCACCACCGCCCCGCCCCTCACCCTCCATCTCGCCAAGCCGGATTGTCTCTGTCCCGCCGAGTGACATTAGTGACGTCATATACCACAGCTGACGTCATCCACACGAACCACCCCCCCCCCACGCCCTCTGGAGGAAGACACAAATCCACCTCACTCAGGAGTCAGGAACTGGCAGGAGACTCTGGCTTCCCTTGTCTGCCCCACTCCCCTCCCACATACCCACACCCACGCCCCACACTCTCCCCATCTCTCCCCTCATGCCCTCTGTCACTACGCTTCGCAACCGCCGCGACTTGGCAATAAATAAACTTCGTTTTTCTGGGTAGCTGGCTTCTCCTTTTTGTGTTCGTTGCCAAGAAGTCACGCGCAGCGCGCGCTCTCATCTCCCTCGCGCGTCGCCCGGATATGACGTCAGTCGTAGGCGTTTCTGCCGCTGCACGGCGCTACGAGCGGTACTCATGCAGCCAGGGGCGGCGCGGTTAACTCTGATTAATAGTCGCGCGATGAGTGACCCGCCTCGTAATCTCACCCCCAGATGGCGCCAAAACCAACCAGTCCTTTTTTAGCCCATTTGAGTGCCCCTGGTGACTTAATCTCCAAGGAGGGCGAGCCAGATTGCCTGCCCGACCGGGAAGCTGCAGGCGATGTCGACTGGCCATCTCCCGGGGCGGCACATGCAAGAACGCGCGCCAAGTCGTGTGAGCACTGTTGCTCGCGTGAAATCTAAAACAGAGGGCGAGAGTTATCACCATGGTTACCATACTCAAAGCCACTGCCCCTAGATTTTCTATGATTACAATTTCGCCATAGCTTCCTCTACCACTATATTAATAGTGAAATATTGATAGTGTTACTGATGTAGCTAGCTCAATACTAGCCCCGACCATGGGCGTGTCCAGGAGGGAGGGGGGGGGGGGGGGGGGAGCACAGGGGGCACGTGCCCCACTTTCACACCCTAAGGTATATCTGGGCTCCCCCTTTTCAAATTATGTGTCCCCTGGCCTCTCCTTATATTATAATATATCAGGCTTCGTACTGTAGGTAACGTGCACCACGGTCGCCTACGTCTAAGACTTTTACACGCATTTTTTCCTGTTTTCGTGGATCAATTTTGTGTGCCCCCCTCCCTTTTGAGGAATTTCTGCACACGGCCCCGCGACCTCCTGTTGAGGCACCGTTTATGGTTATTTTATTACGTCCGCCGATGCCACTGTTCCCACAGGGTTACTGCGGCAATTCTTAATTCTTACCGCTCTTCTTAATACACCCTGATGACTAGCACAACCACTACTATTCTTAAATGCTCCCTTGCTATTAGTTCAGCCACTACTATTGCAATACTGCTTTTATTCCTGGTTCAGCCACCAGACAAGATCCTATTCTTCGCCACTTGTTGGTGTGGGCTTTTAGTTTACGACAACTATCACTGCCGTCGCCACCAGTTCTACGCAAATGGGTCCTATACTTAGTCTATTACTAGTTCAGCGGACCATTACTGTTATCAGGCGGCTATGTTGGCGTTACTAGAATTACCCTCGTGTAGGTGTCAGTAAGTAACTAACTGACAACAGCGGCTCGAGGGCCGCATTCCTTATCCTTTGGGAATTGGTTTTCTCTCAACAGTTAACCCGTTGTAGACCTAGCGCTGACTGACAGCGGAGATACCGGCGGTGGCGAGGACAGATAGAATGGCAGAAGACGTAGGGATGTTTTACTGTGATAGAGGGGAGCGGTGCTGGGGGTTGTGATAAAGTGATGGTGATGGTAATGAGCGGCGGTGCGGAGGGTCGTGATAACGGGGTGGTGATGTGGTGCATTGTGGTGTTGGTGGTGTGGTGTGATGGTGAGTTGGTGTGGTGTAATGGTGAGCTGGTGTGATGTGATGGTGAGGTGGTGTGATGGTGAGGTGGTGTGGTGTGATGGTGAGGTGGTATGGTGTGATGGTGAGGTGGTGTGGTGTGTTGGTGAGGTGGTGTGGTGTGATGGTGAGGTGGTGTGGTGTGATGGTAACGTGGTGTGATGGTGAGGTGGTGTGGTGTGATGTGATGGTGAGGTGGTGTGATGTGATGGTGAGGTGGTGTGGTGTGATAGCAAGGTGGTGTGGTGTGATGGTGAGGTGAGGTGGTGTGGTGTGGTGTGGTGTGGTGTGGTGTGGTGGTGAGGTGGTGTGATGGTAAGGTGGTGTGATGGTGAGGTGGTGTGGTGTGATGGTGAGGTGGTGTGGTGTGATGTGATGGTGAGGTGGTGTGATGGTGAGGTGGTGTGGTGTGCTGGTGAGGTGGTGTGGTGTGATGGTGAGGTGGTGTGGTGTGCTGGTGAGGTGGTGTGGTGTGCTGGTGAGGTGGTGTGATGTGATGGTGAGGTGGTGTGATGGTGAGGTGGTGTGATGTGATGGTGAGGTGGTGTGGTGTGCTGGTGAGGTGGTGTGGTGTGATGGTGAGGTGGTGTGGTGTGTTGGTAACGTGGTGTGATGGTGAGGTGGTGTGGTGGTGAGGTGGTGTGGTGTGATGGTGAGGTGGTGTGATGGTAAGGTGGTGTGATGGTGAGGTGGTGTGGTGTGATGGTAACGTGGTGTGATGGTGAGGTGGTGTGGTGGTGAGGTGGTGTGATGGTGAGGTGGTGTGGTGTGATGGTAACGTGGTGTGATGGTGAGGTGGTGTGGTGTGATGTGATGGTGAGGTGGTGTGATGGTGAGGTGGTGTGGTGTGATGGTAACGTGGTGTGATGGTGAGGTGGTGTGGTGTGATGTGATGGTGAGGTGGTGTGATGGTGAGGTGGTGTGATGGTAAGGTGGTGTGATGGTGAGGTGGTGTGGTGTGATGGTAACGTGGTGTGATGGTGAGGTGGTGTGGTGTGATGTGATGGTGAGGTGGTGTGATGGTGAGGTGGTGTGGTGTGCTGGTGAGGTGGTGTGGTGTGATGGTGAGGTGGTGTGGTGTGATGGTGAGGTGGTGTGGTGTGATGTGATGGTGAGGTGGTGTGATGGTGAGGTGGTGTGGTGTGATGGTGAGGTGGTGTGGTGTGCTGGTGAGGTGGTGTGGTGTGATGGTGAGGTGGTGTGGTGTGATGTGATGGTGAGGTGGTGTGATGGTGAGGTGGTGTGGTGTGCTGGTGAGGTGGTGTGGTGTGATGGTGAGGTGGTGTGGTGTGTTGGTGAGGTGGTGTGGTGTGATGGTAACGTGGTGTGATGGTGAGGTGGTGTGGTGTGATGGTAACGTGGTGTGATGGTGAGGTGGTGTGGTGTGCTGGTGAGGTGGTGTGGTGTGCTGGTGTGGTGTGATGGTGAGGTTTAGGGGTGTGGGGGTAAGGTGGTGTGGTGTGATGGTGAGATGGTGTGGTGTGGTGTAGTGGTGCGGTGTGATGGTGAGGTGGTGTGGTGTGATGGTGAGGTGGTGTGGTGTGGTGGTGTGGTGTGATGCCGAGGTGGTGTGGTGTGATGGTGAGGTGGTGTGGTGTGGTGGTGAGGTGGTGTTGTGTGGTGGTGTGATGGTGAGGTGGTGTGGTGTGATGGTAAGTTGGTGGGGTGTGGTGGTGAGGTGGTGTGGTGTGGTGTGATGGTGAGGTGGTGGGGCGTGGTGGTAAGGTGGTTGGGTGTGGTGGTGAGGTGGTGTGGTGTGGTGTGATGGTGAGGTGGTGGGGCGTGGTGGTAAGGTGGTGGGGTGTGGTGGTGAGGTGGTGTGGTGTGGTGTGATGGTGAGGTGGTGGGGCGTGGTGGTAAGGTGGTTGGGTGTGGTGGTGAGGTGGTGTGGTGTGGTGTGATGGTGAGGTGGTGGGGCGTGGTGGTAAGGTGGTGGGGTGTGGTGGTGAGGTGGTGTGGTGTGATGTGATGGTGAGGTGGTGTGGTGTGATGGTGAGGTGGTGTAGTGTGGTGTGGTGTGGTGTGATGTGGTGTGGTGTGGTGTGGTGTGGTGTGGTGTGATATGATGGTAAGGTGGTGTGGTGTGATGGTGGGGTGGTGTGGTGTGATGGTGAGGTGTTGTGGTGTGATGGTGAGGTGGTGTGGTGGTGTGATGGTCAGGTGATGTGGTGTGATGGTGAGGTAGTGTGGTGTGATGGTGAGGTGGTGTGTTGTGGTGGTGGGATGGTGAGGTGGTGTGGTGTGATGGTGAGGTGTTGTGGTGTGATGGTGAGGTGGTGTGGTGGTGTGATGGTCAGGTGATGTGGTGTGATGTTGAGGTGGTGTGGTGTGTTGGTGAGGTGGTTTTGTGTGGTGGTGTGATGGTCAGGTGGTGTGGTGTGATGGTGAGGTGGTGTGGTGTGATGGTGAGGTGGTGTGGTGTGATGGTGAGGTGGTTTTGTGTGGTGGTGTGATGGTGAGGTGGTGTGGTATGATGGTGAGGTGGTGTGGTATGATGGTGAGGTGGTGTGGTGTGATGGTGAGGTGTTGTGGTGTGATGGTGAGGTGGTGTGGTGGTGTGATGGTCAGGTGATGTGGTGTGATGGTGAGGTGGTGTGATGGTGAGGTGGTGTGATGGTGAGGTGGTGTGGTGTGATGGTGAGGTGGTGTGGTGTGGTGTGGTGTGATGTGATGGTGAGGTGGTGGGGTGTGGTGTGGTGGTGTGGTGTGATGGTGAGGTGGTGGGGTGTGGTGTGGTGGTGAGGTGGTGTGGTGTGATGGTGAGGTGGTGTGGTGTGATAGTGAGGTGGTGTGGTGTGATGGTGGTGCGGTGTGGTGTGGTGTGGTGTGGTGTGGTGTGGTGTGGTTTGATGATGAGGTGGTGTGGTGTGATGGTGGTGTGGTGTGGTGTGATGGTGAGGTGGTGTGGTGTGGTGTGGTGAGGTGTGGTGTGATAGTGAAGTGCTGTGGTGGGATGATGAGGTGGTGTGGTGTGATGGTGAGGTGGTGTGGTGTGGTGGTGTGATGGTGAGGTGGTGTGGTGTGATAGTGAGGTGTTGTGGTGTGGTGGTGTGATGGTGAGGTGGTGTAATGGCGAGGTGGTGTGGTGTGATGGTGAGGTGGTGTGGTGCGATGGTGGGGTGGTGTGGTGTGATGGTGAGGTGGTGTGGTGCGATGGTGAGGTGGTGTGGTGTGGTGGTGTGATGGTGAGGTGGTGTGGTGTGATGGTGAGGTGGTGTGGTGTGGTGTGGTTTGGTGTGATGTGGTGTGGTGTGGTGCGGTGCGGTGTGGTGTGGTGTGGTGTGGTGTGGTGTGGTGTGGTGTGGTGTGGCGGTGTGATGGCGAGGTGGCGTGGTGTGATGGTGAGGTGCTGTGATGGTGAGGTGTTGTGGTGTGATGGTGAGGTGGTGTGGTGTGATGGTGTGATGGTGAGGTGGTGTGGTGTGTTAGTGAGGTGGTGTGGTGTGTTGGTGGGATGGTGAGGTGATGTGGGGTTAGGGTGAGGTGGTGTGGTATGATGGTGAGGTGGTGTGGGGTTAGGGTGAGGTGGTGTGGTGTGGTGGTGAGGTGGTGTGGTGTGATGGTGAGGTGATGTGGGGTTAGGGTGAGGTGGTGTGGTATGATGGTGAGGTGGTGTGGTGTGATGGTGAGGTGGTGTGGTGTGTTGGTGATGTGGTGTTGTGTGGTGGTGTGATGGTGAGGTGGTGTGGTGTGATAGTGAGGTGGTGTGTTGTGATAGTGAGGTGGTGTGGTGTGATGTTGAGGTGGTGGGGTGTGATGGTGTGGTGGTGTGTTGTGATAGTGATGTGGTGTGATGGTGAGGTGGTGTGGTGTGATGGTGTGGTGTGATGGTGAGGTGGTGTGGTGTGGTGTGATGGTGAGGTGGTGTGGTGTGATGGTGAGGTGGTGTGGTGTGATGGTGAGGTGGTGTGGTGTAATGGTGAGGTGGAGTAGTGTGATGGTGTGATGGTGGTGTGGTGTGGTGAGATGGTGAGGTGGTGTGGTGTGATGGTGAGGTGGTGTGGTATGATGGTGAGGTGGTGTGGTGTGATGGTGAGGTGGTGAGGTGTTGTGGTGTGATGGTGAGGTGATGTGGTGTGATGGTGAGGTGATGTGGTGTGATGGTGAGGTGGTGTGATGTGATGGTGAGGTGGTGTGGTATGATGGTGAGGTGGTGAGGTGTTGTGGTGTGATGGTGAGGTGATGTGGTGTGATGGTGAGGTGGTATGGTGTGATGGTGAGGTGGTGTGGTGTGATGGTGAGGTGGTGTGGTGTGATGGTGTGGTTGTGTGGTGTGATGGTGAATTGGTGTGGTGTGATGGTGAAGTGGTGTGGTGGGATGATGAGGTGGTGTGGTGATAGTTTTGGTGTCAATGTTGGTGATGTCTTGTGATGGTACTGGGGAAGCGTGATGGTGGTATGGTGTGGTGATGTGACAGTCTTGTGATGGTACTGGGTATGATGACGGTGATGTGGTGTGGTGATGTGACGAGGTCGTGTGATGGTATTGGGGATGGTGATGTGACGATAGAGATGATAACGGTGATGGCGGCAAACCCAAGGGGCCCTGTACGCCCGTGATGGTGATGTTGGCATGTGTGCAGGGAGAATATGGTTCTGCGCTTCGTGGTCCTGGGGACCCATTGGAGATTTACTTTCTCAAACCTTAATGCGAGACTGCTATCAAACTGTTGCCTGATGAATCATCAATGGAACAGGGCCATAGTTTTACCAGAAAGCGCCACGTGCGCACTCTAGATAGAGACCATGCATGTTAATTAGTTATCGACAATCTAAACACCGAAAGAAGGCCTGCGATACGATGACATCTCGCCACAACAGCCGGCCAATGAGACCCTGCCAACCCCATCTCGCTGGGTCTCTGAACGTCAACAGCACTCCGTGCCTGGTGGTGAAATAATTGCAAACCTGTCCTTCTTGAATAAAACACGGCTCGACCGTCGCACCATGGGCTTTATGGCCGTTTTCCATGCTAGTGGTCCTCTTTCAACCCACCAAACGTCAGCCCGCGTAATATCCGAATGGACTCGCCAAACACAAAGGCGTAAAACTAGATTGGCTGAAAGCTTGTCCATATACAGTCATATTTAACCAATACCAGGGTTTTGTTTCTGAACGCCTACGTGTCAGACATGCTGTTTTTCGTTCTCACTTCTCTCCCTGTCTCTCTCTCTCTCCTTCTGTCTCTTGCGGCAGCTGTCACGCACCCAACGGTCATAGATTATCGCCCGGCTAATGCTCGCTATCGTCCAAAACTACTGGCCGGATGCCCCATGTAACACGCCGCGCAGACTAGTGACTCACACCCCTTCTGCGATTCCGGCCTTTAGTTTTTACACGCACATGCGTACGGCATGCAAAGTGGCAGCCTGTTAGCAGTAAAAACAAAAATGAAGTAAAAACGTGGACTCGTGTTAAAAGCCACCATTGTCATAACAGTCAGGCGATAACGTCCAACAAAACCAGGATTAACCCTCGCCGTAAAATAAAGGCTGCTTAAAGGTGGTTTATCTCATACAAAGGCAGGTGTGGCTTTTTCAGTGCGAATAGAAATCGTCTGATGGAAAAAAACGCCCACTCTGACACACCAAAGAATGTATTCTTAGAATTACGTTGGAGTATTTATTTGTTTAGCTTTTAATTTTAGGTAGATTATTGGAATCAGTATGTTTATCAAGGAGTAAAATGTTGTATTCGACGCCTGGTACAGATTAAACATCTGGCAGAAAGCATGAATTGCTTGTCTAGTTTGGAATCCACTTGGCACAGAACTCCAATCACCAGACGCCGGCTATATACAGATATATTTCTGTGTTCAGTTTTAGTCGCCAGTTGTGGCGATCGTCCTCCAGAGGGCGTTCTACCTCTCTGCGTCACGTAGGAACGCATTAAGTACTTTTGCGTTGATGGAAATATCAAAGCCAAACTTGTTATTTGATTTTCATTAATTTTGAGGCTTTATGATTTTCAAACTATATATTCGTATCGATCGTGGTCAGTTGCGTGAAGCGTCTGGCCTTCTCTTGACACATATATTTTCCCTCAGCTTCTGAAGTGTACAATAACGGAATTAATTAATTGTTCAAATTTATTTTGACAAAATTAAAATCAACATAAATAGCCTCGGGAAACCATTCGTAATCTCGACACCGTTGGTGTCAAGCGGTAAGTGTTCCGTTACGTGGGACCGAGTGTATGTGAGGAACAAGCGTCCGGGGGTGGCTGGGGGGTAACTATTAAAAACTGTATAAGCAGGTGCATCTGGGAACCCCAAAATCATGCCAGAGACCTGCCTCCTTTGACCTTGCGTCAGTTAAAACGCGAAACAGGTCACGTAGGTGAGACTGTTCAAGATTTCCATGTATCAAGAAACGGAGAAAGGCTATAGGAATGACATGCTTGCTCAGATAGCATGCCAACGTTAAGGTAACGTTAGCAGATACGTTTAATTCACGTTATATGTTAAGGTTAATTTAACGTAATTGTGCCAACTGATTTAGCGTTAAATTAAGGTTTGCATTTTAACGTTAAGAGTAAACCAGTTTTAAACGAATGTCTAACGCTAGCGATCAGCAAAAGTCGGTCTTCCTGCCGCTGTACACCCTGTGTCACTGCGTGATTCCAGTGAAGGTGGCCCCAGGTTTGCCACCATTGGCACTAGTGTGGTAGCTGAAGTCACAGGCCTCCGAAAGTTCATCCCCGCCAAGTCGGGGATTGGACCCCTGTCGCGAGATTACAAGGCACGCCCGCTAACTACTGCGCCAGCGAAGCCGGCTTCATATTATACCTGTATTAATTGGTTTAAATAAATACCAAGGCAAACTTAATTCTAAGTGATTTCAAACCACCAAAATTGTACTCGACAACTATTATTGAAATGAATCTTACTTTATTTGCCCTTTATTTGTCGATATGTTTAAAATGTCGATCACTTTTTGGCTGCGACCTTATGTCGACCTTGTAAAGCAGCCCGAAACCCTGTATCAAAAAAAATCTTATATATTGAAAACGGTCTTACTTTATATGCTCTTTAGATATTTTAGTTGCGATCACTGTGACCCTAGGCTTTTTTTAAACGTTTCGCTTTCAGTTCAACTTGCAAACGTTTATTTGTGAACAAAAAATAAACGTTAGTTCAACGTTGTAAAGTATCTAGAAACCATATATCAACCATTCGAACCAAAATGTAACATTACATTAACGCTATGTGGGTGATAATCAATGTTCTGTAGTAAATACAAAATCACTGACTTTTTCCCAACTGCTCCCCAAAGTAGACCCATGCAGGTACCCAAAGTGCATAATTTAAGACCCATTGGCGTACCACAATGCACGACAAAGACACCCTTTCCAGCGGCACGTCCCTAGTAGTCAGTTACTTTGGGGTCCCCCCCACCCCCCCCCCCGGGAACGAGCGTAGTCTGCCAGAAGGTATTCGGCAATTATCATTAGACTGGTTCTTTTTCCTCATTCTGCTGGACAGCGAACCATTCAACATGACTTGTATGTTATTCCCCTATTACATTTAGTTGCATAAACCAAACACGCACACAAACCCAAGGAAGTGTCAGACGCCATATTGCAACTGCACTGCTTTGAACTCGCAATGCGGATTAAATATGGATTACAGATAGGCTGTGCTGACGAATGTTAAATTGAAGCAGGTAATTCCCGCCAATTAAAACAAATTTGTTTAATATACTAAATTGCAAGGATAACATTCACATTTAACAAAACGGCTATATTGGCTTAAACACACAATGGTAAACTTTGGAAGAACAGCCTTTTTTCTCAACAGCTGACTGCCAGTTGGAAGTTACGTACACTACTGCGTATATGTGTGTGTAAATCCCGGGGTTATTGCATCATTTTAGGGGTGCTGAGCAGTCTTTGTGCAAGGGATGTCTGTGAATAGGGAATTCTTGCACTAATCAAGCCCTAAAATGTTACCATTTCACATTCTGACATGATTTAAGTGGGAAACAACTGTTTGAGTAGCCTTGAAATTATATGTATATGCGGTTACAATCACTCTATTTTCGGGTGGGAAAGGAAATGTGGATCGTAAGCTTTTACGCGGGACCAAAGATTACGTAAGGTGGTGGGATCAAGTGACCGTTAGCGTTGATTTTACCGCGGCGATATTGCTGCTACTCGGCCGCTCAAATGAATCCAGGGTATAGTTAAGAAATCGCTAACCATACCTCAGCCCACCTCGATCAGATTCATCATTAATAGCCTCTTAGGAAGCAATGTGACCCACGATTGATAATTGACAGTGTGATTGAAGAACGTATGAAATCTTTAGCGCACTTTTAAGGTCCGATAAGATGAGATGACGCTGAGGCTGAGAGGTGTTTCCATGGTAACGCGCACGAGGGTGGAGGTTCTGTGTGTGGGGGGAAGTGGGAGGGGGGGGGGGGCAATAGAAAGGGAAAAACGATGACGGGAGTGATAAAAAAGAAAAAAACTCTATTTGAATATTTTATGCTTGCTGGAGTGAATGCCTTGGTCATTGTTTTAAGAATGAAATCAAAGGGACATTAAGTCAGCCTCGGTCTGAGGGTTGATGACCAGTGGATGATAAACTTCTCTGTTGCCGGTCCCTCTCCGTCTCCGGCCAGTTCTCCTTTTTCACATCCGGGCTTTCACATCCGGGTACCCATATCTGGGTATCCACATATGGGGCATTCTGGAGGGAGAGCGCTATCACAACCATAAACTGAAGATGGCGGCACGACACAGTGATGGGAGGGTGGGTGTCTAGCAATACTGGGTGGTTCCCGCCTGGGGAAGGGGTGAGGAGGAGAGGGTTGGAGCGGGGGGAGGGGGGTGAGGAGGAGGGGGTGGGAGCGGGGGGAGGAGGGGGTGAGGAGGAGGGGGTGGGAGCGGGGGGAGGTGGGGGGGAGGTAGAGGGGCACGTGGGAGGGGGGAGAGGGGAGAAACCACAACTGTGGTAAGGACTGGTGGGGGGAGGATCTTTCATGATCGGAGTCATCTCGAGGACGGGGGGTAGCGGAGAGGGGTGCATCACGGCTGGCATGGGAACAGGGTTAATTTGGGTGAAGGACGGTGGGGTGAGGTGCGAACTGGGGGGGGGGGTGGCAGGAAGGCGTGTGCTTGTGTGTGGGGGAAAGAGGGAGGGGGGGGGGATTCACCGAGAGTAAATCAACCTTGGGTCCTTGGGTGGTGCTTTATTATAAATTTTAGTTCATACGATGCGTCTGTCGTCATTGACTGAAACTGCGACCGGTACGCTTTTATACCATACTTGCGATTTTTTTATGGTCCCGGAATTTGAACCATATTCCGTTCTGCTGCTGGTTGTCGCTCGATCTTTACCGTGGGTTGATGTGGTCATGATAAAGGCATTTTGTCTGTGAAAAATACCATGGGAATGTGGACCACATATTTCTTAGCACGTTACTGTAGGTCAGTAACCTCTTCTAAAGTTATTGATGGTTCCCATTTCTCGTCTGCCAATGAAATTTAAGTATCTCCAAGTATTACAACAAGTGAGCGGGAAAAATATGACATCACAGGTTATAAAGTGACTTGCAGTTTATTTCCTTTTCCACCATAAATATGGCCGGGTTCCGTTAAGGGCATGTCACATTTTTAACCGATATAATATGACATTAGACATCAGATGTTCAGTATAAAATATCAAATACCCTGCCCCGGTCGGACCTTAAAATATATGTCCCAGAAGAAAATTAGCTTAGGCATTGTACCTTATTAAATGTCACCCAAGCCATGCATGGCTGCATTATTTGATTTTTTTTTTTTTTTGGGGGGGGGGGGGGGGGGGTGGGGAAGGGGGGAGATAAAATTCGTTATTCCTAAGAGCTCATGAATAAGTAAAACATACATTACTATACATTCACGCAATCTATACAGTCATTGAATCAAAAGCAATACATGAAAATATATCAGCAGTTTATATATCAAGGCGTTTTTAATTGTTAATTGAGTAATGATGCAGCAGAATTGTTGTTTTTTATTTGTTTTAGAATCTCATCGTATGGTCGAATTCGGTTATAAAAAAAAGTCCGGCAAACTATTTGGTATTCTAGTCTACACGTGTTCAAGACAAGCCAGTCTTTACATAATAAATACGCGATCGTCGAAGACAAAACGTTGTAATAACTTTCTGGGACTTCAATTGCGGCTGGCAACGATTTCTGAAGTGGAACCATCGCAAACGACCCCGGTGGCCATCTGCCATTACCAAAAAGCAAATTTGGTAAATTTGTTCTCAGCTATAGATCATTGTTATGACATTAAAAATATCTTGTGCTTGGCCTGCACCAAGTCTGCATGGCCGCCATATTGTTTGGGCCATTATCGCAAATGTATTATCATCCAGTTATTTTATTTTCCGAAGTGTGCACTAGTTGAAATGACAATGTGGCATTTCTACACCTACATATTTGCGACAACTAAAGAATTTGCGGCAAATACAATTTGTCAAATAATTGCAAGAGGTAATCCCCGCCACAGAACAATAACAAAGGGTTTGTCCCTTGGCCCCGGTGTTTACATCCCATCTGTGATTGGCTGATGGTTTTAACAGTTTAAAACGATCGCACTACTCAAAACTGGTTTCTACGACGAACCTAAAGGTGACGAAACAGAAAAAAAACATTATTTTGTGACAGCCTATGCAAATATGCATTAAGCAGGTTGAGGTAGATAGATCTATAGCGAAACATCAAGAGATACGTTTCATTTCTTTTTAATACGACGAACAAAACAATGTCTATAAGTCGACATAAGGTGGACAATGCTTGCTGCACGTTAGTACCAGAGTACTCACTTTCTTGAGCGAACGGACTGTCTCCAGAATCCAAAATCGTGAGAGGTTAAACTGCTAAGTTGGTTGTGCTGACGTCATTCTCACTGCGACAGCTTGAGGTTTACCTTGGCGATACCCCCGGGCTAAATTCAAGCTCTATGTCATAGCGTGCTCATGTCAGCTACAATCCCGTTCATGGTTACATTATGAATAGTAAAACCCTCTCCCAATAGGGGGCGCTTTGTTGAGTTCGGCGTTGACTGCTTCAGTAGCAGAGAAGCTGGACAACTGGAATTTCAAGCTCGATTAATTATATTTAAGCACCCAAAAGTATTATTTACAACAGGAGTTACGTTGCAAACGGATCTCGAAGTAGTGACATCATTGCACATAGGTAAAAAGTGGAAATATGAGAAGACTGTGCATAAATTCACTTAATATCGCCCACCCGCATACCCTTGAAGTTTTAACAAGTATTCAGCGTATTCGGTTACCCATGAATGGGGCGCCTCCTCCGTCGTTCTTATTCATTGGCAGTACTGCCTACGTTATCTAGTCAACTGGACTCAAGACCAGCTCGACCCCAACCAACTCGACCCACTTCAAATCGACCCTGGCCAACTCTGGCAGTCTCTGGCCAACTCAAGCCACCCGCTATGTTTTGTGACCCTTTAAGGTTACTAGTTTATTAGACAAATTGACGAAATGGACAAAATCCTGTGTTACACAAATTGACTAAAAAAAGGCACCCTGTTATTAAATATAAATGTATAAAAATGTAGATTCATTTGCTCAGATCACTATTATATTAAGGAGTAACCTTACTAGGCCTGCCTTTAAGCAGTATGTGTGCTGTAGAGCCAGGCAGCATTTGGCTCTAACAGCACCCGTGATAAGTTAGAGACAGGCCTGGTAAGGAGTGACCTTGCTTTGAGTGGGAATTAAGCAGAAACCGCATATTGTCAGTTTCATATTGACATGTAGTTGTCTATAGGACATGTCCAAAGCTCGGGGCAGGTGGCTTCTAATAAGTATAGGTTGAGAGTAGCCCTGGTACATGCCTCTCTTACCATGCCCGTAAACAGAGCAAGGGTGAAAGCCATGCCGTTCACCAGGCCTAAAATTAGAAATCGTGGACCGGTGGCTCAAGTTGAAGGTCCTAACAGAATGAATATGCAGTGCCTACCCGTCAAGTTGCTCCATTAGATTCCTGAAGCTTTCATGACTCTCATCGGACAGTCATTTCTTTGGTCGGTAGTGTATTTTCTTGTAATCCGGGCGATTTTTGTCACCTCTCACTCTGTTTTGAATGCTCCGCCATTTGCTGGACTGCAACAATCGCTGCCTGGCAGCAAGTGCTCACGCTAAGTTTGTTTACTTCCGGCGAGCGGCGGAGCATTCAAAACGAAGCGAGAGAGGACACAAATCGCCTGGATTACAAGAAAATACACTACCGACCAAAGAAATGACTGTCCGATGAAAGTCATGAAAGCTTCAGGAATCTAATGGAGTAGGCACTGCATATTTATTCTGTTTGGACCTTCAACTTGAGCCACCGGTCCGCGATTTCTAATTTTAGGCCTGGTGAACGGCATGGCTCTCACCCTTGCTCCGCTTGCGGGCGTGGTAAGA
This sequence comes from Arenicola marina, assembly GCA_964019135.1. NCBI lineage: Eukaryota > Metazoa > Annelida > Polychaeta > Arenicolidae > Arenicola > Arenicola marina. The sequence goes on along the minus strand of OZ025257.1, from coordinate 36,006,282 downwards.
GAGGCATGTACCAGGGCTACATGGCTCTCACCCTTGCTCCGCTCACGGGCGTGGTAAGAGAGCCATGTACCAGGGCTACATGGCTCTCACCCTTGCTCCGCTTGCGGGCGTGGTAAGAGAGGCATGTACCAGGGCTACATGGCTCTCACCCTTGCTCCGCTTACGGGCGTGGTAAGAGAGGCATGTACCAGGGCTACATGGCTCTCACCCTTGCTCCGCTCACGGGCGTGGTAAGAGAGGCATGTACCAGGGCTAGGTCGAGAGGACAGGTTACTGCAGGCTCAAGCTATCTGGTTGGCTGGCTTACCACTCTCAGACTCTGACATGATACATGGATCAGTGGATTCGAGCACGTTCACTTGGCCTTGCGCCTCGTCTCAATATCCGGCAGCCACCCCAGCCCCCCTCCCCTCTCCCCCCTCCCCCCTCTCACTCTGGGTCGAGTTGGTAGGATCAAGTCTAGTTGGTGTTTGGTCATACATGTTGTGGGTCAACTTGGTTTTGGGTAGAATTATCTAGAAACCTTGCCTACTGCCAGTACTTGTTGTCTGGTGCAAGTGCCCTACAGCAAGCCCACTTCTCTAGGCATTCCCTAGTTCCATAGATGTAACATAGTCCACTCTGATATATTGCTATAAGAATACTCTTGTGTAATATTGATGTACCTATCTTCTGTTACATTTCAGAGATGAAAATGTTCCAAGGTTGATTGTCATAATGTACTAAAGATGACAACCATGGCATTGCTGAGATATGTTGGATGTCAGTTCAGCAGCTCAGGCTCTGGTAGACATTTGTACCAGGTATTATCGCTCACTAGGTATGGAACTGCTGATGGGGCCAATCCCTTGGCCACCTGCTTTAGACAAGGCTTTCATTGCAGTCCAAACCATGCCAGTCTGAAGCGTGTTCACCTTGTCACCCCGCTGTTTATGAGAGCGAGGAAGCACCTCAATTGCCTCGCTTTAGTGGATCAGCATGGTTCTCATTCATACAGAGACATTCTTCAGTCTTCCCATAACCTCACCAAGCAGATTTCCGCCCTCATTGGGGTGGAGGGTGAAGGGAAGGGGAGACTGGCTGCCGAGGGGCAGACTATAGCAGTACTTTGCCCGAACGATGTGTCCTACGTCACTGCTCAATGGGCGGTTTGGATGTCTGGCGGCATAGCAGTCCCCCTCTCCCATACCCACCCACCCGCACAGCTGGAATACTTCCTCACGGATTCAAAATGTTCGCTTATTCTCACTACGGAGGAATACGCAGGGACACTGGCTCCACTTGCTGAAGCCCACAGCATCCAACTTCTGGTCCTCAGCAAAGACACTTACCTGGAGCATGTCAGGACAGAATCTGGATCCGCCGAGTCCCAGGAACTCAGCGCCGCCACAACATCGGAAGACTCTAGCGCATCACACGGCACTCCGGACGATCCTGATGTGGTTCCCGCCAATCCGGAATGGGAGGGGACTGTCCATACATTGCGGCAGAGCAACAAGTTCAAGGCCATGAAGGCACTGATAGTCTACACCAGTGGGACAACAGGACCTCCTAAGGTATGGAGTCTCTGGTGTGGATAATGTGTGCTGTAAAGGATCAAGGATTTACATGATTTGTTTTGAATCCATTATTTACATGGGGTCATATGCATAGTTATTGATACACATGTATTAGATTAAAGTGTTTGATTGGTACCTGTGGCATGTTGAAGACTGGTAGCTCTAAGATGGAATAGTAAAGACGATTTATCAAAGAAAGTAGAGATATTGCAGGCTGTCTTGTGTTTAGAGTACCAGTGATAGGGTCTGTAAGTGACATCACAGACAGCGCGCGCTCACCTCCAGCGAATCCGGTTTTGGGTACATGACGCTTCACCGCCCCATATACAAAGCATAGGGAGCTCTTTGTAATGGCGTGAAACGCACAGAAAACCAGCGTCTTGCGATTTAAAACTAGTACGAGTATGAAGGTATACCCCCAAGCATTTATTCCATATGGTTTTCAAATCTAACATTGCATTCATATCTGAAACATCAGTGAGTCTATTTTGAAGCCCATAGTAAAGTATAGGGACCCGCTGACGCGTTGTACCCAGAACGGTTGTTTCTAGAGGTGAGCGCGCGCTGTCTGTGACGTCACTTACAGACCCTATTGAATGCATACATTTCCCCACTACAAACCGTGAATCTGACAGCCTATGTAAATAGAAATGCACTCCATATTTTTTCAACCGAAGGAATTATTAATATCAATGACGTTAATGGAATCGTTTATTGCTTCTTTTCTTATATACATTTTATTTATTTTACACTGTTTCACAACAGCGATTTCAGCTTTTTAAATATTTTATTAGGGAATCAACATTATGATAATTGGATGAATTAGCTGAACAATTGTTGACAGCTTTCCGTACTGGTGTTTACACAGGGCGTGGTTCACACGTACGGCAGTCTGCAGTGCCAGATGGAGGCCATGGTGCAGGCGTGGGCCTGGTCGTCCAGTGACGTCATCCTCCACGTGCTCCCCTTGCACCACGTGCACGGCATCGTCAACTGTCTGATGACGCCGCTCTACTGTGGCGCCACCTGCATCATGCTGCCCAGCTTTGACGCGGACAAGGTAGGTCAAGATAAGGCAAGATCTGGGGGTCATTTCACTAAAATTCATACTTGTTTTGCCGCGCCCAAGAGGCACGAACATTTTTGGATTTATCCTTAATATATTATGAACATTAATTTGAATGATATTACCTGAAAATTGAGCTTCACTCATTGTTACACCCTTATAATATCTGTAGGCCCTTTATATAGAGGTTCTTTCGGTGGCTCGTAAACTACATTAAATTAGAATGTAAAAGATAGGGTTATGAGCTCGTAACTCTTAGTGAAACCATCCCCTGATCAGATACAGCTTTAGTTAACGTCGGTATATAAAAGTCAACAATGAGCATTAGCACAAAATATATGACCTAAGATGATGTATGCGTATGAAAACGAAAATCTAGCAATCATTCCATAAGGCTATACCCACAAACTATGCTGCATAATATGCAATCATTACAATGGCGCGAGAAGACCGACGTTGACAACATTGTAGTATATTCCCATCATTGTTTAGCATATGCCATAACCTTATATGATAAATTTGCTTCACAGCATTCTGAATTAATACAATGTAAAAGTGAAATTCGCACTGGCTTTGTCAATTGAACACATGCACCGGATCATATAATATTATGTCAAGTTTTTGTATTTTACCAGGTTTTTGTCGATGTCGCAGTTGCTTTGTGAAATATATTATAACATTCACCTCCCCCACTTCCCTCTGTTTTACACAACCGACCAGTGACCCCCACTCCTCACCCACCCTCCACTTATTTATTTGAACATCACCAATGTTATTCTGTCAACTCACACACCCATCACAATTACATAATTGTCCTTCGAATTGACCATTGCGTTTCCGTCCACCCCAAGGTGTGGTCCTACCTGCTGAGCCCGTCGAAGCGCCACCTAGCGAAGGGTGTGACGGTGTTCATGGCGGTGCCGACTGTGTACGCCAAGCTGGCGGAGCACTGTCTGCAGCGACTGCAGCGGGGCCGGAGCGCCCGACGCACCAAGGAGTACATCAAGGCTGTCACCGCCACAAAGATCAGGTGGGGCGGCCATCTTTGTTTTTTGCCATCTTTAACCCAATCCGGGCCCCTGGCATGATCCCTTTTCTAAAGAATCTACCCGCTCTGTCTCTGACCACGAGGTCCTAACATTTAGTCTTACATACTAATTTTTAACGACACGTCGTAATTTTACGAGCAACAGAAATAGGCGTTATATTGCGATTATTGGGGTGCAGCCATCTTAGTTTAATTTATTTTCTGCCAATATTATCCAAAGACTTCTTTTCCATATATTTGTGATAAATTCAACATTCTTCATTCCTCGCTGGGTCGGTAATTAAATTTTATGAGCAAAGGTTACGAGATATAAGTGAAATGACACCCAGGCTGTAAAATGTGGGTTACCAATTAAGCTCCAGTTGGTGCGGCTATCGTGCGCCATAGTACCAAGGCAAAGACGATGCTCCTCATGAGCATCCAACATCTTGAGTCCATTGCATAATTGATTATATGTTTTGTTAAAGAACAATACTTAAATAGTCTATATCATTAAGATGATGCAGTTGTCGAATAAAAACCGGTTTGTCTCCGTCGTGAAGATGGACCCATTTTTAGCCTGATTATTGTCATTAGTTCCCATGTTACACTTGATATTTCGCATTCGACGAAGTGCATCCCTTCCCATGATGCGTGCACATTCGGCGAAGTGCATTCCTTCCCATGATGCATACACATTCGACGAAGTGCATCCCTTCCCATGATGCGTGCACATTCGGCGAAGTGCATCCCTTCCCATGATGCATACACATTCGACGAAGTGCATTCCTTCCCATGATGCATACACATTCGACGAAGTGCATCCCTTCCCATGATGCATACACATTCGGCGAAGTGCATCCCTTCCCATGATGCATACACATTCGGCGAAGTGCATCCCTTCCCATGATGCATACACATTCGACGAAGTGCATCCTCTCCCATGATGCATACACATTCAACGAAGTGCATCCCTTCCCATGATGCATACACATTCGACGAAGTGCATCCCTTCCCATGATGCATACGTGTGACTGTTTTGCAGATTGATGGTGAGCGGGTCGGCCTCACTGCCTCTTCCCATCATGCATCAGTGGGAGGAGCTGACTGGTCATCGTCTACTCGAGCGTTACGGAATGACGGAGATCGGAATGGCGCTCACCAACCCGCTCAAGGGCACGAGGACGCCAGGTCGGTCACGTGACTCTTAAGCGACTTTTATTCAATATCGAGGATTCAGTGTTTGTCACCTTATTACTTGTAAACTTTTGTCAAAGATTGGAGGGCCCTAGATCTGTGACCTGACTCGTTGTCAAAGGTTGTCATAAGGATTACAAGACGCTTAGGTTGTCACGTGACTCGTCAATTCCTGGTATAAAAGTGCGGCGACGTGACTGCAACGGTTTCACGTGACGGCTGTGTTTGCAGGTGCTGTCGGCAAGCCCTTTCCCAAGGTTGAAGTCTGCATAGCGAAGAATAACGCGTATGCCAAGAACGGCTACGACATCCTTGTACGAGGAACCAGCAAACGGTCCGTCATAGCAAAGGGTAACGCATCTTTATTATTATTATTATAAATATTATTATTATTATTATTATTACTAAATTACTAATATTATTATTATTAGTAAAAAAGGTTTTGTCCGATTCAAATTACTACCAATTCGTGATGTTATTTATCAAATAATAAAGATATTATGCGTAACTATAAAGTAAATTCATTCCTGCAACAAATGTTAAGTTTTTATTTATATATGCATCCACTCGGCTTTGTGCCCCTAAGACAAAGCTGGTAAGAGGGTCTGATACAAGTGGATATTGTGCGAGATATTGTGGGTCCGTCGTCCACGTTTGATCCCGCGACATTGGTTATTCTAGTGAATGGTAGGCGTTAGGCATACATGAGCTATTTTGAAACAATGGAACAACGCCCGTGTTGTGGTAGGAGTGGATGCTGACCCAGAGGGTGACCTGTATGTCAGAGGCCCGCCGGTCTTCAAGGAGTACTGGAACAGACCGGAGGCCACCGCTGAGAGCTTCACGCAGGACGGCTGGTTCAAAACAGGTACCCACGACTGGCCACACTGTAGTTATTCATATAGTGAATTAGAATATTATTTCTGCGTTGAAAACTGAAAAACTGCTACCGCATGTCATAAAAATTTCATCTTGGTTAATTCCTCATAATCCTGTTTCACGGACATGGTTTTAGATAATAAGATTTAAAAAAAAGTGTATTAACCAATGCCATTTATTTGGCTTATCAATGTTATCCACAGTATTCAGTTAGTGACACGTTGGAATACACATTCCTCGTCTTCCTCTAAGCTGAGATACAGGCTCACGGTGCCGTTAAACCGCGAGCATATTGATCTAAGAACCTAATCCGCCCTGCTTCTGCTGCTCTTAATGTTTAATATAATTCCCTATTGATGTTGCATAAGTTTGTCAACAACTGTAACTGATTTACGAGAACAATAAACCGATTTAATTCAATCGATTCAAAGGCCATGTTTTTATGATAGGCGTGTGTTTGACCTTGGCAGGCGACACGGCCTCTTACAAGGACGGCGTCTACCGGATCCTGGGCCGGACCTCCGTGGACATCATCAAGACCGGGGGATACAAGGTCAGCGCCCTGGACGTGGAACGTGTTCTTCTGGATCACCCGGACCTCTCGGACGTCGCTGTCGTCGGTCTCCCGGACATCACGTGGGGCCAGAAGGTGGCCGCCGTGGTCGTCATGGCGCCGGATGTGACGTCACCGCTGACCTTGACCGAGCTTCGGCAATGGGCGGGGGACAAGCTTCCGCCGTATCAGTTGCCGTCGGCGTTGAAGATTCTGGAGACGATGCCGCGGAACGCCATGGGCAAGGTCAACAAGAAGGACTTGCTCGCCACGGCATTTGCCAAGGAACTCAAGCAAAGCACCGTGTGATGAGAACTTGTGATTGGGTAGTATTTATTTGTGTTCTATTTGCCGAGCAAACCATACAGTGACCCCGCATTTCAACCATTGCATGTGTGTCTTCCCCCGAATCGGAATTTAACTATACCAACACTAGTCTTATTATGGTTAACTGTAATATATTCGTTTATGTTTTATAATATTATATACAGTATATATGTTTTAATTTGTAATATAGTCTTATAATTTCAAATGTAATATACATTTATGTAATGATATTTTACACGATATGTTAGTTTTAATTTGTAATATAATTTTAATCGCGCGAAGTGTTAAATAAGAACTGTTGACCAAATGAACAGTGCCAAGCACTGTAGTAAATGAAAGAATGGACGGGTTATATATGTGTTCGCATTGGGAGCGTAAATAGTCAACACGGTTCAACAATATAGATATGCAATATCTAAGCCTGTTACCTTCACTACGCAGCATTGTATACCACTTGAGCTGGAATTTAATAGCAAAAACGAACGATGCATGTATTGTTGCAAACAATTTAAAGCAAAATAAATGAACATCTATACAAATACATGATATCTAGTGATAGTTGCATGTTAACTCCGACCTACGCGTCACGCAAAACACGAATAGAGAAATGTGTTTGTATTAACGCTAAACGATCTTTGATACATATATTGTTGACTCAATTTAAGGTTACAGTTGAGGATTACATATATATACATATACAACAAATTTAGGATTTTCACATTTTCTCTTAAAGTATACATGACCCAATGTCTTTCCAAGATAGAAAATAACATTGGGCTGAGCTACATTTTGACGGTTGCTTATTTTATTCAAGACAAGGAAAAACCAATGAGAATTTACTATCTACGAATTGAGTTTGAGGCAGAACAGAAAAATGTACGTAAAGTGGGCCCCTCTTCATACGCTCCAAATTCACTATTCTAAGTCCCAATTGGTTCAGCTTCCTGTATCAGTGCGACTAATTACTGTAGGGCACTATACTATATATATATAAATATTATATTTACTATAGTTGCCTGAATCAGCGATCGAGTTTCACTGATAACTCCACCTCGTATTGCGTTGTCTGGGACCCCCGCTTGGTGTCGCCACGCTCGCCCCGCACCAGTATATCCTGAGGCTGCTCGATCGCAATTCCCGCGCTCCTCCCGTCAGTGCTCGTCTGCTTATCGGCCGTGAACTTGACCCCGTGGCGACTTTTGGTCTTCACTCCCGGCGTCGCCTTGCCCTTGGTTTGACCTCTAGGGGTGGTGGACATGCGCAGTGACTCCGTGGTGCTATCCTCCGATGTGTCCCCCGTGGATGTTTGCGGCTGCAGCGTCCCAGATTTGATTATATTCCCGGAGATGTTGTGGATCTTGGGCGGATGTGACTCGATCACGTCCGGTATCCACTCCTCCTGTCGCACGACAATCTCGTCCGGGTCTCGCGCCACATCGCGGTAGTCGTCGAACGTCTCGAAGAAGGTGCTGTCCACGGACATGCCCGCCGCCAGGGTGTGTGCCCTGAGGTTTTGGGGGTAGCTGGTCACGTCGGGATCCCCCGGGAGGCTCTGCTCCACCCCCGGGTCCCTGTCGACGACCGTCTCCTGTCGCTGGGATCGCGATGGGCGCTTCTTAAAGGCCTTGAAAGCTTTCCTCAGCTTCTGGCCCAAGAGGGTCACCTTGCCGTCGCGGAGCCGCTGGTTGAAGGCGTAGGAGCCGTCGAGTTCGACCTGGGCCTCCTCTCCCCCGCCGGCGGGGTCTGCGTAGGCCTCCCCACCCCCCGGGCCGTCCTCGGACGGGTAGACCCCCTCGGGGTCCTCCCCCCAGGCCTCCTCCCACTCCCCACCACCCTCCTCCTCCGCCACCGCCACGTCGTCCCATCCGGTCTGATATCCCCTATTATCGACGGGGGTGGGTTCCACCGCCACCTGCTGGACCACCCACCCGTCTTGCCCGCTCCCTGTCACCGTCGCCTCCTCCACCCCGTCCCCCTCCACCCCGTCCCCACCCCCCTGCCCGCCCACCTCCTCTCCATCCTCCCACCCCTCCTCATCCTGCTCGTCCCAAACTGTGTCGTGCAGCAGCGACCCTGGACCGATGTACCCCTCCGCGCCACCCAGACTACCCTCCCCCTGGCCGCCCTGGACCTCCTGCCCCTCCTCCCCCTCCTGACCTCCCTCCCCCTTCCCCTGCATAGCATCACCGTACATTTCGTTCCACATCTGAAAACTCCACTCTAGAATTTCGTTTCGTTTCACGTCCTCCGTCGCTTTCTGCTCTTTCTTGATACTGGTCTTCTTGTTCCTGGAACAAACCAATAGTACATCTATTAGTGAAAGGCGATGTGTTGGGCAGTTGGTTCCTCACACAATGCTATAAGTAAATGAAAAATGTAAAACATATTGGTAGAAGTGATATGTATTTAAATTAACATTTATTTAAACAAATCTTGAAAAGGCATTTTTCCTCCAGGATAAACGTTTGCGTAAACAAATGTCAAAGTAAGACATGGGCCAAGATTAGAGCGCTTCAACCAATATTTGCTTATGAAAGCTCATTATAAAGATTAAATGTGGCCAAGGTTTACTTGGGCAGAGATGTATACTGTCAACGGATCACCCTCTGGCTGGAGACTTTTTACATCATCCCCTTGAGCGCGTTGTAAAAATATGCAACTATTCATTTCCCCATTTCCGCGTAAACGACGTAGGCCTACCTTCGTTTACACGCCAGTATTACGCAGGTAAGGAACACCGCAATTCCAACTACACCTAGCACCATGAGGGGCACGGACCACATGGGGAGCTCGACCCCCAGCACCGTGAACGACCCCAGTCCCGAGTCCCATTCAGATGTCCTTCTGCCACCGCTAGAGGGCGCGATGGTAGTCACAATATCCGCGATCTCATCCCCGTCCAGGGACACTGACGTCACTTCCGCTCGCGCCATGGTGACCGCTAGGCAATCGCCTGCGTTATATTACCGTCCTTGTAAATAACTTTGGGTTTTTGACAACACACTTAGCGCGATATTTTCGTCTTAATGTTTGACTCCCAAGTAAAATGTCTTGTAAAATGTAATGGATAATTGATATATAAATTTCGGTGAAGAAAGTATCCGATTTGACTGAAGTCCATGGAAACGAATCCCTACATTAGTAACATTGATGATTTTAGCCGCCGTCGTAACCTCTGGGATTCAAGTTCTATTATCCATCATAGCGAAGCCATATTGCTCGTGGCATGGCAGTAAACATGGTCATTTATCGCAACTTGAAATCACTGAATCTTCATAAATCCCGTTTTTCGAACTTTAGATATCTACTGCTATAGAGATAAGTCTTCAGTTTGTAGGGTCGTAACTTGCTCTTGTTCCATATTGTGTATGAGAAACAATATGGATGCCCCTTCAGTTACACCTCGAGCGGCCTCCTTAACAAAAAAATGAAATATTCCTGGTCCGTGCAGGTTTATTTGTATCCACTTCATCATGTCTCATATTTTCATATTTACAACATCATGTAGTGTTGTCCAATCGTTAGATTCCATATGGCTTATGCATCGTCAACACAAGGGTATTAATATTAATAATCCCTTTTAGTGCTGAACCTCACAACTGTATATGCCACACATACTAGACTGAACACGCACAAGACGTCCCTAGTGTAGTTTATTTCGAAAAATCTCTGGGATAGAACAGCCCCACGCGACCAATCATGTGAGACTCGTCTAATTAGGTGGCCGGCGTGTCTTGTTTCTTGGCGAGCGTAACGCGACACCTTGGTAACCAGCAAACGATCGATTTGAGCGTGTTTTGCGCGCTTTTGGCAGGGTTTCTGCATTGATCCGTAATATGTATAGTTTAGAATATAAAATGTTCTGGTGGTATATGTTTTTCATGCAGTGTTTTACTCTTGCAATTTGCAACCATCTTACAAGTGTATTTACGGGTACATTAAAGACCTACATTGGTCTATATTGATCTGCAGTACAGCCAAGTTATTCAGTCATGAAGACCAATTACTGGGTAGGTATTGTTGGTCTTCTGGAGTGCCACAGACCCACAGTGAGCAGGTCACGGAGCCTTGCTCTGCTTACAGGCAAAGCAGACTGGTGGATTCCACTTTGCGCTCGTCACGTGGTCCTCTATCAGTGTACATATCTTACTAATCCTTCTCACAAGAGCATATAGCATTGGTCCCAAACAACTGGAGAGAGATTCAGGGGTGTGTGTAAAAGGGTGGTGGGACCCCATTCCAAGTATGGAGATATATTTTGGCCACTCTAAGTGCACTACCATCACCCAAGCCGAAACATATAGTGACACCGATGCACTTTTATGACGCAGGCCTAAGTTAGGGTTGTCTCTTGCACGTAAATTCCAGTTAGATTCCACAAAATGAATTATTTTTGTTACTGTTAGGCGTGAGTAATACGTGAGCTGTGCTGTAACAATAGTTCGCCCTGACATTGAAGAACGACCGGAGTTTGTGGAGCCCCCTCCCCCCACTTAGTTTGGATCCACGGATACATCATACACGGAATATATATGATTGTATTCTACGCCTCCCCCTCGTACCCGTCCATACATCACGCCGCTTTCGAGATGATTTGCTATCCAGGATACTGTAACGTATTTTGAACTCTCAGCTCCTCGAGCAGGCCACAGGTGAAGAGTGGCCAAAGTGGAGGTAGGCTAAGAGCGGGGAGAGCATGACGCTCACTGATAGCCGTGGAAGATATGTATCTTCATAATTGTGTTGTGAGACAAGGCCACGCTAGATTAATCGATCTAGATATTTACGCATTTTTATAGTTTATTGACATTACCGCAGAGCGTAATAGCAGCTATTCTACATGATGTGGTATCGCTCTTTGGTGTGATAGTTATCATATATGATCTTGACCTTTGTCCTTGACCTTCGTTATCATCCGACCTGTCCTCACTTTGCTCGACGTCTGATTCAATGCAGATAATGTGCATACGGTGAGACAAGTATGAAACGATTCAATTGCCGTAGCCTGGGCGGTATCAAAATGGAATCTAGACGCTCTTCATACAAACCTGATTATCGCCAGGGCATTGTTGTCATCGTTGTCGCCGATGTAGGTCGACCGTTGGTGGGTACATTATCATGTTATTGTCTGTGCCAGTCTTCATCATGTCCGGGCGCTAATGCTGTAGCTTCACCGCTCACAGGTGACTTGAACTGCCATCATTGGAAACCGATTGGCGAGCGGATTTGGGGGGATTTGGGGAGTGTCTAGAGTGAGCAGAATGGCTGTCCGTAAGATGTGGACGTACCTCTACCAGCTCTGCCGGGGTGACGATCGCCTCATCACCAACATATGTGAGTATGGTCTTTAAATGGTTGTGTCTAATGTCTTAGCCCGCTGTGGCCGTGCTGGGTATCTTGTGTGAATACAGGGTAAGGTGTGTGAATACAGGGTAAGGTGTGTGAATACAGGGTAAGGTGTGTCAATACAGGGTAAGGTGTGTGAATACAGGGTAAGCTGTGCGTGAATACAGGGTAAGGGACATGAATACAGGATAATGTGTGTGAATACAGGGTAAGGTGTGTGAATACAGGGTAATGTGTGTGAATACATGGTAAGGGGCGTGAATACAGGGTAACGTGTGTGAATACAGGGTAAGGTGTGTGAATACAGTGTAAGGTGCATAAATACAGGGTAGATTGGGTGAATAATTATACATGGTAAGGGGCGTGAATACAGGGTAAGGTGTGTGGATACATGGTAAGGGGCGTGAATACAGGGTAAATTAGGTGAATACAGGGTAAGGTGTGTGGATACACGGTAAGGGGCGTAAATACAGGGTAAGGTGTGTGGATACACGGTAAGGGGCGTAAATACAGGGTAAGGTGTGTGAATACAGGGTAGGTGTGTGAATACAGGGTAAGGGGCGTGAATACAGGGTAGGTGTGTGAATACAGGGTAAGGTGTGTGAATACAGGCTAACGTGTGTGAATACAGGGTAAGGTGTGTGGATACAGGGTAAGGGGCGTGAATACAGGGTAGGTGTGTGAATGCAGGGTAAGGTGTGTGAATACAGGGTGACGTGTGTGAATACAGGGTAAGGTGTGTGGATACAGGGTAAGGGGCGTGAATACAGGGTAACTCTAAGCGACGCGATGTCATTTTACGGAGCAAGTAATACTTATTGTGACTACGTTTAATGGCAAAAATTGAGCCAACTGCATCACTTTCCAAATGGACACATATCTGTTACGAGAGAAAAAAATCGTAATTTGGGTTCATGAACCAATGCGACCATCGTTGTTTCTTATTAATCACGGGCGTTGAAAAAAAATAATTGATTCAAAATAAAATTTGGTTTTTTCTAAGCGCCACTAGTCTGTACAGCCGGTTACGATAACCTTAACAAGCACATGTTTAACCCGTCTCCCCCTTCCCCTCCACCCACACCCTACCACCGCCAGGTCTGGGAGCGTGGCCGCTCGTCCTGTTTGTCATGACTACCGCGGCCTTCATGGCGGTCGACCTCACCGGCCGTCCCGCCTGGATGTTCAACTACAAGGTCCAGGTTGACAAAAACGTCCCGGTAAGATCACAACACGTCAGCGGCGGATCCAAGCGGGTTAAAAACCCTCACCCTCCCCCTTTTTTTAAATAGAAACTGTACGTAACTTGGATCTTGGCCGTTTTGTACTCGACCCCTATTTTTGTGGATGCCCCCTGCCCCCCCCCCCCTACCGCCCCCCCCCCTGCCCCAACAGTTTCCAGTGGATCCTCCCCACCCCCGGTCATAAAAAGGTCAAACTCCTGGATTCGCGCTTGCCGGCATGTCAGTTGTACATGTTAGCATTCTACAGCCCGCAATATTAACGTTCTACAGCCCGCAATATTAACGTTCTACAACCCGCAATATTAACATTCTACAGCCCGCAATATTAACGTTCTACAACCCGCAATATTAACGTTCTACAGCCCGCCATATTAACAATCTACAGCCCGCAATATTAACGTTCTACAGCCCGCAATATTAACGTTCTACAACCCGCAATATTAACATTCTACAGCCCGCAATATTAACGTTCTACAACCCGCAATATTAACGTTCTACAGCCCGCCATATTAACAATCTACAGCCCGCAATATTAACATTCTACAGCCCGCAATATTAACGTTCTACAGCCCGCCATATTAACAATCTACAGCCCGCAATATTAACATTCTACAGCCCGCAATATTGACGTTCTACAACCCGCAATATTAACGTTCTACAGCCCGCAATATTAACGTTCTACAGCCCGCAATATTAACGTTCTACAGCCCGCAATATTAACGTTCTACAGCCCGCAATATTAGCATTCTACAGCCCGCAATATTAACGTTCTACAGCCCGCAATATTAACGTTCTACAGCCCGCAATATTAACGTTCTACAGCCCGCAATATTAACATTCTACAGCCCGCAATATTAACGTGCTACAGCCCGCAATATTAACATTCTACAGCCCGCAATATTAACGTTCTACAACCCGCAATATTAACATTCTACAGCCCGCAATATTAACGTTCTACAACCCGCAATATTAACGTTCTACAGCCCGCCATATTAACAATCTACAGCCCGCAATATTAACGTTCTACAGCCCGCAGTATTAACGTTCTACAGCCCGCAATATTAACGTTCTACAGCCCGCAATATTAACAGTCTACAGCCTGCAATATTAACGTTCTACAGCCCGCAATATTAACGTTCTACAGCCCGCAATATTAACGTTCTACAGCCCGCAATATTAACATTCTACAGCCCGCAATATTAACGTTCTACAGCCCGCCATATTAACATTCTACAGCCCGCAATATTAACAATCTACAGCCCGCAATATTAACGTTCTACAGCCCGCAATATTAACAGTCTACAGCCTGCAATATTAACGTTCTACAGCCCGCAATATTAACGTTCTACAGCCCGCAATATTAACGTTCTACAGCCCGCAATATTAACATTCTACAGCCCGCAATATTAACGTTCTACAGCCCGCAATATTAACGTTTTACAGCCCGCAATATTAACGTTCTACAGCCCGCAATATTAACGTTCTACAGCCCGCAATATTAACAGTCTACAGCCCGCAATGTTAATGTTTTACGTTATTTGATTTGATTTGATTGGGGCTTAACGGCACTTTCAGCCTGTAAGGCTATATCGTGCCATACTGGTTCAGATTAATGTTCTACAACACGCAATATTAACGTGATACAGCCCGCAATATTGACGTTCTACAGCTCGCACTATTAACGTTCTACAGCCTGCAATATTAACATTGTGCAGCCCCATATGTTAATGTTCTACATTATTTGATTTGATTTGATCGGGGCTTAAGGGCGCTTTCAGCCTATAAGGCTATATCGTGCCATACTGGTTCAGTTTAATGTTCTACAGCTCGCAATATTAACATTCTACAGCCCGCAATATTAACGTTCTACAGCCCGCAATATTGACATTCTATAGCCCGCAATATTAACGTTCTACAACACGCAATATTAACGTTTTACAGCCCGCCATATTAACCTTCTACAGCCCTCAATATTAAAATTCTACAGCGCGCAATAATTAACGTTCTGCAGCCAAGTCTGTTGGCATACGACATCTTGGTTGGCTCCACATTTCCGCATGTTAAAAGTCCTGTTATGGTTTCGTCCTGCGGCAAATGTCTGATTTGTAAACCTTATACCGGTTTTTAAAGTCTGTGATATAGTAAGCGCAGGTGCCATTGCACATTTCTATTTCCCTTTGTTTCTATTTTGTCTCTCAATGTTGTAATACGTGTACGAAATAAATGAAAATAAATAAATAAATAACCAATTTGTCGAACACCCAGTCGAGGCAGGATATTAAGTTGGTCGATTTTTCAATTTCTCTCCCATGTCGATAGATTGACAACAGAAGACTTCGAAAGGCGATCCGGGTGGCGTTGTTCAATCTCACGGTGGTGGCGCTGCCAGTGGCGATGCTGGAGTACCCGCTGTCCAAGTGGATGGGGTGCTCCAGCCGACCCGAGGACTTCCCGACCTTCTGGAGGGTCATCCGGGACCTGGCCGGATGCGCCGTCTTCGAGGAAATAGGGTTTTACTACAGCCACAGGTATACATATGGGACATGTCACCAGGGAATGGCTGCCCGAGTGTGACCCAGTATGCGATCGTCAGAGATTGCTGATAAAGTGCAAAGTAGCAAGTATATATCAGTAATAGCATGGCTTTCATCATTGGTGAATCGATAGTAAACAGACGATGTTAAAAAACACTGACAGTCAATCATATGGGTCTGGTGTCATTGTCGAATTTTCAAAATCCTCAGTGTCGAATGTCGATTTTTTGCGACGTCGCTTTTTAGCTAGGTTCAGTGTCGTTTTTTCAAAAATCTGTGTCAATGTCACTTTTTTAGATTCTCAGTGTCGGAATTTGGGGGTCAATGTCGAATGTTGATTTTTCAAATATGTTGCAGACCCCTAATAGTGATAGTGATAGCGGTATAAGTTAATAGATGGAGTTAAAGCCCATCTCCTGGGGAACGACTTGTTACTAAACCACTTCCAGATTTACATGTCCTAATGGTTACCTAAGCCATGTATCAGGTGGCAATACTTTACAATGTCTCTTATGCCATCAATATTAAAGTTGCATGTCGAGCTCTTTCCCGCCAAAACTAAAGAAGTCAAAATACAAATAAGAATCAGTCCTTGAATCATTCAAGACTTCTTTTGTCTATACTCCACCTATGCCAGACTGCCAAATAGTGTCTCTTAGCCTTGTCCGTGATATCAATTTAACACAAGTTTTCATTTTAGTGGTAAACGTCATCATTTTGTGTGCTTTGCGATGCTTTGGTATAAGTAGCAGGGCCGCGACCGAGTTCTGTGGTGTCCAGGGATAGGCACGTTTGCCACATCACAGCCGAAACGGCGATGTTTATCAGGTTTCTGAATTTATAGAATGAAACAATAGAGTTTTCTGCAAATTTTGATATAAATTTCGCCTACGCTTAGTTTTTGGCGGGAAAGAACTCGACATGCAACTTTAATACCTGAACTCACCAAAACAGTTTTAGTCGGCGAACAATCCATTTCCAAACCCCCGTCCTGAGCGGAGATTTATGATGTCACAAAATGAACCGGTTTAAGTGCGCCTGCCTCGACTCCCCGCACTCCCAGGTGCCTCAGGCCTGCACTTCCGGTCGAAGCGGCTCGACGCGATACGTACGGCATCAAAACACATGTAACACGTGTAATAAGGGTCTGGAAGGGGGGGGGGGGTACAGTGTCCAGTGTCGATTGTTCAAAATTCTCAGTGTCGAATGTCGATTTTTCCCGACGTCCCGTGTCGCTTTTTGGCTAAGTTCAGTGTCGATTTTCTAAAATGCCACTATCTGTGTCGATGTCGCTTTTTCAGATCCTCAGTGTCAGAATTTTCCACATATCCTTGGGTCGCATGTCGCTGTTTACCCCTTGCAGACCCCTTGTAATAATAACAGTGTGCCAATCACTGCATCCGGATCGATGCCGAAGGACGCTGGCCCGCCTATTGACGCCGGGCTAAAAACGCGTCTACCGTTATGCGGAACAAAGGCGGTTTATCTTGTGACGCCATGAATAAAACAACAGCTTCTACGTTTTTAAACAGTTCGGTAATAAAATGGTTACATGTTGGTAATGCTGGTGGCGGGGCGAGGCTTCCGATCTAAGGTTCACTCCTGATTCCAATGCCAACCAGGCAAAGCGGCTGTCCAATATTACAATCAATTTCGTTATTGTAGAGCAAACGGATCAAATATTTGCAAAGTAACATAAGACCTAGGAGATCGACTTTCAACCCTGAAAGTTCGCATGACATTATGTCAACTACTTGGTGCTTTCCCTGAGCAGACTAGCCCACTGGGGCCCGCTACACACACTGACTTGGTGCTTTCCCGGAGCAGACTAGCTCACTGGGGCCCGCTACACACACTGACTTGGTGCTTTCCCGGAGCAGATTAGCCCACTGGGGCCCGCTACACACACTGACTTGGTGCTTTCCCGGAGCAGACTAGCCCACTGGGGCCCGTTACACACACTGACTTGGTGCTTTCCCGTAGCAGACTGGTCCATTGGGGCCCACTGTACACACACTGATTTGGTGCTTTCCCGGAGCAGACTAGCCCACTGGGGCTCGCTATACACACACTCACTTGTTGCTTTCCCTGAGCAGGGACTGGTCCATTGGGGCCCGCTGTACACACACTGACTTGGTGCTTTTCCTGACCAGACTGGCTCACTCAAGCCCGCTGTACACACACTGACTTGGTGCTTTCCCTGAGCAAACTGGCCCACCGAAGCCCCCTGTACATACACTGACTTGGTGCTTTCCCTGAGCAGACTCGCCTACTGGGGCCCACTGTATGCACACTGACTTGGTGCTTTTCCTGCGCAGACTGGCCCACTGGGGCCCGCTGTACCGGGCCATCCACAAGAAGCACCATGAGTGGACGGCGCCTGTGGCGGTGGTGGCGGTGTACGCTCATCCCCTGGAACACATCATGTGTAACCTGCTTCCCTTCACGCTGGGGCCAATCCTCATGTCAGCTCACCTCTTCACAGCCACACTCTGGTCAGTTGCTCTTAAACTAAAGTCTTAAAGTCTTATATAATTCTATTTTTGCCTGAAATAAATTGTTTCTTCTGAGGTGTAAGACATTTACACTTAACTTAACTAGCATTTGGTCTACTAGTAGTAGTAGCGTTTGTCGATAAGTTCCATTGAACATGTAAAGTAATTAATATTGCTTATTTAGTGCACCAGGTGCAAGACCATCTTGTTTACTAGTAGAAGTATTATGTTTCGATAAGGTCCGTATGACCTGTAAACTAATAATTGTGGTTATTTATTATACAGCATTTTAAATTTTTACTTGTAATTGTGTTAATATGACCTATTTTGTTCATCTTATTGGCTAACTTTGGTATGTGACCTTTGACCTTATTGCCAGGTACACGATCGCACTGTTTTCGACTCTGGTCCACCACAGCGGATACCACCTCCCCCTCCTCCCCTCCCCGGAGTTTCATGACTTCCACCACCTCACGTAAGTCCCGAAGCACAAGCCACGCTTCCTCGTATGAGATACAACAGTTTGACCACAGCAGTGGCTTAACAACGTGGCACGTGATATAGTGTGTGTGCTGCAGTGTGTTCTGATACAATACGTGGGTTCTGGAATGTGTTCTTATGCACTACGAACCTAAATACATCGTTTCCTTTCAAAAACACGTTTCTCAGGAAATATATTGCTGTATGAGTAGCAAATCGTAGTTTCACTAGAGCTCACGTTTTACTCGCGCTGTGCAATTGGTGCAATAATCACTTTGATGGTTCGAAAATGTACCTTATAAATTATGAGCAGATCTGATGATTTGTTACCATTATTTATAAGTAGGTTAAAGAACTCGCTGTCGAGCATTCGCCAAATAAAGCACTCGACGCTATTGCGTTTCGTTTGCTTTATTTTAACGAATGCGCTCCTGACCAGCTCGTTTTTTAAGTAGTACATAAAGTCAGCCTTGGTTGTAACAGTACGGCATCTTTGAAAAGTTATGTATAATCCCCACGTTATGTTCCATACCTTCCTACCTACGTGTGTTCCAGATTCAATGCCAACTACGGAGTGCTGGGCTTTCTGGATTGGTTCCATGGAACGGACAAAGTGTTCCGGAAGACCAAACAGTTCAAGCGACACAAGACTCTGCTGAGCCTCACTCCAATCAGCGTCAAGTATCCGGACGAAAAGAAGTAGAACGAGAACTGGGAGTAAAATAGTCGTGGTCACACCTTACAACAGGTGTGGAGCACCTTGGCATACTGCAGAATAATACATACACATAGAAATATGTCTATATCAAATGCGTGTAAAAGGATACAGCATTGTAACGTCATAGATAACAGGCTCCTCGGCTTAAATCGGTAATATATTTTATACATAAGAAAAGTTAAATGACTGGGATCAATGCGCAAACCACCCTAAAATATCGACTTTGTATTTATGCTTTATCCATTTGATGACCACATGATATTAAGTTTCTGTGTTATTGAGGAATCACCAACCAGGGGCGGATCTAGATGAGGGGCCGACGCGGCCCCGGCCCCCTCTTTTAGAGCCGAAATTTATACCGTTTAACGTACAAAAACCGAAAAGCTAGGCTATTACTGGAAACCGGCCCCCCCTTTTCCATCATATCTGGATCCGACCCTCCCAACGACTCGCAATCTATTTGCCCCAACGTTGTTTACCAACAATTTCTGCGTGACGCACGTACAGCTTATGTATGCTATCTGTTTACTGTTATCTTATGTAATGTCCAACGTTACCGCGTCATGTAGCGTGTTATCTACCAGTAATAAACGTCATGTGTTTGTATGTATGTTTTAAACTCGTTCACGGGGGGAGCTATCTGTTTACAGTATGTGTAAATAAACTGCAAATGTAAATAAAAAAAACAAATATTGTGGCTCTTTTCATGTGCTTTATTGTTCACGTTATTTATAAATAAATGCAGGCTTCATCAGCTCTGTGAAACAACCCTGGCGAAATACCTCGATACATCTTCACAATATACAACTTCAAGGAATCAAACACCGCAAGTTTAACATAAACTTTAACATTAAGAATCCCAGATATCGCCATGTCCTATAACCGTGACCCTTCATTGCACAGCACTGCCGGATGAAACGATAAAACTCTGGGTGTGTTGACACCCTATAGTTTTACCGTATATTACGTAGATTTAAATTCCAATGTGATCGCTCCCAAAATAGAGAACTAGCTAAACTTGAAAAGCTGGGAATAAATTCGCCAAGCCCGAATATGCGTTGATGGGATATCAAGATCACGTCTTTACAAGACGAACTTGATCGCTCGTGAACATCCTGCTAACGTTGTCCTTATTCTTATCAATCACCTATTGTCTTACAGGATTTTCGCTGACTTTCAATAGTTACAACTTAAAGACAAATCATATCTGGATGCTGAATAATTTTAATCACAGCAGGCTAGTATCTATTACATGCTAGATACGTTTGCAGTGCCACATCATGTCTGTCATTTTTCACGCTTTGTATTGCCACGGACTGTCAGACCGCCAGGCTATATGAAGAGAGAGATCAACGCGACACGTGCTCCTTGGTGATGCCTGAACGCGCATGCGCTGCTACCCCGGAAAGAGTAACTTATATTGGTCAACGTGGCCACTTCCGTTTCTCAATAAAGTTCTCCGTAAATAGTAAACAAACATAAACCCCATCATGCTCATTGCCATTAATAATGTCCTCGGTGCCGAAAATGAATAAATTTACGTGAAATATATCGTGAATATATCTACATAAAGTGAAAGAAAACATATTTGCCATCAAATTCTGTCAATTACCGCTTCTTTATAACTATTCCATCAATTGTTTGTAAAGCCGGCCACGCACACTGGACAATACCTTCACCTACGTTCCAAGCGCTGCGAGTTTCTTGACTATCGGTGAGTGTAAACAATATTGAGGAGACGTAAATCAAGAAAACAGGCAGCTCTATAATCTTGCCCGTGTAAAGGCCAACGCCCCCCCAAAAACATTGCTGCAACAATGCGCCATGTTTCTCCAGAAGTGACAGCAGCGTCCCCTATAGTAGTTGCTCACACTCAATTACGTCGCCCCCTGGAGTAAGGTTCCACACATGGACTCTATGCCCGGGGCACTGTCCATATGTGATTTCACTGAGATGATCGAACGATGAACCTTTGATAAAATCTCGTTGACCCAGATATTGACTTGTCACCTCATGTCTCCTGTGCATCACTTGCTGCGCGAAGTAGGCCGTAATAAAAAAAGTCTTGTGTTTATTGCTTGAAAGACTTGATCGTTAACGACTGCTTAGCAATACGAAATTGTCACAATCCTTGGACAAAATATAAAATATCAATCCGTCAGTGCCTTTGAAACAAGGATTTAACAACACATAAATAAATCTGTTATTTGTCCTTATGTGTGACTTTCAAAATTTAATTAGCATACGCTCAATGGGCTCTGGAATGTCTCGGCGCAGCGTGAATAACATTTTGGTGTTTAGCCATTACTTGCTGATGTTTGGATACGTGACACTGATGGGCGTCAATCCGAAGAAACGCTTGTGTCTCTTGGCCTGGATCGTGTTCTGGAAGATTCGGTCCGTCCCGTGCAGGTAATCCAGAATGCCAAAATTCCCATAGTTGGCATTGAATCTGACGAGAGAGACAGGGAAATGACCTCAGGGTTTTATCTGCGCGGTTCATGATATACTAAGCATATATACATTTATTTGTGCTGGTGGGTGGGTGGGTGGGGGGGGGGGGGCGCTCATTTAAATACTTCTCTGTTATGGCAAGGTTTTTTGTCATATAGTCTCTATGTTAAAGCTGCTCATATAGTCATTTTTCCATTTTTCCGTGAGAAACGTTTTAAATCTTTTAGGTCGCAATCATTTAGTGAGTCTCTGAATTATTACATAACTACGACAATATGCCACGGTGCACAAAAACTAAACAGAAGATTTAACATTTACACCATAGTGTCGCTTCATGAAGACAACCAAAGGAACAATTGAGAAGATGCAATGTGACAGTTGGTGGTAAGAAATGACGCACATGGATGTTTTATGCGTTAAGATATGTATGACTTACTTGAGGTGATGATAGTTGTGGCGCTGGGGAGACGGGAAAAAGGGATGATGATAGATGAGATATGGATGACTTACTTGAGGTGATGGTAGTCGTGGCGCTGGGGAGACGGGAAGAAGGGATGATGATAGATGAAATATAGATGACTTACTTGAGGTGATGGTAGTCATGGTGCTGGGGAGACGGGAAGAAGGGATGGTGGTAGATGAGATATAGATGACTTACTTGAGGTGATGGTAGTCATGGTGCTGGGGAGACGGGAAGAAGGGATGGTGGTAGATGAGATATAGATGACTTACTTGAGGTGATGGTAGTCATGGCGCTGGGGAGACGGGAAGAAGGGAATGTGGTAGATGACATATAGATGACGTACTTGAGGTGATGATAGTTGTGGCGCTGGGGAGACGGGAAGAAGGGAAGATGGTAGATGAGATATAGATGACTCACTTGAGGTGATGGTAGTCATGGCGCTGGGGAGACGGGAAGAAGGGATGGTGGTAGATGAGATATAGATGACCGTCTTGAGGTGATGGTAGTCGTGGCGCTGGGGAGACGGGAAGAAGGGATGGTGGTAGATGAGATATAGATGACTTACTTGAGGGGATGGTAGTCATGGCGCTCAGGAGACGGGAGGAGGGAAGATGGTAGATGAGATATAGATGACTCACTTGAGGTGATGGTAGTCATGGCGCTGGGGAGACGGGAAGAAGGGATGGTGGTAGATGAGATATAGATGACTTACTTGAGGGGATGGTAGTCGTGGCGCTGGGGAGACGGGAAGAAGGGATGGTGGTAGATGAGATATAGATGACTTAATGGAGGTGATGGTAGTCATGGCGCTGAGGAAACGGGAAGAAGGGAAGATGGTAGATGAGATATAGATGACTTACTAGAGGGGATGGTAGTCATGGCGCTGGGGAGACGGGAAGAAGGGATGGTGGTAGATGACATATAGATGACTTACTTGAGGTGATGATAGTTGTGGCGCTGGGGAGACGGGAAGAAGGGAAGATGGTAGATGAGATATAGATGACTCACTTGAGGTGATGGTAGTCATGGCGCTGAGGAGACGGGAAGAAGGGAAGATGGTAGATGAGATATAGATGACTTACTTGAGGGGATGGTAGTCATGGCGCTGGGAGACGGGAAGAAGGGATGGTGGTAGATGAGATATAGATGACTTACTTGAGGTGATGGTGGTCATGGTGCTGGGGAGACGGGAAGAAGAGATGGTGGTAGATAAGATATAGATGACTCACTTGAGGTGATGGTAGTCATGGCGCTGGGGAGACGGGAAGAAGGGATGGTGGTAGATGAGATATAGATGACTTACTTGAGGTGATGGTAGTCGTGGCGCTGGGGAGACGGGAAGAAGGGATGATGATAGATGAAATATAGATGACTTACTTGAGGTGATGGTAGTCATGGTGCTGGGGAGACGGGAAGAAGGGATGGTGGTAGATGAGATATAGATGACTTACTTGAAGTGATGGTAGTCATGGTGCTGGGGAGACGGGAAGAAGGGATGGTGGTAGATGAGATATAGATGACTTACTTGAGGTGATGGTAGTCATGGCGCTGGGGAGACGGGAAGAAGGGAATGTGGTAGATGACATATAGATGACGTACTTGAGGTGATGATAGTTGTGGCGCTGGGGAGACGGGAAGAAGGGAAGATGGTAGATGAGATATAGATGACTCACTTGAGGTGATGGTAGTCATGGCGCTGGGGAGACGGGAAGAAGGGATGGTGGTAGATGAGATATAGATGACTTACTTGAGGGGATGGTAGTCGTGGCGCTGGGGAGACGGGAAGAAGGGATGGTGGTAGATGAGATATAGATGACTTAATGGAGGTGATGGTAGTCATGGCGCTGAGGAAACGGGAAGAAGGGAAGATGGTAGATGAGATATAGATGACTTACTAGAGGGGATGGTAGTCATGGCGCTGGGGAGACGGGAAGAAGGGATGGTGGTAGATGACATATAGATGACTTACTTGAGGTGATGATAGTTGTGGCGCTGGGGAGACGGGAAGAAGGGAAGATGGTAGATGAGATATAGATGACTCACTTGAGGTGATGGTAGTCATGGCGCTGAGGAGACGGGAAGAAGGGAAGATGGTAGATGAGATATAGATGACTTACTTGAGGGGATGGTAGTCATGGCGCTGGGAGACGGGAAGAAGGGATGGTGGTAGATGAGATATAGATGACTTACTTGAGGTGATGGTGGTCATGGTGCTGGGGAGACGGGAAGAAGAGATGGTGGTTGATAAGATATAGATGACTCACTTGAGGTGATGGTAGTCATGGCGCTGGGGAGACGGGAAGAAGGGATGGTGGTAGATGAGATATAGATGACTTACTTGAGGTGATGGTAGTCGTGGCGCTGGGGAGACGGGAAGAAGGGATGGTGGTAGATGAGATATAGATGACTTAATGGAGGTGATGGTAGTCATGGCGCTGAGGAAACGGGAAGAAGGGAAGATGGTAGATGAGATATAGATGACTTACTAGAGGGGATGGTAGTCATGGCGCTGGGGAGACGGGAAGAAGGGATGGTGGTAGATGACATATAGATGACTTACTTGAGGTGATGATAGTTGTGGCGCTGGGGAGACGGGAAGAAGGGAAGATGGTAGATGAGATATAGATGACTCACTTGAGGTGATGGTAGTCATGGCGCTGAGGAGACGGGAAGAAGGGAAGATGGTAGATGAGATATAGATGACTTACTTGAGGGGATGGTAGTCATGGCGCTGGGAGACGGGAAGAAGGGATGGTGGTAGATGAGATATAGATGACTTACTTGAGGTGATGGTGGTCATGGTGCTGGGGAGACGGGAAGAAGAGATGGTGGTAGATGAGATATAGATGACTTACTTGAGGGGATGGTAGTCATGGTGCTAGGGAGACGGGAAGAAGGGAAGGCGGTAGATGAGATATAGATGACTTACTTGAGGTGATGGTAGTCATGGTGCTGGGGAGACGGGCAGAAGGGATGGTGGTAGATGAGATATAGATGACTTACTTGAGGTGATGGTAGTCGTGGTGCTGGGGAGACGGGAAGAAGGGATGGTGGTGGATGAGATATAGATGACTTACTTGAGGTGATGGTAGTCATGGCGCTGGGGAGACGGGAAGAAGGGAATGTGGTAGATGACATATAGATGACTTACTTGAGGTGATGGTAGTTGTGGCGCTGGGGAGACGGGAAGAAGGGAAGATGGTAGATGAGATATAGATGACTCACTTGAGGTGATGGTAGTCATGGCGCTGGGGAGACGGGAAGAAGGGATGGTGGTAGATTAGATATAGATGACTTACTTGAAGTGATGGTAGTCATGGCGCTGGGGAGACGGGAAGAAGGGATGGTGGTGGATGAGATATAGATGACTTAATGGAGGTGATGGTAGTCATGGCGCTGGGGAGACGGGTGGAAGGGAAGGTGGTAGATGAGATATAGATGACTTACTTGAGGGGATGGTAGTCATGACGCTGGGAGACGGGAAGAAGAGATGGTGGTAGATGAGATATAGATGACTCACTTGAGGGGATGGTAGTCATGGTGCTGGGGAGACGGGAAGAAGGGATGGTGGTAGATGAGATATAGATGACTTACTTGAGGGGATGGTAGTCATGGCGCTGGGAGACGGGAAGAAGAGATGGTGGTAGATGAGATATAGATGACTTACTTGAGGGGATGGTAGTCATGGCGCTGGGGAGACGAGAAGAAGGGAAGGTGGTAGATGAGATATAGATGACTTACTTGAGGTGATGGTAGTCATGGTGCTGGGGAGACGGGAAGAAGGGATGGTGGTAGATGAGATATAGATGACTTACTTGAGGTGATGGTAGTCATGGCGCTGGGGAGACTGGAAGAAGGGATGGTGGTAGATGAGATATAGATGACTTAATGGAGGTGATGGTAGTCATGGCGCTGGGGAGACGGGAAGAAGGGATGGTGGTAGATGAGATATAGATGACTTACTTGAGGTGATGGTAGTCATGGCGCTGGGGAGACGAGAAGAAGGGATGGTGGTAGATGAGATATAGATGACTTAATGGAGGTGATGGTAGTCATGGCGCTGGGGAGACGGGAAGAAGGGATGGTGGTAGATGAGATATAGATGACTTACTTGAGGGGATGGTAGTCATGGCGCTAGGAGACGGGAAGAAGAGATGGTGGTAGATGAGATATAGATGACTTATTTGAGGTGATGGTAGTCATGACGCTGGGAGACGGGAAGAAGGGAAGGTGGTAGATGAGATATAGATGACTTACTTGAGGTGATGGTAGTCATGGCGCTGGGGAGACGGGAAGAAGGGATGGTGGTAGATGAGATATAGATGACTTACTTGAGGGGTTGGTAGTCATGGCGCTAGGAGACGGGAAGAAGAGATGGTGGTAGATGAGATATAGATGACTTATTTGAGGTGATGGTAGTCATGACGCTGGGAGGCGGGAAGAAGGGAAGGTGGTAGATGAGATATAGATGACTTACTTGAGGGGATGGTAGTCATGGCGCTGGGAGACGGGAAGAAGGGATGGTGGTAGATGAGATATAGATGACTTACTTGAGGTGATGGTGGTCATGGTGCTGGGGAGACGGGAAGAAGAGATGGTGGTAGATGAGATATAGATGACTTACTTGAGGGGATGGTAGTCATGGTGCCAGGAAGACGGGAAGAAGGGAAGGTGGTAGATGAGATATAGATGACTTACTTGAGGTGATGGTAGTCGTGGCGCTGGGGAGACGGGAAGAAGGGATGGTGGTAGATGAGATATAGATGACTTACTTGAGGTGATGGTAGTCATGGTGCTGGGGAGACGGGAAGAAGGGATGGTGGTAGATGAGATATAGATGACTTACTTGAGGTGATGGTAGTCATGGTGCTGGGGAGACGGGAAGAAGGGATGGTGGTAGATGAGATATAGATGACTTACTTGAGGGGATGGTAGTCATGGTGCCAGGAAGACGGGAAGAAGGGAAGGTGGTAGATGAGATATAGATGACTTACTTGAGGTGATGGTAGTCGTGGCGCTGGGGAGACGGGAAGAAGGGATGGTGGTAGATGAGATAGAGATGACTTACTTGAGGTGATGGTAGTCATGGTGCTGGGGAGACGGGAAGAAGGGATGGTGGTAGATGAGATATAGATGACTTACTTGAGGTGATGGTAGTCGTGGCGCTGGGGAGACGGGAAGAAGAGAAGGTGGTAGATGAGATATAGATGACTTACTTGAGGTGATGGTAGTCGTGGCGCTGGGGAGACGGGAAGAAGGGAAGGTGGTAGATGAGATATAGATGACTTACTTGAGGTGATGGTAGTCATGGTGCTGGGGAGACGGGAAGAAGGGATGGTGGTAGATGAGATATAGATGACTTACTTGAGGTGATGGTAGTCGTGGCGCTGGGGAGACGGGAAGAAGAGAAGGTGGTAGATGAGATATAGATGACTTACTTGAGGTGATGGTAGTCATGGTGCTGGGGAGACGGGAAGAAGGGAAGGTGGTAGATGAGATATAGATGACTTACTTGAGGTGATGGTAGTCATGGTGCTGGGGAGACGGGAAGAAGGGATGGTGGTAGATGAGATATAGATGACTTACTTGAGGTGATGGTAGTCGTGGCGCTGGGGAGACGGGAAGAAGGGATGGTGGTAGATGAGATATAGATGACTTACTTGAGGTGATGGTAGTCGTGGCGCTGGGGAGACGGGAAGAAGAGAAGGTGGTAGATGAGATATAGATGACTTACTTGAGGTGATGGTAGTCGTGGCGCTGGGGAGACGGGAAGAAGAGAAGGTGGTAGATGAGATATAGATGACTTACTTGAGGTGATGGTAGTCATGGTGCTGGGGAGACGGGAAGAAGGGATGGTGGTAGATGAGATATAGATGACTTACTTGAGGGGATGGTAGTCGTGGCGCTGGGGAGACGGGAAGAAGGGAAGGTGGTAGATGAGATATAGATGACTTACTTGAGGTGATGGTAGTCATGGCGCTGGGGAGACGGGAAGAAGGGATGGTGGTAGATGAGATATAGATGACTTACTTGAGGTGATGGTAGTCATGGTGCTGGGGAGACGGGAAGAAGGGATGGTGGTAGATGAGATATAGATGACTTACTTGAGGTGATGGTAGTCGTGGCGCTGGGGAGACGGGAAGAAGAGAAGGTGGTAGATGAGATATAGATGACTTACTTGAGGTGATGGTAGTCGTGGCGCTGGGGAGACGGGTAGAAGGGAAGGTGGTAGATGAGATATAGATGACTTACTTGAGGTGATGGTAGTCATGGCGCTGGTGAGACGGGAAGAAGGGATGGTGGTAGATGAGATATAGATGACTTACTTGAGGTGATGGTAGTCGTGGCGCTGGGGAGACGGGAAGAAGGGAAGGTGGTAGATGAGATATAGATGACTTACTTGAGGTGATGGTAGTCGTGGCGCTGGGGAGACGGGAAGAAGGGAAGGTGGTAGATGAGATATAGATGACTTACTTGAGGTGATGGTAGTCGTGGCGCTGGGGAGACGGGAAGAAGGGAAGGTGGTAGATGAGATATAGATGACTTACTTGAGGTGATGGTAGTCGTGGCGCTGGGGAGACGGGAAGAAGGGAAGGTGGTAGCCGCTGTGCATCACCAAAGTGGTGAACAAGGCGACGGTGTACCTGTCCACAGGGGAGTATACAATAGCATATATAAAGTATGACCACGAACAACAACGACAATCAACTGTAAGCCAAAGGGGACTAACGGAAGAGGCCGACGCTAAATATTTCCTTCACTTGCTTAGCCGCTCTGAAACAAAATGCATTGTTGCTGCCACATTTACAATAGCATTTGTTGCAGTGCTATTAAACGTCAATGCCAACCTGTCATTGCAGCCTTTTATGCCACTGGTTTTGTACTAGGCCCGGGGAAATATTTTTATATTGATATTTTTTGTTCTTATTGTTTTGACTAAGTTTTAACTTACAAACATCAACTATCAATGACAAAGGCCGGGACTTTTTTTTTATGAATACCATGCGCAGTTACATTACATAGGATGGAGGTTGTACTCACCACAGCACGGCGGTGAAGAGGTGAGCCGACATCACGATGGAGCCGAGGGTAAACGGGAGCAGGTTGCAGAACACATGCTCCACCGGGTGGGCGTACACTGCCGAGATGGCCACAGGCGCCGTCCACTCATGGTGCTGCTTGTGTACAGTCTTGTACAGCGGGCCCCAGTGGGCCAGTCTGCTCAGGGAAAGCATCAAGTCAGTGTTTGTACAGCGGGCCCAAGTGGACCAGTCTGCTCGGGGAAAGCACTCAGTGTGTGTACAGCGGGCCCCAGTGGGCCAGTCTGCTCAGGGAAAGCATCAAGTCAGTGTTTGTACAGCGGGCCTCAGTGGGCCAGTCTGCTCAGGGAAAGCACTTAGTGTGTGTACAGCGGGCCCCAGTGGGCCAGTCTGCTCAGGGAAAGCATCAAGTCAGTGTTTGTACAGCGGGCCCCAGTGGGCCAGTCTGCTCAGGGAAAGCACTCAGTGTGTGTACAGCGGGCTTCAGTGGGCCAGTCTGCTCAGGGAAAGCATCAAGTCAGTGTTTGTACAGCGGGCCTCAGTGGGCCAGTCTGCTCAGGGAAAGCACTCAGTGTGTGTACAGCGGGCCCCAGTGGGCCAGTCTGCTCAGGGAAAGCATCAAGTCAGTGTTTGTACAGCGGGCCTCAGTGGGCCAGTCTGCTCGGGGAAAGCACTCAGTGTGTGTACAGCGGGCCCAAGTGGACCAGTCTGCTCAGGGAAAGCATCAAGTCAGTGTTTGTACAGCGGGCCCAAGTGGACCAGTCTGCTCGGGGAAAGCACTAAGTCAGTATGTGTACAGCGGGCCCTAGTGGGCCAGTCTGCTCAGGGACAGCACAAAGTCAGTGTTTGTGCAGCGGGCCTCAGTGGGCCAGGCTGACCAGGAAAAGCACTAAGTCAGATTGTGTACAACTGGCCCCAGTGGACCAGTCTGCTCAGGGAAAGCGCCAAGTCAGTGTGTGTACAGCGGACCCCAGTGGACAGTCTGCTCAGGGAAAGCACAAATTAAGTCAGTGTGTGTACAGCGGGCCCCAGTGGGTCAGTCTGCTCAAGGAAAGCGCCAAGTCAGTGTGTGTACAGCGGGCCCCAGTGGGCCAGTCTGCTTAGGGAAAGCACCAAATCAGTGTGTGTACAGCGGGCCCCAGTGGGCCAGTCTACTAAGGGAAAGCACAAAATCAGTGTATGTACAACGGGCTCTGGTGAACAAATTTGCTTCTCTCCTGATAGCCCACTGGCTTTCAGGATTTAAATTCAATACAGAATATACTTATTTGACATGGATAAGAGATTGGCAATATAAAAATTACAGAACATATTGCTTTAAATAACTGACCTGTGGCTGTAGTAAAACCCGAACGCCTCGACGAGGACGCATCCGACCAAGTCGCGGATGACCCTCCAGAAGGTCGGGAAGTCCTCGGGTCGGCTGGAGCACCCCATCCACTTGGACAGCGGGTACTCCAGCATCGCCACCGGCCAGGCAACCACGGTCAGGTTCAGCATCCCGACCCACACAGCTCGGCGCAGCTTGCCGCGGTCCAGCTGTCAACAGCAACCACCGAGACACGTCAATTAAAGAGATGAAGGTATACAGAAGCGTTTCCCCGGATTAACATTTTCAGTCTTTTAAATCGAAATTATATAATTAGAGCCTGATTGCATAAATGCAAATATGTAATCTGCAATAAATGACAGTAAAACAATATTGTGTAAAGGCCCTTTTCCTGCTGGAATGTGTTGGGAAGTGTCGCTTTCTTATGTACTACGTCATCAAAAGTCTGGCATTGCTGCCGTGTGTTGGCCTACAACTCGAAAATAAATTTGATAATGCCAGCATTTTATTTAAGAGCTGGCACTTGCAGTAGCAGACAATATGTCCAGTATGTTTTGCAAAACTATTTTTGAGGTCATGATACAGGTGGAAAATTGACCGATCCATGCTGTCAATCATTTAGTGACGTCGCTGTTTCTTTTATCCAATCATGTGACGAAAAAAGGTCTTCCACTGTATGTCCGACTAACAAGTCCGACAAACAAAGAAGCATGTCACTTTCTTGTTAGTTTCAGAGATGAGTACTTGTCACTTGTACCTACTATCAGCTTGATTTCATACTCACGATTAAAAACAGTTGGCACTAAAATGAAAGCAATTGCATTATTATGGTAGGCCTACGTGACGAAGTTTCTTTTCCCGACTCACCGGGACATTTTTGTCTGGTTGGACCTTGTATCTGAGCATCCACCGGGGCCAGCTGTAGACGTCGGCAATCAAGAAGAGGCTGCCAAGACCCCAGAACCACAGGAAGGGCCAGGCGGCCAGGCCTGTGAGGAGGGAGAGGGGGAGGCTGTCAGCCGTAACGTGGACTCCGTGGCGACTATTATTACGTGGTATTCACTCAACGATGCAATTATAACACGTATGATATATACAGGCTACTCTGTCACATAATGACAGCGATTAGACAACCCCGTTTTATCAATCAAAAGAATCCCCCTTGTGGCATTAGTCTATTCAGGACTAGACTAAAGATTATATATAGTCTTTGATTAGACGGCTGGACCCCAGCCCATTGTACACGTATAAATACAAATTCACCCCCCGTGTGCGAAGTATGCAATCACTTCGAGATAATTGACAACCGGTGTGGCACGATATAGCTTTGCAGGGTGAAAGTGCCGCTGATCCCCAAGCGAATCTAAAGATAACTAACATAAATTTGTTGTTTGTTGTTTGTTTGTTGTTGTTGTTCAACGATACTATACAACAAGATTACTAAGGGCGTAAGATATGTCAGGAAATTGGGGCTATGCGTGTATCTGCATAAGCGCAGTAAAATGAAAAACGACCAATATACATTTTTCTAAATATCTTAAATGACGTAAATAATGTGCGTTGCGCGATGGTAATCGTAAAGATATTTATAGTGCACATGTACTAATATCTTTAGTAATCACTTATTTATTCTCACGTTACCCGATGCCCCGTCACGCGAGACAAACCAATGGAAGTAGGGTGTTGGTTACTTACAGACAGCGTACATAACCCGGTCATCGCCGTCGAAGGTGTCGTACAGGACACCCCACCATTGCTGTAGTAATCCCATGGCCGCTGGTGCGTGCTGAGCTCTACCTACTGACCGTGTAAAGCCGTGACTACGTCAACCACAACACACACCACGACTGCAGAGTGATTTCACGCCCCAGCCAGTTATTTTCATCAGCTAACCCCTGCCTCCGGGCTTCACAGATAAGTAGATTAAGGTTGAGTCTCTTACATCGCCTGAAGTACCTTGTTACGACGCCAAACATGTGATCTTCTATCTCTGCCTCGTGTAGCCGGGTTATCACGTCAATCACTTCAGAAGCTAAAGCATGTAGCGGATCCAAGGGGGTGCAGACCCGTTGTTAATGGCAATTCGACTAAAAATTCAGGCCTGTTTTTATGTTGTCCCCCTTTTCAGAAAGCTCCCCCTACCCCCCGGGAGATTTTTTTCTTTTTCGGAGAGGCTACTCCACTAAAATTGGATGCCCCCTCCCCCGAATCCAGCTGACGTGCTGATGATTTCATTTAGCGATGCCCAGTGACAGGCAAGCGACTCAAAAAAAAGACCGATTAATCAACATATGTGTTGTCCTGATATTATTCTCCAATTTACTCCAAAGCAAACTAGAAACTAGAAACAAGCAACTAGAAACAAGGAATTTGTCTCCTCTCCTTACGTAGGTTAAAAACAAGTGTCATCACAAATATTCGTGATGACCCCATCTCAGCGTCGTTACACTTTAGTTCTATGCGCTG
The DNA here is from genome assembly GCA_964019135.1 of Arenicola marina. Classification (NCBI taxonomy): domain Eukaryota; kingdom Metazoa; phylum Annelida; class Polychaeta; family Arenicolidae; genus Arenicola; species Arenicola marina. Next base: position 35,973,104 of record OZ025257.1, on the reverse strand, counting down.
TATTCAGGAAGAATGAAGGTTGTCGTGGACTTGTCCTCAGCTACTGGAGGGTGGGGGTAGGGGGCACATCATTGTTTATGTTTTTTTGCTTGGGGTTGACGAGTTGGGGCAAACCCATTCTTAGCCGAGTTTAAAAGGGCGCGATTGATAATTTTTGGCGGAGACGGACACAAACCAGGGCGCCAAGCTACGCTGAGCTGTTCAGTTTTTCTCTTGAAATGCCACTTCGCCTTTCAACCCCATATATTTCAGTAGTGATAAAATAAAGTTTGTATTTATATCGCACTTCTGGTGTCGGGTGCAAGATGAAGTAAAAAAAAGAACAGGCATAATAATTTGACGAGAAGCGAAAAAGAAAAGAAAATCGGTGCTATTTCTTAATTTCGATATCTTTGCTGATGTTGCATATGTAAATATTGGTACCCTGTTAACAGATGTGTCTTAGGTCGCCCCGAATGACATAATCGCTGCGTTGACATAAATTACATCTATTTGCATTGGGAATATATTACTTTCTTCAAGGTGATAAGCATCATCACAACAAAATAAATTAATAAAGTATCTTTCTTTTAAATGTAAACTGTCAAAAACAAAACAAAATATATATATATATATATATATATATATATTTATATGTGCATATAAAGGTGCAAATAAGTGAAATGTAATGCCAATCAAGAGGGGACCAAAGACAATGTTTTTTTCAACATAAATTTATTGTCCATTGGTTTTAAGTAATTCTTGACATCATATCGGTCCGGTCCAGCCGACTCAAAACATATATATAACAACAGTAATAGTTGGATACATTATTCCTTAGTTATAACCAATTGTGCACCAGGTACTGAATCTACTAGCTTTAGTTCTGCGGCTATAGGACGGACAGAACCTTACAAGGTATGTATGTGATTACCCCCCCCCCCAACACTCCCCGGATCCGCACCTGCATCGCATTTTCCACATATTGTATAAAGCCGTTGACGTATGTAAACAACATGGTTAACATGTGGTAAAAGTACGCACATGAATATAAACAGTCTAGATGTCTGATCCAGGGTGTCCTGACGTAGACTCAGTGCAGCAGGCTGACATGCAGTAGGCTAAACACCGGACTATGGAACTAATCGATGAACCATTGATAAAGCCTCGTTGACATAGATGTGCACATTAGTCGTCTCACAACTAGACCAGGTTATAATCTAGACCAAACAATTACACCCATACTTAATGCCGCTCATGTCAATGATCTGTATATATATATGACATCCGTCCAAACAAACACATGTATAGGCATGTCTTTGCTAGCACCCCGCATCTAGGTGTCACATTTTGACATCATAATCCGTCTTTTATACCCATATTTACTCTTCCTTTAATAAGCCCAGCGAGAGGGCACCTCAATATGTGCCATAGCTTTTCTTACACAATCCTTTCATTTAGAGTAAATCATCACTTTATTCAATGATATATGCGCCTTGACATTTTTTAAGTAAGATCGAAGTCGCTTCAACGGCGGTCTAAGCCATGCAAGGAACGCAGCACCACCTGAAGTTAAAATGGACGAACTAAATTGCGCTGCTACATCCAAGGATTGTCCTTGACCCCGTGAAACATATCTCCCATACGTAGGACTACAAGTCAATATATCGCAACGTGCACCACGCGCACGGTTAATACGCAATGTTTTCAGTGTTTAGTCGTCTTCATTTCTTGGCGGTGGGATAGGTGATCCTGACGGGGGTCAGGCCGTACAGCCGCCGGTGTCGCCGAGCCTGGATCGTGTTCCGGAACACCCGGTCCGTCCCGTGCAACCGATCCAGAATTCCGAAAACGCCGTAGTTTGTGTTGAATCTCAAAGTGAAACAAAAGCAGAGCATGTAATTATCCACTTTAACTGTTATTATTAATGTTGTATTATGTTAAGATTATTATATATCTATTATATTAACCGCTGGAGCACGCTGGTATCGCATATATGACAGATACCGGCGTTGGTGTGCATACCACCGTTCCGCCCTCCCATACTCTGCAGTACAACCGTTCCGTCCTCCCATACCCTGCAGTACAACCGTTCTGCCCTCCCAAACTCGGCAGTACCACCGTTCCGTCCTCCCACACCCTGCAGTACAACCGTTCCGTCCTCCCACACCCTGCAGTACAACCGTTCCGTCCTCCCATACCCTGCAGTACAACCGTTCCGCCCTCCCAAACTCTGCAGTACAACCGTTCCGCCCTTCAAAACTCTGCAGTACAACCGTTCCGCCCTCCCAAACTCTGCAGTACAACCGTTCCGTCCTCCCACACCCTGCAGTACAACCGTTCCGTCCTCCCAAACTCTGTAGTACAACCGTTCCGTCCTCCCACACCCTGCAGTACAACCGTTCCGCCCTTCAAAACTCTGCAGTACAACCGTTCCGCCCTCCCAAACTCTGCAGTACAACCGTTCCGCCCTCCCAAACTCTGCAGTACAACCGTTCCGTCCTCCCAAACTCTGCAGTACAACCGTTCCGCCCTCCCAAACTCTGCAGTACCACCGTTCCGCCCTCCCAAACTCTGCAGTACAACCGTTCCGTCCTCCCAAACTCTGCAGTACAACCGTTCCGCCCTCCCAAACTCTGCAGTACCACCGTTCCGCCCTCCCAAACTCTGCAGTACCACCGTTCCGCCCTCCCAAACTCTGCAGTACAACCGTTCCGCCCTCCCACACCCTGCAGTACAACCGTTCCGCCCTTCCAAACTGTGCAATACAACCGTTCCGCCCTCCCAAACTCTGCAGTACCACCGTTCCGCCCTCCCAAACGCTGCAGTACAACCGTTCCGCCCTTCAAAACTCTGCAGTACAACCGTTCCGCCCTCCCAAACTCTGTAGTACAACCGTTCCGTCCTCCCACACCCTGCAGTACAACCGTTCCGCCCTTCCAAACTGTGCAATACAACCGTTCCGCCCTCCCAAAGTCTGCAGTACCACCGTTCCGCCCTCCCAAACTCTGCAGTACAACCGTTCCGTCCTCCCACACCCTGCAGTACAACCGTTCCGTCCTCCCAAACTCTGCAGTACAACCGTTCCGCCCTCCCAAACTCTGCAGTACCACCGTTCCGTCCTCCCACACCCTGCAGTACAACCGTTCCGCCCTTCAAAACTCTGCAGTACAACCGTTCCGCCCTCCCAAACTCTGCAGTACAACCGTTCCGTCCTCCCACACCCTGCAGTACAACCGTTCCGCCCTTCCAAACTGTGCAATACAACCGTTCCGCCCTCCCAAACTCTGCAGTACCACCGTTCCGCCCTCCCAAACTCTGCAGTACAACCGTTCCGTCCTCCCACACCCTGCAGTACAACCGTTCCGTCCTCCCAAACTCTGCAGTACAACCGTTCCGCCCTCCCAAACTCTGCAGTACAACCGTTCCGCCCTCCCAAACTCTGCAGTACAACTGTTCCGCCCTCCCAAACTCTGCAGTACAACCGTTCCGCCCTCCCAAACTCTGCAGTACAACCGTTCCGCCCTTCCAAACTCTGTAGTACAACCGTTCTGCCCTCCCACACCCTGCAGTACCACCGTTCCGCCCTCCCAAACTCTGCAGTACAACCGTTCCGCCCTCCCAAACTCTGCAGTACAACTGTTCCGCCCTCCCAAACTCTGCAGTACAACCGTTCCGCCCTCCCAAACTCTGCAGTACCACCGTTCCGTCCTCCCAAACTCTGCAGTACAACTGTTCCGCCCTCCCAAACTCTGCAGTACAACCGTTCCGCCCTCCCAAACTCTGCAGTACAACTGTTCCGCCCTCCCAAACTCTGCAGTACAACCGTTCCGCCCTCCCAAACTCTGCAGTACCACCGTTCCGCCCTCCCAAACTCTGCAGTACAACCGTTCCGCCCTCCCAAACTCTGCAGTACCACCGTTCCGCCCTCCCAAACTCTGCAGTACAACCGTTCTGCCCTCCCAAACTCTGCAGTACAACCGTTCCGCCCTCCCAAACTCTGTAGTACCACCGTTCCGCCCTCCCAAACTCTGCAGTACAACCGTTCCGCCCTTCCAAACTCTGCAGTACCACCGTTCTGCCCTCCCAAACTCTGCAGTACAACCGTTCCGCCCTCCCAAACTCTGCAGTACAACCGTTCTGCCCTCCCAAACTCTGCAGTACAACCGTTCCGTCCTCCCAAACTCTGCAGTACAACCGTTCCGTCCTCCCAAACTCTGCAGTACAACCGTTCCGTCCTCCCACACCCTGTAGTACAACCGTTCTGCCCTCCCAAACTCTGCAGTACCACCGTTCCGCCCTCCCAAACTCTGCAGTACAACCGTTCTGCCCTCCCAAACTCTGCAGTACAACCGTTCCGTCCTCCCAAACTCTGTAGTACAACCGTTCTGCCCTCCCAAACTCTGCAGTACAACCGTTCCGTCCTCCCAAACTCTGCAGTACAACCGTTCTGCCCTCCCAAACTCTCCAGTACAACTGTTCCGCCCTCCCAAACTCTGCAGTACAACTGTTCCGCCCTCCCAAACTCTGCAGTACAACCGTTCCGCCCTCCCAAACTCTGCAGTACAACCGTTCCGCCCTTCCAAACTCTGTAGTACAACCGTTCTGCCCTCCCACACCCAGCAGTACCACCGTTCCGCCCTCCCAAACTCTGCAGTACAACTGTTCCGCCCTCCCAAACTCTGCAGTACAACCGTTCCGCCCTCCCAAACTCTGCAGTACCACCGTTCCGCCCTCCCAAACTCTGCAGTACCACCGTTCCGCCCTTCCATACTCTGCAGTACAACCGTTCCGCCCTCCCAAACTCTGCAGTACAACCGTTCCGCCCTCCCAAACTCTGCAGTACAACCGTTCCGCCCTTCCATACTCTGCAGTACAACCGTTCCGTCCTCCCAAACTCTGTAGTACAACCGTTCCGCTCTCCCAAACTCTGCAGTACAACCGTTCCGCCCTTCCATACTCTGCAGTACAACCGTTCCGCCCTCCCAAACTCTGTAGTACAACCGTTCCGCTCTCCCAAACTCTGCAGTACAACCGTTCCGCCCTTCCATACTCTGCAGTACAACCGTTCCGCCCTCCCAAACTCTGTAGTACAACCGTTCCGCTCTCACAAACTCTGTAGTACAACCGTTCCGCCCTTCCATACTCTGCAGTACAACCGTTCCGCCCTCCCAAACTCTGCAGTACAACCGTTCCGCCCTCCCACACCCTGCAGTACAACCGTTCCGCCCTCCCATACTCTGCAGTACCACCGTTCCGCCCTCCCATACTCTGCAGTACAACCGTTCCGCCCTTCCATACTCTGCAGTACAACCGTTCCGCCCTCCCATACTCTGCAGTACAACCGTTCCGCCCTCCCAAACTCTGCAGTACAACCGTTCCGTCCTCCCACACCCTGCAGTACAACCGTTCCGCCCTTCAAAACTCTGCAGTACAACCGTTCCGCCCTCC
>OZ025257.1:35785174-35962674 GCA_964019135.1 Arenicola marina | reverse complement strand
ATCAATGCATGCTTAATAATGCTAAGCGTTAAACCTGATCCTGCTATACGTGGGCTGAACATTAATGATATCATGCATAATTTAGGCAATGGAATCTAAGTAATCTGAACGATCATGCTACTTGAACGATTAAGAACGATTGTTTGTCCATTAAACCCTGAGACCATAACGAGACAACAACTTTGAAAGGTAAACAGTCACCTTCTGTGTAGCTCGGGAAGGTGAAAGAAACCTGCACTGCTAGAGTCCTATAGTGACTCCTGGAGTCACTGATCTGCTTAAAGCAATATGCTTACATGCGCCATCTTAGATTTTTTACATTTTAGAATCAATACTAAAGTATCTCAAAATTCATGATGCATATGTTTTTATATCTCTTTGATTCTGTAAAACAAACATTTCAACATAAAAATGCGCGGTTTATTTTTTTCGCGCGCGGACGTGATAGCGAGCCGCGGTCGACATCACACACAAACTAGCGAACTGCGAACAGGCGCGCAAGGATATAAAGCCGGCCACCAACTTCTGCTCCGTTGACCACAATGCTTCTCTCCGGATAGCCCGCAGGCTTTCAGGATTTCAACTCAAGACAGAGTGTACTTATTTGACATACAGAAGAGGTTGGTAATAAAAAAAATTACGGAATATATTGCTTTAACAGAAGAATTCCTACTGCGATATGACATCAGCTTTATAAATCAACCTCAATTAGAAGAGAAGCTATACTCACAGACGTAGAATAGGACCTGGTCATTGCCACCGAAGATATCGTGCAGGGATGTCCATAAGTCTGACAAGCCCATGCTGGCTACTGACGAGCTTAAATCCACACACAGACTACTCCTCTGTTACACGGACAGTAATGTCAGCTACATACCTTCGGCATATGTATAAATGCTACTGCATATTTACTATTGCGACCTTGACTATCAGATAACTAGATTAAGGCTGAGTCCTATACTTGCGCTCAAGTAGGCCTACCTTATTGCAATGTTAATCATGTCATCCGGCAGTCATACGTATAGTGAATAGCTATCTATACGATCTGCCGCTCGTCTAAGCTATACCAAATCTTTATGGTGCTTTCAATATAGTTGGTAATATCATCACAAACTAGCTCACTGCTTGCAACGCATACTTCGTTTAGAAATCGGATCTCCATGAAGAAGTACTAACGTTACTTATGTAAACCTTTGCGACACAGAAAAATCGAGGGAGTCCACCCTACGTCACGTTTTTTTTAGCCAGTTTGCCATTAGCCATCAGAGATGCGTGGAGCGATAGCTAATATGTAAAGCGGATACAGGTACTTGACACTACCGCTATAGTACGGAAAATATTAGCTCCCGAGACTAATTCTAGCAACCCATAAAAGTTTAAACAATTACGAATTTTGTCATTATGTCACTTGGTTCATTTACAAGTTTGCTTTGTTGGTTCCATTGTTATCATTCTAATTATATGCACACGCATACATTATGCTATTTATTATCAGAGAAATTTAAACACTGATGACTTAGAAATACTGTCAAAAATCAGGAACACAATCTAAAGCTTTGATCCATCTTTGAAAATGCCACGGAGACCTTTGTTCTAATTGAGGCCTGGTGACGGGCTGCCACAGCGGGCGGGCGAGGGGGGAAATATCGGACCGCTACCGTGACGTCATCATCAGCTGCAAAACGCTACCTCTATGACTGGGGCAATGGTTAGCGTTCAATCGTTGATTACTCCGTTATCAGATTAATACAAAAATATATCCTTCTGGGGTGAACTCCATTGGTTTTATAGCTTCAATAAAAAATGAGTCATCGCTGGTCTTGGCTTTACCTTTAATATATAAAACACGATCAAAGCTAGTTCGTGATCATCATCTCAAAGACAAATGTCCATAGCGCGATAGGTTAGTCATTGGCCTTTATCAGCTGGTACAGTTTCCTACCTCTGTAGTACACCTCTTGTTATGTGTGACGTGTAGCGCAATTCTCTGGGCGTATATGATATATATCTCATCTGATCTCCAGTTTCCAATTGCACTCAGGCTCGTATATAGAGAGTGGTTATGTATGAGCGGGGTGAAGGCGCCCCGGGGGGAGGCACTACATATAGTTACGTATATACATATGTGCCGCCCAAATGCCCCTCTTTTTTTTCTCAATCCTCGGAGCAGACATCTACAATTTCTCTCGATGTGCCCATCTGAGACTGAAGCTTAATCAACATTGCAGCTCTTGACTATGTACTCCTGTTGATATCGTCTATTTTTATTTGTATTTATATTTATATGCCTTTCTTAACCAAACATTTCTCTCTCCATGACCACAAAATCTCGCAACTTGTTGTCGCTCTATACATGCCTTCTATCGCCTGGGCGGCACACCACGGTGCAAATGTAGTGCCCCCCCTCCCCCCCGGATAAGGGGGTAAGGAAGCATAATAAAAAGAGACATAGACTAAGCCTGACCTAATTATGCATAATTAGTTGCACAAATTTATTGTGCCACAATGGTGACCATTTAAACTAATAAAGCATTGTCGCAAAATACCACGCCACCCTACACCTTCCGCCTAATATTGACTGGTGCACATAAGTCCTAAGACAATAAGACGTAGCTAGGGCAGGTAGTTAAGAAGCTTTAGTCACTTACGATTACCATCTCCAGCTATATCTGCCATCGCTGTAGTCAACAAGATGGTAGCTCCGGGGCCATGGGATTACCTGTACCACAATGTCTGTCATAGCGAAGAAGGATGTATGTGGAGTATATGTAAGTACATGTAGTTCATCCTTATAACTACTACTGTTTGATGCGCACGTAGTAATATACAATTTCTATAACCAGGAACCGTTAACAACAAGCAGAGTGCACCGTCGTACCCAATGGGAGAATGTTCGCTTCATTTCATTGTCCAATTCCGTAAAGTACAACGCAGCCCCCTAGTGGCCGAGCAATTCACAGTCACCTAAGCAGAGAGGACGCATGGGATATTCCGTCACCAGGTCGCACGTGGCTTCTACGACATTGGGCACCGAAAAATGAAGATGCTGATCATCCCCCAGTATTTAACGTAGTCACACGTGACAAAGTCGTTGTTGACTCGTTCACCCCAAAACCTGTCTTATCCTTTGAACTATGAATATAATTATCAATCAAATGCAAACCCGACCGAAAGCCTCTTTTTTGTCATGCACAGTACAGTAATGCCACAGCATTGTTACATTACGCTGTAGCATACGGTCTGTAGTACACTTGCTATACTTATATAACACGTATATGCTAAATAAATTATAATTACGATCTTTAGTGAATCTGTAAATGATCTAATACATGGAACGCCCAGGATTATATATTATGATGGTAAAACCAGCCAAATAAAGCGTTATGGAAAGCGGTATTTGGCTGGATGTGATTTTCCGCATTTATTTCGCTCTTGGGTCCTCTAGGCCTTGGATTGTGGCCAATCTTTGTCTTCGTGACTACCACTGCCCTCTTCACATACGTAGACCTGACAGGGCGACCCGCCTGGGTCATTCGCTACAAGGTACAGGGAAGCCACAAAGAGGTCAGTTGCTTCTCATTTACGACATGTTTGCATGTTTTATCGTACACTTAATAAGTTATGTTAAGATGTAATAATTATTCACAATCTCCATATTCCAAGATGCCAGTTATATAGTGATACGAAAAAAGTGATTTGTGACTGCATGAAAAATAGTTAACGCTCCAGATCGAGCGCACTCAAAAGTCAAGCATGTACAAGTCTGTGGCCTTTATGTACTACTCCAAAATGTCTATTTTGACTTTGCGTCTTGTCGTAACTAGCATTATATATATATATATATATATGACATAATATATTGTTACGTATTGTAATCAGCTTGACCGCCGCCGCCTGGTACATGTGCTGAAGGTCGTCTGCTTCAACATCCTGGGGGTCGGGGTACTGTTGAGCGCCATACAGTTCCCAATAGCCTTGTGGATGGGGTGCACCAGCAAACCGGAAGTCTTTCCCAGTGTCCCCCGCGTCCTTCTCGACCTGGCAGGGTGCGCCATCCTTGATGAGATTGGTTTCTACTACACTCACCGGTGAGCAGTCACGTTTATTATTAGATGTTGTGAAACTTGTATGATAGCGTTACATGTAGCACTGACATTGACTATAGTCAAATTCATTAATGCCGTTCACACTGTTTTGGGCCGATATTTTCGTTGAAATTGGAGTGAGCGCTCGGGAATTTACAAATATGCTGTAGGACCCAGAGACCCAACCAATTCAATCATACTTTCATTTATGTGCCAATCTATTCTTCCTATCATATCCAAAGTAATCTTGCACATGACTATAAAGTCAAATTATCCAAAGTAATATGCACTCTTAAAATTGAAGTGAGCGCTAATGTGAAGTGAGCGGAAATCTACAGACAGACTGCAAGACCCAGAGACCCAGATAATTCAATCATACTTTCCTTTCTGTGGCAATCTATTCGTCCTATATTATCCAAAGTAATCTCACACATGATAAAGCTCCATTGACCACAAATGTCTGCCTCAAAATAAGCTAAAGGAACGAGCACCTGCCTGTTATGACATCTATTGTCTCCATACACGATTCGCAATTATACGCCATCTTGGAAAAATCGAGACTGGCGCAAAGAGTTATGGGAAATATTTTGGTGTTATCTTACTTTTTCTATGGAGATAAATACCATTTTTCCACGTTATTGGCAAGGCATGTATAAAATTAATGAGCATATCTAACTTACATTCCTAATACGTAACTTTTCCGTTACATAGATGACACTATTTCATGTGTAAATGTCTACAAAATACGTTGTCAGGCGAGGACGCCATCTTGACATCTCGCAAAGACCAAAATAATACCCAGAATGCATTGCACATGCAGTGGCGCCTCACGGTGGCAAAATTGGAACTACGATTAGCGAAGTGGTCTATTGTCTCAATTGCATCTATTGGCAACCATTGCTAGGCAACGTTGTGTGCACGTTCCTTCTTTTAGTCTGTTTAATGGCTGATGTTTGTGTGTGAACGGCATTAATGAATTTGACTGTAGGTGCTTTCTCTGAACAGACTGGCCCACTGGGGCCCGCTGTATACACACTGACTTGGTGCTTTCCCTAAGCAGACTGGCCCACTGAGGCCCGCTGTACACACACTGACTTGGTGCTCTCCCTGAGCAGACTGGCCCACTGGGGCCCGCTGTACACACACTGACTTGGTGCTTTCCCTAAGCAGACTGCCCCACTGGGGCCCGCTGTACACACACTGACTTGGTGCTTTCCCTAAGCAGACTGGCCCACTGGGGCCCGCTGTATACAAACTGACTTGGTGCTTTCCCTAAGCAGACTGGCCCACTGGGGCCCGCTGTACAAACACTGACTTGGTGCTTTCCCTGAGCAGACTGGCCCACTTGGGTCCGCTGTACACACACTGACTTGGTGCTTTCCCTGAGCAGACTGGGCCAGTGGGGCCCGCTGTACACACACTGACTTGGTGCTTTTCCTGAGCAGCGTGGCCCACTGGGGTCCGCTGTACACACACGGATTTGGTGCTTTCCCTGAGCAGACTGGGCCAGTGGGGCCCGCTGTACACACACTGACTTGGTGCTTTTCCTGAGCAGCGTGGCCCACTGGGGTCCGCTGTACACACACGGATTTGGTGCTTTCCCTGAGCAGACTGGCCCACTGGGGTCCGCTGTACAAACAATGACTTAGTGTTTTCCCTGAGCAGACTGGCCCACTGGGGTCCGCTGTACAAACAATGACTTAGTGTTTTCCCTGAGCAGACTGGCCCACTGGGGCCCGCTGTACCGGGCCATCCACAAGAAGCACCATGAGTGGACGGCGCCCATTGGTCTGGTGGCCGCCTACGCTCATCCCGCCGAGCATGTCGTCTGCAACCTGCTGCCCTTCACGTGCGGGTACATCCTCCTATCAACCCACCTCTTCACGGCCTGCATATGGTGAGTAGAGTGGGCCTGCAATGGTCATTCTACCTTTCCATCATCATCAGCTAGTGGGGCCATAAGGCGAAATCGTCATCTGGAGTGAAATCAATAACAGTGTTTGGCATCAATTGATGCTACAGGAAAAACAATTTATGCTTTAAAAACGAAATAATGCAGAGCTTTATAAATGCGAGTATTCAGTATGCAAAAGAAAAGCTGCAAAAACTAAAACTATTCTACTGAATAACGTGAACTGGTTATATATTTCCATGGCAACGGTTGCAGGTATACAATAGCTTCCATATCAACCATCGTGCACCACAGCGGATACCACCTCCCCCTCCTTCCTTCACCAGAGTTCCACGACTTTCACCACCTAAGGTTAGGGTCCATTTAGGACAGTCGCTGTTATCTTTGGGTAAATATTTATAAAGATTTAGTTATTTAAATTGTTTTTGTTCACACGTAATAGAATGTGTATATAACTGCCTTGAAAATGTTTTGTTAGTCTATGTGAAAACTTACTGTACGTAACTTGTACATAACATCATATTGGGTCTGGAAGTGGGGGTCTAGTTTCCAGTGTCGATTTTTCAAAATTCTCAGTGTCGTGTCTTTCAAAAATTTGTATCGATGTCGCTTTCTCAGATCCTCAGTGTCGGAATTTAGGGTTTAATTTCGAATGTCGCATTTTCAAATATTCCTGTGTAACATATCATAGTTCATGGTGTCGCGATGGTGTACGGTGCCTCGTGCTTCAGATTCACCTGTAACTATGGAGTGCTGGGCGTTCTGGATTGGCTTCATGGGACCGACACAACCTTCAGGAAGGCCAGACAGTCGGAACGCCATAAGACGCTCATCGGATTAACGCCAATGAAGATGTTGTATCCAGAGAAAATGGACTAAAGATGTAGGATACAGCTTTATTTTTAATTTTTAACAGAAGTTTCAATTGATTACACGTGACGTTGACAGCGCTGTGAAATAAAAAATATATACAAATTACCGACATGTAGATGTCCTAACCCGTTTGTTTTGGCAGCTAACACATCACGTGTAAATCCCATTGAAAAACACGGTGTGAAAATTATTTAAAAAATCTAGAATAAAATCTGTATCGTGTATCCTTAAGCGGTCTCTGGGTCTTAAAGTGTTACTTACAATCAGGGGTGTAGGGTATGTTTGCACTTAGGGGTAAATAGGTCGTGTTTTTTTGACTTTGGGCATCATTGCATCATTGCGTTTATTGCGCATATTTTTTCAAAATTGTGTTGTGGCCGTTGTTCTGCCATGACAACCGGAAACCTTTGGGATTGCATAATGATGGACCAACATATGAGACCCCTAGCGGTGGGCATTATAAAACACACCACATCTGAAACTAGTTGTTTTATACGCTGTCAGTTAACACATTGTTGTGAGAGTCGCCGCTTGGTAATCTCTGATTATTACTGCAAAATATATATGTGAAATACTTACGCAGCCGCGCATAATGTACAGCCATGATGATGATTATTTTGTGTAGGTAGGAGGGGGGGGGGGTGGTTTATATACAACAAAATGTCAATTTATCAGTCATACGCACGTAATGCACGTATTTATTGTTCTGCTCTTCTCGACAAAGTTAATGCTTTATTTGACGCGACCATCGTAATTTGCTCACACAGCCAGAACCAAAGGCGACAAATCTAGGGTAGATTTAATTAGAGAACCGTTTACTGCGGTTTAGCTTGAATGGCTTGAATGGTGTGCTGCAGTTGTGGACAGGGTGAAGTTTGGAAGGGCCTAAACAAGGAAGCGACCTGCCTGTTATGCCGCTCCAGATTGGTTATTGTCCGAGGTACTACAGATGCATTTGTGAATGACGCTGCCTGGTTCATGACTGGATATTATGTTCACCTGGATTAGTCAATGTGCTGACATCATGGCAGAAACTTTGGTGTAAATTGCGTACTGTTTGTTCTCGTCATGACCAGAATGCGTTTGTGGAATGAGGGGCACAGCTAAGTAAAAGAGATATTTACTGCAAAATACAATTTTTAAAGCTGTGCTGCACGTCAGCAGCAAGTCAACAGCAAGTCAGCAGCAAGTCAGCAGCAAGTCAGCAGCAAGTCAGCAGCAAGTCAGCAGCAAGTCAGCAGCAAGTCAGCAGCAAGTCAGCAGCAAGTCAGCAGCAAGTCAGCAGCAAGTCAGCAGCAAGAACGAAACATATAGTTTTTTTCATCAAAATTGTGCAAAGATTACAAACAGAATAATATTGTCCATTGCACAGTAATAAATCTTTGTTAAATTCTTCTTGTCTTACGTACGTGGTTCTTTTTGCATGTGGCCTACACATACAGGCTTTTCAAAGTTCCTAAGTTACGATTTTCATATTGTTTTACCGGAACGACCTGGACGCGTGGTTCGATTTGTTTCAGTGTTAGGTTTAAGATGCACAAAAGGTGTGATAACAGTACTTACTCAGTAAGCCATCTTACGGGCACCTATCTGTGCCAGTCTCCCAGAAGATAAAACTTGCTATATGACTATATATATAAGCAGCTTAAAAGCCGCTTATATATATATATTTTAAATTTGTTGACACCTATGTATAGGATAGTAATCGGTGATAAGCTGTAAGCTCAGGATGTCAAACGTTTAGATAAGCTACTGACATATTCTTGTCTGTTTGACTAACGTTAGTATAGCCTTAGCTCTGACATCAAAACCACCACCAAGGTGAAGGTTCTGAACAGCACAACACGTTTTAAAAAAGTTAACCACTGCTTAAATTATGTACCCTTTTTGCAATCCACAAACTTTATTCTTACTCCCGGCGCTTTCCTGCAGTCGAATGCCAACAAAATATGCACTAACATGTGAAAAATAAGCCATTAACAGGAGTTCAGGTTACACACCAATAGAAACCATCCCCATGTTAGTTAATGCAAAAACCCAAATTTTCAACCACATGCTAGAAAAATCGGTAACCATGTTTGACTATATGGACCAGGAAATTATAGAGCAAGTATCCAACTTTATTTCAAAAACAAACAGAACATAGGTTCACGTGCGATATTTTTAGCTACATCCCATAGTACGACCCCACCCCCTAGCGCGACCCGCCGAAAATTAAACACCCAGCAAATCGGCATGTGATGAGGTCGACCGAACCACGCACCCCTAACGTGATTAAGTACGCCACAGATTAATGCAACAGGCAGTAATCTGGCCAAACATTAGTAAAAGAAACAATATATACAAAGAAAGAAATAACCAGTAACCATATATCCCTTATATACGATCATATTTTAGGCACTACTTGACGGTATATACTTTTATACGCACGACCTATTGGTGTGTAACCTTCAGTTTGCGTACGACGCCATGCTCGTTTTCTGCTTTCTTTATTTACCTAAAGACCGAAAATGTCAATTCTAGCCGTCAAACTCCCCGATACGTTCTGTTCACCTAAATATATTTGTTTTTACTTGTTTTCACTTAAATGTTAGAAATAAGTTCGTTCCTGCGTTTCTGCGTTCATGCAAATGAGAAATACAGTACTATTATATATTGCAGATATACATGTAAGTACTTATAATTTTGCGTCGTTTTTTTTTCAAAGCTATGAAATTTTATTTCACTGACATTCGCTAGGTTGCGACATTATGACAGGAGCCACCTAGCGTCTGAAATGCATGTCAAGAAAAACTGACATGTGACCAGAAAACGTGCTTTCCGTCCTGCGTTTTGCTCACGCTATCTGTTGCTAGATAATCTCTTTGGAAATGGCGGATGGACACAATAACTGTGTTGTTTGTGACGCCCAGTTTGTGCGTGTGCAGCGAGGTTTCAACAGGTATAACAATCGAAGGCCCATATATTAATTGGTACAAGACTACACACATATATATGTAGATCTACGCCTACCTTACGCAATCCCGTAGGTCCTAATGGTTACTCGTCAAAAACCCCATCAACAAAATCACACAAACTTTCAACCATGACATGTATCCGATGGTATTCATCCTATGGCCTTTACCCCCGGGTCCTCAACCCCTGGTATGCCCCAGCGACATTTTACCCTATATACTGCGTGCCCCCCCCCCCCAACCCTCGTCCTTTGGCCGCGCCTTATATTTCTTGATCGCTACCCGTTTGTATATATAACTGAGCATTTTCCCCCTGATATACACTTCTGGTCTTCGCCCCTTGTCTATATGTCTAAATATTCACCCCTTGGTCTTCACCCTCTGGTATGCCCCAGCGACATTTTGCCCTAGAATGCTGATTTTGAAGGCGTGACCCCCCCCCCCCCCGCCCCCACTCTCCGTTCGTGACAAAAAAAATTATCGCTCCCCTCCCCCCGGTCGTCGGGAAATTGGCAGACCCTTTCCAACCCCCCCCCCACCCCCCTCACGGTCGTCAGAAAATGGCGGACCCCCTGTACGCAATTGTTGTTAGAGCCCACGCCCCCCCCCCTCCACAGTCGCAAGTTTTCAGTGGACCACATCTCCCATACCTCGCATCTGCTCTATTTCATCTGCGATATTCATCCCATGGTCTTCACCCCTTGGCATTTACATGGTATTCACCCCTTGGCATTTACATGGTATTTGCATTTGTACAGTTGTGGGGGTTGTGGGGGTATGCCGCACATTCCATAGGTGGCACATGGAGAGCGAGAGAAAAGATTTTATGGACATTGGGAGAGGAATATGTGGTAGAAAAAGGCAGCCAAAATAGACACTGACAGTCATGGCAAAGTATATCGAGGTAAATTATTTGAAGACTTTCGATATCACTTGAAATATATAGTCAAGAGCCGCAATTGTGAAAAAAAAACTTTAGTGTCAGATGGGCACATCGAGAGAAATTGCACAATTGCGGGCATTGAGAGGGGTCATTTGGGAGGCACATATGTATATACCTAGTTATTCGCACCTGGTCTAAATTTATAGCCTTCACTCCTTGGTCTTTACTAACTGGGTATACATCCCCAGTGCCCATACATCACCACCTGTATGTGTTTGCTTTACCATGATGAATACATAGCCTCTTATGCTCATGGTATTTTACCTGTTACAGACGGAGAGCGTCGCTGTTGTCCTCTCCGTACACTTTACGGAAGGCGTTTCACTTGGCTGATGGTAAAATTATACCCCCTGACAGTTTTATAGGTATGGACTGCGTCAAGACATTCACTTCCTGTACGGAACCAGTTAAAGGGCAGAACAAGGCGCATCGACGGACATGGAATGGCCCCAGGACTCCGGCACCTGTTCGTACACCAACTGGATCAGTGCGCAAACGAGACCGTGACGCCCGGTATATGTCCCCGAGATAAACGAAGAGACGTCAAGGCGACTCCACGGCCACCAGGGAAACTTTCCACCATTAAATCCCCACGTCATAAGGCGGCGTCCTGTCAGAACAGGCTCCGCTACAAGATCGACAAGGTGGCCGCAATAGGACACTATGACCGCTTGGTGTCTGTTGTGGACTCCGTGGTAGCTAAGAAGAAAATGCTATCTTTAGTTGTTGGAAGTGTGGCTAAAGAATTCCGGAAGACGTGCTGTCGAGGCAGCACGCAAAAGGTTCAATCTGTGTGTGGGACAGCGACTCTTGTTGCACTGCATGACTTCCAGTGGAACACACTCATAAATGAATTCTCTTCGCTCATGCCTGTGGCGTCGGCATTCTTCGACAGCTGTTTGCCATCCGTCAAAAGACGTCGGGAAGCGGTCGTTTGCAACAATGCCTTGCGTTCCGTTTAAGATGTCCTGTTTTATCAATGGTTTTTTGTATTCAGACAGCTGATGACAACGAAGCGAAAGCCTCCCGGAACGCAATGCTAGGGCTCCTCATGGCCACATCTTTGTACCGGCGTGCACCATCACGGTATAAGTTTCTCCAGTCTGCTCTGTCAGTGGAACTGTGGCGTCAAGGGTGTTCGGCCAAAATGTTTGAGATTCTACATTGAATGGGCCTCACACAAGGCCGCGTGACAGCGAGGGCAAACGTGGATCGAATCATCTGCTCATATGACTCACACATTATGGCCCTAAAAAACAACATCGAGGTAAACAAACAACTAGACAGTTGTCGACTTTACTCAGATTGCCTTATAATTTACATAAGAACGTTAATTGGAGCGCTACGAGGGGCAGGCTCCTTCCCCGCTAGTGCTGTGTATAGACGTATACGTAACGGCCGTACATGGGGTCTCGCTAATACGTCCGCGCCCTCTTGCCTCACGAATATTGCCACGTGTTGCCTATTTGTGCTTGTTATATTGCCTAATCTGTGTATATGTATTAACTTGTAATGTACACAACTGATATCTCCTTTGTTTAACTTTACAGAGAAGGATGGAGCCGGTGGCCGTGGACTTCCCCGAGGCGTCGAGAGCCAATTCAAACCATGGAAGGTCATGCCGCAGAGTTCTGACATTTTGCGTACCGTCACATGACGAGGGGCTTGGGGATTACCATGTAAGTTGTGACAGACTCGTAAACATCCAGATAAAGAGACACACTAAGTTACGGTAATGTCCGCGATATGGCGCATTCACAGGGATAACACACACTTCATTATCTGTAGAGCGACATAGAGTCAGATCCCGCTACACTCACAGACGAGCCGGTCCACAGAGCCGAGGGGCCGGTGGACGTTGCAGTCGAGCCGGTCCAAAGAGCTGAGGAGCTGATGGACGCTGCAGCCGAGCCGGTCCACAGAGCCGAGGAACCGGTGGACGCTGCAGACGAGCCGGTCCACAGAGCCACGGGGCCGGTGGACGCTGCAGCCGAGCCGGTCCACAGAGCCGAGGAACCGGTGGACGCTGCAGACGAGCCGGTCCACAGAGCCACGGGGCCGGTGGACGCTGCAGACGAGCCGGTCCACAGAGCCACGGGGCCGGTGGACGCTGCAGACGAGCTGATCCACAGAGCCGAGGAACCGGTGGACGCTGCAGACGAGCCGGTCCACAGAGCCACGGGGCCGGTGGACGTTGCAGACGAGCTGATCCACAGAGCCGAGGAGCCGGTCCACTGAGCCGAGGAGCTGATAGACGTTGTAGTCGAGTCAGTCCATAGAGCCGAGGAGCTGATGGACGCTGCAGCCGAGCCGGTCCACAGAGCCGAGGAACCGGTGGACGCTGCAGACGAGCCGGTCCACAGAGCCACGGGGCCGGTGGACGTTGCAGACGAGCTGATCCACAGAGCCGAGGAGCCGGTCCACTGAGCCGAGGAGCTGATAGACGTTGTAGTCGAGTCAGTCCACAGAGCCAAGGAGCTGATGGACGTTGCAGTCGAGCCGGTCCACAGAGCCGAGGAGCCGGTCCACAGAGCCGAGGAGCTGATGGACGTTGCAAGCGAGCCGGTCTACAGAGCCGAGGAGCCGGTCCACAGAGCCGAGGAGCTGATAGACGTTGCAAGCGAGCCGGTCCACAGAGCCACGGGGCCGGTGGACGCTGCAGACGAGCTGATCCACAGAGCCGAGGAACCGGTGGACGCTGCAGACGAGCCGGTCCACAGAGCCACGGGGCCGGTGGACGTTGCAGACGAGCTGATCCACAGAGCCGAGGAGCCGGTCCACTGAGCCGAGGAGCTGATAGACGTTGTAGTCGAGTCAGTCCATAGAGCCGAGGAGCTGATGGACGCTGCAGCCGAGCCGGTCCACAGAGCCGAGGAACCGGTGGACGCTGCAGACGAGCCGGTCCACAGAGCCACGGGGCCGGTGGACGTTGCAGACGAGCTGATCCACAGAGCCGAGGAGCCGGTCCACTGAGCCGAGGAGCTGATAGACGTTGTAGTCGAGTCAGTCCACAGAGCCAAGGAGCTGATGGACGTTGCAGTCGAGCCGGTCCACAGAGCCGAGGAGCCGGTCCACAGAGCCGAGGAGCTGATGGACGTTGCAAGCGAGCCGGTCTACAGAGCCGAGGAGCCGGTCCACAGAGCCGAGGAGCTGATAGACGTTGCAAGCGAGCCGGTCTACAGAGCCGAGGAGCTGATCCACTGAGCCGAGGAGCTGATAGACGTTGTAGTCGAGTCAGTCCACAGAGCCGAGGAGCTGATAGACGTTGCAGTCGAGCCGGTCCACAGAGCCGAGGAGCCGGTCCACAGAGCCGAGGAGCTGATGGACGTTGCAAGCGAGCCGGTCTACAGAGCCGAGGAGCCGGTCCACAGAGCCGAGGAGCTGATAGACGTTGTAGTCGAGTCAGTCCACAGAGCCGAGGAGCTGATAGACGTTGCAGTCGAGCCGGTCCACAGAGCCGAGGAGCCGGTCCACAGAGCCGAGGAGCTGATGGACGTTGCAAGCGAGCCGGTCTACAGAGCCGAGGAGCCGGTCCACAGAGCCGAGGAGCTGATAGACGTTGTAGCCGAGTCAGTCCACAGAGCCGAGGAGCTGATGGACGTTGCAGTCGAGCCGGTCCACAGAGCCGAGTAGCCGGTCCACAGAGCCGAGGAGCTGATGGACGTTGCAGTCGAGCCGGTCTACAGAGCCGAGGAGCCGGTCCACAGAGCCGAGGAGCTGATAGACGTTGTAGTCGAGTCAGTCCACAGAGCCGAGGAGCTGATGGACGTTGCAGTCGAGCCGGTCCACAGAGCCGAGGAGCCGGTCCACAGAGCTGAGGAGCTGATAGACGTTGTAGTCGAGTCAGTCCACAGAGCCGAGGAGCTGATAGACGTTGCAGTCGAGCCGGTCCACAGAGCCGAGGAGCTGATGGACGTTGCAGTCGAGCCGGTCCACAGAGCCGAGGAGCCGGTCCACAGAGCCGAGGAGCTGATAGACGTTGTAGTCGAGTCAGTCCACAGAGCCGAGGAGCTGATAGACGTTGCAGTCGAGCCGGTCCACAGAGCCGAGGAGCTGGTGGACGTTGCAGTCGAGCCGGTCCACAGAGCCGAGGAACCGGTCCACAGAGCCGAGGAGCTGATAGACGTTGTAGTCGAGTCAGTCCACAGAGCCGAGGAGCTGATGGACATTGCAGTCGAGCCGGTCCACAGAGCCGAGGAGCCGGTCCACAGAGCCGAGGAACTGATAGACGTTGTAGTCGAGTCAGTCCACAGAGCCGAGGAGCTGATAGACGTTGCAGTCGAGCCGGTCCACAGAGCCGAGGAGCCGGTCCACAGAGCCGAGGAGCTGATAGACGTTGTAGTCGAGTCAGTCCACAGAGCCGAGGAGCTGATGGACGTTGCAGTCGAGCCGGTCCACAGAGCCGAGGAGCCGGTCCACAGAGCCGAGGAGCTGATAGACGTTGTAGTCGAGTCAGTCCACAGAGCCGAGGAGCTGATAGACGTTGCAGTCGAGCCGGTCCACAGAGCCGAGGAGCTGGTGGACGTTGCAGTCGAGCCGGTCCACAGAGCCGCGGAACCGGTCCACAGAGCCGAGGAGCTGATAGACGTTGTAGTCGAGTCAGTCCACAGAGCCGAGGAGCTGATGGACGTTGCAGTCGAGCCGGTCCACAGAGCCGAGGAACCGGTCCACAGAGCCGAGGAACTGATAGACGTTGTAGTCGAGTCAGTCCACAGAGCCGAGGAGCTGATAGACGTTGTAGTCGAGTCAGTCCACAGAGCCGAGGAGCTGATGGACGCTGCTGTCGAGCCGGTCCACAGAGCCGAGGAGCCGGTTCACAGAGCCGAGGAGCTGATGGACGTTGCAGCCGAGCCTGTCCACAGAGCCGAGGAGCTGATGGACGCTGCAGTCGAGCCGGTCCACAGAGCCGAGGAGCTGATGGACGCTGCAGTCAAGCCGGTCCACAGAGCCGAGGAGCCGGTGGACGTTGCAGTCGAGCCGGTCCACAGAGCCGAGGAGCTGATGGACGCTGCAGACGAGCCGGTCCACAGAGGTACCGAATAAATTGTTAAGTTGGGAAGGCCGGGTTTAAATTAACGTTTGCATTTTAATGTTAACGGTAAATCCTTTTTAAACGTAGCGATCGGCAAAAGTTGGAATTCCTGCCGCTGTAAACCTTGTGTCACAGCGTATTTTCCGAAAGGGTGGCACCAGGTTGGTCACCATTGGCACCAGTGTGGTAGTTGAAGTCACAGGACATCAAAAGTTCATCCCCGCCAGGTCGGGGATTCAACCCCGGTCGCAAGATTACAAGGCACGCAGGCTAACCACTGCGTTACCGAATCCGGTTTTATATCAGACCTGTATCAAATGGTTCAAATAAATGTAAAGGCAAACTTATGTGATCTATAACCCCCAAACTTTTGTTTGAAAAACTAATATTGAAATGAATCTTACTTCATGGTACAACCATACCGATCCACAACCGACGGAGCATCTTTCTGGACAAAACGGGACAATACTTAACATAGGAAGATGTCCTTAATTCCGGCGCACACGAGATGAGATCTAGAATTTCAGGTTTCGCGTCCAGCCTTTACTAGGGTTTGGGCAATAGCCCTACACCATTGATTCGCCCCTTATATACAGCTTCAGCTGGTGCAAGAACCTGGTTGTTTCCAGTTTGCTTAACAATCGTTTGCGTGAAATATTTTATTATAATAGATAAAATATAAATTACGTCTTATAAACAGATATTTAATGATGTAACCCCCTCAGCCCCCCCCCCCAAAAAAAAACTGGCATATGTATTAAAAGACAAAAAGAAGAAAGGAAGACATATATTTACACGATAACATTCGGTTTGTAAAATACAGTAAATGATATGATGAAATGATAATTATGTTTACGGCTTATTAGACATTTTGTTCCCATTTAATATTTCAAATCAAATTGCAGCTCTCAAACTTTTTGGTTAGGTGGACGAACGCATAGAACTATATGCCTTCGGGTATAGAAATCAATATCTTTTTTTGTTATTATTATAATTTTTAATATTATTATTATAATTTTTGCTTATTTCCCATTCAATAGAAAACGAGGTCGAATTACAAATATACGTAAAATGCGGCTAATATTACTATTACTATTTCTTCAACTAGCATGAAGAATCGTCTACATTGTTTCTCCGAAGATAACCATGAAGACAGCAGGTTATTTTGGCACAGAAATGAACACATGTAAATAAATGGGAGATAGATGGGGGTTATTAACCGACTGTGGCGCAGGGGCGGATCTAGGGGGGGGGGGGTGCACCCCCCACCCCCCTTGGGAACATACACTGTAAAAGTCGCTTATACTCCCAATTAAGTTATAATTCCCAAGTGGCAAGTAGCAGATATAGTCGGCGTGAATAGGGCCGACCAGAACACACCCTCGACGCCAGAAGCCTGTTAAAGCTCACATTTCAATCCTGTGACATCAGGGGCGGATCTGGGTGGGGGGGGGTGGCGGGTTAGGGGGGTTTGCGACCTCTGAAATTTGAATACACCCAACATACACTTTAAATATCGGGTTCTTCGAGCACCGCCCCCCCCCCCCCCGGTCGCAAGTTTTCAGAGCAAACCCCCCCCCCTTTTCCTAATTCCTAGATCCGCCCCTGTCCATGGGAGTACCAAATGACCCATCTATTCGCTCCTGTTAGGTTCAATTAACTCCATAATCAGCGATCAGCATTAAGAGTGTTACCACCACGTTTTTTTTGCGTGTGGCCAATAGGAGAAGGTTATGCTGAAGGCCTACGATGCGCCGCGACGAGCTAAAAAAGAACAGGTTATACGACTCAACGGCTGCCACGGAGCGTCAACACCCGCTTCAACGCCTTGTATTTGCGAAACTAATGGCTGAATCTCCACACCAATCACATGCCCGCCTTCTACGAACATTTGTGAAACATTTACAACTACTTTCCAAGCAAGACCTACCACTATTCAGTGTTACAAGGCAACTTTTGGCACTTGCCACGCAAATATAATCGATTAGCCAGTTTTGGGTGTGGGAATTTCACAACTTCGGCGTTAGGGGCCCTGTTTTGTTGCTCACTCTCCGTCATAGTCGGATTACAGACGTTTGTTTGTAAAGTATGATTTTTTTAAATATAAAGTTTATTCATCCCGAGACAATGAAGTGGGTGTTGGATGAAACATATGATCCAGATGCAAGAGCCTGCTTGAGTCTGCTTACCAACCGAGTTAATTCAGATCCAAAGACATGGCTTACAATGAGGGGTGGATCCAGGAATTTGAAAAAGGGGGGTCATTGAAACTTCCGACCGAGGAGGTCTCTGAACGCGAACGAGGGTGTGCACCAATTCTTTGACGACCTAGGGGGTGGGGGGGGTCACTGAAAACTGCGACTGGGGAGGGAGGTCCACGCCGCCTCAGATAGCGTTCTTCCTCAAAAAAAAAAGGAGGGGGGGGGGGGGGGGTCCAGGCCTCAGATGACCTAAATTTTGCAACGAATAACGGCATTCTTCCTAAAAAAAAGGGGGAGTCCGGACCCCTGCCCCGCACCCCCCCCCCCCGGATCCGCCCTTGCTTAGCATGCATGTAGTTCCCAAGACGCCGGAGTGACCCCCTAGGCGGGGGGGGGGATACGGGCAGAAGTGTAAGCGGGTGGCGTTGGGCGTGGTGGGGGGGGGGGGGGGCGGGGCAGGAGCCTCGTGGGTGTCGTTGGGCGGGGGAGTGGGGTGGGCAGGAGTGCATAAGCCTGATGGGTGTCGGTAGGCGGGGTGGGGGAAGGGGCAGGGGTACATCATTTTGGCGGGTTTTGGTGGACGGGAGAGGTGGGGAGGGGGGGGGCAGGCGTACATCGGTGGGCGGGGGGGGGGGGGCAGGCGTACATCGGTGGGCGGGGGGGGAGGGCGGTGTAGGAGTCTGGTGGATGTCGTTGAGTGGACCACCATGACCACAGCGGGGCTCGAACCACCGATCCACGTGCCGCTCTTCCATGTTAGAGCCCATTAAAATAATTATTGTAGTACGTGGTAGGTGTGAGCGATGCGTGAGTAATGCCGAAACAATGGTCTGATGTGAGACAATGTGGTACTTTGCCACAGTTTAAGTGAACAACAACTGAACTACACGTGACCAATCGCTTGGGCGGCCGACCCCGGTGCATTTGCAGCTCTCGCCAACTCTGGGGTGAGTTAATCCAAGCATCCGGAGGACCGCGTGTCACGGTGCATGACGGTAAAATTATGCCCTGCTGGGATTATTTGGTAAATGCATAGCACGAATAGCACGTGAGTTATTCCGAAACATTTGTACGTGAGCTCCCATAACGGTTTGTACATAGTAACACCTCAGTTGCACATACCCGAACAATAATTTCCCCCCAAAAGTCGGAGCTGTTCAACCCTCCAAGACAAACTTGAAGAATACAGCCAGTAACACCCGGATGTTGGTAAGCTGCTAGCACCTGCACTTTGGCGGCAAGATTCAAACTTCACAAGTTGATTCGGGGAATGAGGACGGACACATTGAAGTGAGACGAAACCACGACTAAGGTCAGTACAAATATCCAGTTATTGTTATGTATGCTTAAATGTATGGTTCACAATGTTTTTCATATGCATTTATATGATAATAAAGTATTGTAAAAATCTAAAATATTTGCACTGACGTGAACGATAAAAACAATAGCGCGAGCTAGGCCTGGGTTTGGTGCTGGTTTTAGGTGGTTCGGCAATAAAGCCAGCCCCCCCCCCTTTCACCGCCAAAATCCGCTCGGTAGGGGTGGATTACCGGCAAATTCCGCTCGAAAGCGGTATTTTGGGCGGCATCCCATTCTAGCCCAGAACCCTAGGCTGTGTGGACTGAAACACAGCCTAGTCGCATTCCATAGTAAAATTCTGGTCTGGAACAACCCCATTTCAGGGTTGTTTGACTTTGATCAAGTGTAGCTCTGATTATCCTTTGCTGTGGGAAACGTTTTATAACAGAAACAAACTCTTAATCCTTTTCTTATTACTTCCTGACAAATAATGACTAATCATATAAGTAACCTTTCTTAAAAGGCAAAAATAGTCCAGTCTGTCACCAGAAATTTATATGAAAACATGTGTTTTCACTGACCCAATGACTGGGTCCCTGAACAATGAACCAATTAGCATGGCTTATAATATCATGTGATGAACTTGCTCATGTGCAGTGATCAACTTCCTGTAAAAATAATGGTGGCATGTTGTTGTCCTTTTTTATGCCAGTAGGCAATTATGGCTCCTTTTAAAGACTTTAACAACTTTTGAAGAGTTTATACATCAGTAATTATATAGAGAAAAATACTTTAACATTGTTGAAACTAATTATGAAAGCTATACTTAAACAATTCAATTTGTCATGTGAAGTTGATTTATCACTATAGAATGCTATGATTTTTCAACCATAGCCATGGATTCATGGCTAAACCGGTTTCACTCCATACGCACATTTCAGAGCCCCCCCCCCCCCCCCCGGCTTTATAGAGGTGTCTCTTTCGTCACAAATATCTGCTCTCTCGGGCATCAAGGCACCCCGCCCACCCCCCGCCAGATTTGTATAACAGTGCCCCCCGTTACGCAATTGTAGCTGTAGCAGCCGTTCATTTTCATTATCGGATGATGAAATTGAAGGCGTCTTCATGTTGATCAAGGGCCAATAAAACGCCATGCAAATCTCTCGCTGTTACTATTATTACGAGTTTAAGTTAAATTAAGTTTACCTTACGTACAGGGGGGCTCTTGCTTTTCCGGGCGATTTTAGTCGAGTGATATTCCCCGTAGCCAGCTTAACTATGTACGTGAAATAGGCCACAGGGTCCGCGGGGCTGGGCTTGCCATCCCTACAGCTCACGATGGCATATGAATGACTCGCTCTTCGACAGGGCATGTGATGTGAATGAGCACATGGGAGTGGCTCGTGAAGGAGTCGCAGGGGGATGATTATAAAATGTTCTTTTTCTCGATTGCTGTCAGAAGGAGCGTGGTAGCCGTGATGGCAACTATTTGACAGCTTGACGCGTTGGTGACGAGCGCTGGCTTGTTGCCGGGTTGGTGATGTGCGCTGGCTTGTTGCCGGGTTGGTGATGTGCGCTGGCTTGTTGCCGCGTTGGTGATGTGCGCTGGCTTGTTGCCGCGTTGGTGATGTCGCTGGCTTGTTGCCGGGTTGGTGATGTGCGCTGGCTTGTTCCCGGGTTGGTGATGTGTGCTGGCTTGTTGCCGGGTTGGTGATGTGCGCTGGCTTGTTGCCGGGTTGGTGATGTGCGCTAGCTTGTTGCCGGGTTGGTGATGTCCGCTGGCTTGTTGCCGTGTTGGTGATGTGCGCTGGCTTGTTGCCGGGTTGGTGATGTCCGCTGGCTTGTTGCCGCGTTGGTGATGTCCGCTGGCTTGTTGCCGTGTTGGTAATGTGCGCTGGCTTGTTGCCGGGTTGGTAATGTGCGCTGGCTTGTTGCCGTGTTGGTGATGTGCGCTGGCTTGTTGCCGGGTTGGTAATGTGCGCTGGCTTGTTGCCGTGTTGGTAATGTGCGCTGGCTTGTTGCCGGGTCGGTGATGTGCGCTGGCTTGTTGCCGTGTTGGTAATGTGCGCTGGCTTGTTGCCGGGTTGGTGATGTGCGCTGGCTTGTTGCCTGGTTGGTAATGTGCGCTGGCTTGTTGCCGTGTTGGTAATGTGCGCTGGCTTGTTGCCGGGTTGGTGATGTGCGCTGGCTTGTTGCCGGGTTGGTAATGTGCGCTGGCTTGTGGCCGGATTGGTGATGTGCGCTGGCTAGTTGCTGGGTTGGTAATGTGCGCTGGCTTGTTGCCGGGTCGGTGATGTGCGCTGGCTTGTTGCCGGGTCGGTGATGTGCGTTGGCTTGTTGCCGCGTTGTTGATGTGCGCTAGCTTGTTGCCGGGTTGGTGATGTCCGCTGGCTTGTTGCCGGGTCGGTGATGTGCGCTGGCTTGTTGCCGGGTTGGTAATGTGCGCTGGCTTGTTGCCGTGTTGGTAATGTGCGCTGGCTTGTTGCCGGGTTGGTAATGTGCGCTGGCTTGTTGCCGGGTTGGTAATGTGCGCTGGCTTGTTGCCGGATTGGTAATGTGCGCTGGCTTGTTGCCGGGTTGGTAATGTGCGCTGGCTTGTGGCCGGATTGGTGATGTGCGCTGGCTAGTTGCTGGGTTGGTGATGTGTGCTGGCTTGTTGCCGGGTTGGTGATGTGCGCTGGCTTGTTGCCGTGTTGGTGATGTGCGCTGGCTTGTTGCCGGATTGGTAATGTGCGCTGGCTTGTTGCCGGATTGGTAATGTGCGCTGGCTTGTTGCCGGATTGGTAATGTGCGCTGGCTTGTTGCCGGGTTGGTAATGTGCGCTGGCTTGTTGCCGGGTTGGTAATGTGCGCTGGCTTGTTGCCGGATTGGTAATGTGCGCTGGCTTGTTGCCGGGTTGGTAATGTGCGCTGGCTTGTTGCCGGGTTGGTAATGTGCGCTGGCTTGTTGCCTGGTTGGTGATGTGCGCTGGCTTGTTGCCGCGTTGGTGATGTGCGCTAGCTTGTTGCCGGGTTGATGATGTCCGCTGGCTAGTTGTTAGGTCGGTGATGTGCACGGGTTGGTGATGTGCGCTGGCTTGTTGCCGGGTTGGTGATGTGCGCTGGCTTGTGGCCGGGTTGGTGATGTGCGCTGGCTAGTTGCCAGGTTGGTGATGTGCGCTGGCTTGCGGCCCCGTCGGTAATGTGCGCTGGCTTGTTGCCGTGTTGGTAATGTGCGCTAGCTTGTTGCCGTGTTGGTGATGTGCGCTAGCTTGTGGCCGGGTTGGTGATGTGCGCTAGCTTGTTGCCGTGTTGGTGATGTGCGCTGGCTTGTTGCCGTGTTGGTAATGTGCGCTGGCTTGTTGCCGGGTTGGTAATGTGCGCTGGCTTGTTGCCGTGTTGGTGATGTGCGCTGGCTTGTTGCCGGGTTGGTAATGTGCGCTGGCTTGTTGCCGGGTTGGTAATGTGCGCTGGCTTGTTGCCGTGTTGGTGATGTGCGCTGGCTTGTTGCCGGGTTGGTAATGTGCGCTGGCTTGTTGCCGGGTTGGTAATGTGCGCTGGCTTGTTGCCGGGTTGGTAATGTGCGCTGGCTTGTTGCCGTGTTGGTGATGTGCGCTGGCTTGTTGCCGGGTTGGTAATGTGCGCTGGCTTGTTGCCGGGTTGGTAATGTGCGCTGGCTTGTTGCCGGATTGGTAATGTGCGCTAGCCTGTTGCCGGGTTGGTGATGTGCGCTGGCTTGTTGCCGGGTTGGTGATGTGTCCTGGCTTGTTGCCGGGTTGGTGATGTGCGCTGACTTGTTGCCGGGTTGGTGATGTGCGCTGGCTAGTTGCTAGGTCGGTGATGTGCGCTGGTTTGTGGCCGGGTTGGTGATGTGTGCTGGCTTGTGGCCGCGTTAGTGATGTGCGCTGGCTTGTTGCCGTGTTGGTGATGTGCGCTGGCTAGATGCTAGGTCGGTGATATGCGCCAGCTTGTGGCCGGGTTGGTGATGTGTGCTGGCTTGTGGCCGCGTTAGTGATGTGCGCTGGCTTGTTGCCGTGTTGGTGATGTGCGCTGGCTAGATGCTAGGTCGGTGATATGCGCCAGCTTGTGGCCGGGTTGTTGATGTGTGCTAGCTTGTGGCCGGGTTGTTGTGTGCTGGCTTCTTGCGGGTTGGTGATATGCATTGGTTTGTTGCCGGGTTGGTGATGTGCGCTGGTTTGTTGCCCTACATTTAAAATCCCTACCGCAGGTCCTTTTACATGTACCATAATGTCGTAAATAGAGCTCATAAACAATTTCAAAGGAGCTGTAGGTTACCAGCTTACTATGTTAATGATATGATTTTTGTAACCAGACAGGGAAGGAATTCTAAGTTTCGAATTGTTAATTTACCACTTTCGCGCCGCCGACACCCTCGCCCCAACACGTTCGCCCCAACACCCTCGCCCCAGCACCCTCGCCCCGACATCCTCGCCCCAACACCCTCGCCCCGACACCCTCGCCCCAGCACCCTCGCCCCAACACCCTCGCCCCAGCACCCTCGCCCCAACACCCTCGCCCCAGCATCCTCGCCCCGGCACCCTCGCCCCGACACCCTCGCCCCAACACCCTCGCCCCGACACCCTCGCCCCAGCACCCTCGCCCCAAAACCTTCGCCCCAACACCTTCGCTCCAACACCTTCGCCCCAACACCCTCGCCCCGACACCCTCGCCCCGACACCCTCGCCCCGACATCCTCGCCCCAGCACCCTCGCCCCGACACCCTCGCCCCGACACCCTCGCCCCGAGACCCTCGCCCCAACACCCTCGCCCCAAAACCTTCGCCCCAACACCTTCGCTCCAACACCTTCGCCCCAACACCCTCGCCCCGACACCCTCGCCCCGACACCCTCGCCCCGACATCCTCGCCCCAGCACCCTCGCCCCGACACCCTCGCCCCGACACCCTCGCTCCGGCACCCTCGCCGTGTTGGTGATGTGCGCTGGCTTGTTGCCGGGTTGGTAATGTGCGCTGGCTTGTTGCCGGATTGGTAATGTGCGCTAGCCTGTTGCCGGGTTGGTAATGTGCGCTGGCTTGTTGCCGGGTTGGTGATGTGCGCTGGCTTGCGGCCCCGTCGGTAATGTGCGCTGGCTAGTTGCCGGGCTGGTGATGTGCGCTGGCTTGTGGTCGGGTTGGTGATGTGTCCTGGCTTATTGCCGGGTTGGTGATGTGCGCTGGCTTGTTGCCGGGTTGGTGATGTGTCCTGGCTTGTTGCCGGGTTGGTGATGTGCGCTGACTTGTTGCCGGGTTGGTGATGTGCGCTGGCTAGTTGCTAGGTCGGTGATGTGCGCTGGTTTGTGGCCGGGTTGGTGATGTGTGCTGGCTTGTGGCCGCGTTAGTGATGTGCGCTGGCTTGTTGCCGTGTTGGTGATGTGCGCTGGCTAGATGCTAGGTCGGTGATATGCGCCAGCTTGTGGCCGGGTTGGTGATGTGTGCTGGCTTGTGGCCGCGTTAGTGATGTGCGCTGGCTTGTTGCCGTGTTGGTGATGTGCGCTGGCTAGATGCTAGGTCGGTGATATGCGCCAGCTTGTGGCCGGGTTGTTGATGTGTGCTGGCTTGTGGCCGCGTTAGTGATGTGCGCTGGCTTGTGGCCGCGTTAGTGATGTGCGCTGGCTTGTGGCCGCGTTAGTGATGTGCGCTGGCTTGTTGCCGTGTTGGTGATGTGCGCTGGCTAGATGCTAGGTCGGTGATATGCGCCAGCTTGTGGCCGGGTTGTTGATGTGTGCTAGCTTGTGGCCGGGTTGTTGATGTGTGCTGGCTTCTTGCGGGTTGGTGATATGCATTGGTTTGTTGCCGGGTTGGTGATGTGCGCTGGTTTGTTGCCCTACATTTAAAATCCCTACCGCAGGTCCTTTTACATGTACCATAATGTCGTAAATAGAGCTCATAAACAATTTCAAAGGAGCTGTAGGTTACCAGCTTACTATGTTAATGATATGATTTTTGTAACCAGACAGGGAAGGAATTCTAAGTTTCGAATTGTTAATTTACCACTTTCGCGCCGCCGACACCCTCGCCCCAACACGTTCGCCCCAACACCCTCGCCCCAGCACCCTCGCCCCGACATCCTCGCCCCAACACCCTCGCCCCGACACCCTCGCCCCAGCACCCTCGCCCCAACACCCTCGCCCCAGCACCCTCGCCCCAACACCCTCACCCCAGCATCCTCGCCCCGGCACCCTCGCCCCGACACCCTCGCCCCAACACCCTCGCCCCGACACCCTCGCCCCGACACCCTCGCCCCGAGACCCTCGCCCCAACACCCTCGCCCCAAAACCTTCGCCCCAACACCTTCGCTCCAACACCTTCGCTCCAACACCTTCGCCCCAACACCCTCGCCCCGACACCCTCGCCCCGACATCCTCGCCCCGACATCCTCGCCCCAGCACCCTCGCCCCGACACCCTCGCCCCGACACCCTCGCTCCGGCACCCTCGCCCCGACACCCTCGCCCCAGCACCCTCGCCCCAACACCCTCGCCCCAGCACCCTCGCCCCAACACCCTCGCCCCAGCATCCTCGCCCCGGCACCCTCGCCCCGACACCCTCGCCCCAACACCCTCGCCCCGACACCCTCGCCCCGACACCCTCGCCCCGACACCCTCGCCCCGACACCCTCGCCCCGACACCCTCGCCCCAAAACCTTCGCCCCAACACCTTCGCCCCAACACCTTCGCCCCGACACCCTCGCCCCGACATCCTCGCCCCGACATCCTCGCCCCGACACCCTCGCCCCGACACCCTCGCTCCGGCACCCTCGCTCCGGCACCCTCGCCCCGACACCCTCGCCCCGACACCCTCGCCCCGACACCCTCGCCCCGACACCCTCGCCCCGACACCCTCGCCCCGACACCCTCGCCCCGACACCCTCGCCCCGACACCCTCGCCCCGACACCCTCGCCCCGACACCCTCGCCCCGACACCCTCGCCCCGACACCCTCGCCCCAGCACCCTCGCCCCAGCACCCTCGCCCCAACACCCTCGCCCCAACACCCTCGCCCCAACACCCTCGCCCCAACACCCTCGCCCCAACACCCTCGCCCCAACACCCTCGCTCCAACACCCTCGCCCCGGCACCCTCGCCCCGGCACCCTCGCCCCGGCACCCTCGCCCCGGCACCCTCGCCCCGGCACCCTCGCCCCAGCACCCTCGCCCCAGCACCCTCGCCCCAGCACCCTCGCCTCAGCACCCTCGCCCCGACACCCTCGCCCCGACACCCTCGCCCCGACACCCTCGCCCCGACACCCTCGCCCCAGCACCCTCGCCCCAGCACCCTCGCCCCAACACCCTCGCCCCAACACCCTCGCCCCAACACCCTCGCCCCAACACCCTCGCCCCAACACCCTCGCTCCAACACCCTCGCCCCGGCACCCTCGCCCCGGCACCCTCGCCCCGGCACCCTCGCCCCAGCTCCCTCGCCCCAGCACCCTCGCCCCAGCACCCTCGCCCCAGCACCCTCGCCTCAGCACCCTCGCCCCGACACCCTCGCCCCGACACACTCGCCCCGACACACTCGCCCCGACACCCTCGCCCCAGCACCCTCGCCCCGACACCCTCGCCCCGACACCCTCGCCCCAACACCCTCGCCCCAACACCCTCGCCCCAACACCCTCGCCCCAACACCCTCGCCCCGACACCCTCGCCCCGACACCCTCACCCCAACACCCTCGCCCCAACACCCTCGCCCCGGCACCCTCGCCCCGACACCCTCGCCCCGACACCCTCGCTCCGGCACCCTCGCCCCAACACCCTCGCCCCAACACCCTCGCCCCAACACCCTCGCCCCAACACCCTCGCCCCAACACCCTCGCCCCAACACCCTCGCCCCAACACCCTCGCCCCAACACCCTCGCCCCAACACCCTCGCCCCAACACCCTCGCCCCAGCACCCTCGCCCCAGCACCCTCGCCCCAGCACCCTCGCCCCAGCACCCTCGCCCCAGCACCCTCGCCCCAGCACCCTCGCCCCAGCACACTCGCCCCAACACACTCGCCCCAACACACTCGCTCCAACACACTCGCCCCAACACACTCGCCCCAACACACTCGCCCCAACACACTCGCCCCAACACACTCGCCCCAACACACTCGCCCCAACACACTCGCCCCAACACACTCGCCCCAACACACTCGCCCCAACACACTCGCCCCAACACACTCGCCCCAACACACTCGCCCCAACACACTCGCCCCAACACACTCGCCCCAACACACTCGCCCCAACACACTCGCCCCAACACACTCGCCCCAACACACTCGGCCCAACACACTCGCCCCAACACACTCGCCCCAACACACTCGCCCCAACACACTCGCCCCAACACACTCGCCCCAACACACTCGCCCCAACACACTCGCCCCAACACACTCGCCCCAACACACTCGCCCCAACACACTCGCCCCAACACACTCGCCCCAACACACTCGCCCCAACACACTCGCCCCAACACACTCGCCCCAACACACTCGCCCCAACACACTCGCCCCAACACACTCGCCCCAACACACTCGCCCCAACACACTCGCCCCGACACACTCGCCCCGACACACTCGCCCCGACACACTCGCCCCGACACACTCGCCCCGACACACTCGCCCCAACACACTCGCCCCGACACATTCGCCCCGACACACTAGCCCCGACACACTAGCCCCGACACACTCGCCCCGACACACTCGCCCCGACACACTCGCCCCGACACACTCGCCCCGACACACTCGCCCCGACACACTCGCCCCGACACACTCGCCCCGACACACTCGCCCCGACACACTCGCCCCGACACACTCGCCCCGACACACTCGCCCCGACACACTCGCCCCGACACACTCGCCCCGACACACTCGCCCCGACACACTCGCCCCGACACACTCGCCCCGGCACACTCGCCCCGGCACACTCGCCCCGGCACCCTCGCCCCGGCACCCTCGCCCCGGCACCCTCGCCCCGGCACCCTCGCCCCGACACCCTCGCCCCGGCACCCTCGCCCCGGCACCCTCGCCCCGGCACCCTCGCCCCGGCACCCTCGCCCCGGCACCCTCGCCCCGGCACCCTCGCCCCGGCACCCTCGCCCCGGCACCCTCGCCCCGGCACCCTCGCCCCGGCACCCTCGCCCCGGCACCCTCGCCCCGGCACCCTCGCCCCAGCGTATTGTGCTAATAATCGTGTTGGTATTTTACAATTACAGAGGCTAGCGGCCAAAGACGACCAGGACCTGGCATTCTGTGGCAATGATAGGCCCTACATGGTATCCTTTTACTATATTGACGTAAATAGAGCTCGTAATCATTTTGGATGAGATACATAAACTGACAGTAAGACTTGTAATCTGAGATAAACGGTAGCTTGTATTAATTAGATCATACTGTAATTTTCTATATATATGTCACATGCATTAGGTAGCGAGCTTATAATAAAAATGGTATGATCCCAATAAAGAAGCAGGGAAGGAATGTATATGTAAAAGACTAGAAGTTTTCTCAAATATTCGTGTTTTACCATGCCAGCTACCGTCTGTCAAAGACGTCCAGGACCTGGCATACTGTGGCGGTGGTAGGCCCTACATGGTATCCTTTTACTATATTGACCTAAATAGAGCTCGTAATCATTTTAGATGAGATACAGGACCTGACAGTAAGACATGTTGTAATCTCAGATATACGGTATATTGTATTAATTAGATCATACTGCAGTGCTCTATATATATGTCACATGCATTAGGTAGCGAGCTTATAATCAAAATGGTATGATCCCTATAAACAAACAGGGAAGGAATGTATATGTAACAGACGAAGTTTCCTCAAATATTCGTATTGTTTTACCTTTTCAGCTACCGTCCGTCAAAGACGACCAGGACCAGGACGTAGGTGAGATCCTTATAGCGCGACATGTGAAGGAATGTCTATGCAAAAAGGCCAGAAGATATTTCTGTGATATTCGTGCTGGTATTGTACCATTACAGAGGCTAGCGGCCAAAGACGACCAGGACCTGGCATATTGTGGCGGTGGTAGGCACTACATGGTATCCTTTTACTATATCGACGTAAATAAAGCTCATAATCGCCTTAAATGATATACATGACCTGAAAGTGACTTGTTGTAATCTCAGATATACGTATGATGTATTAGATCACATGGCAGTGCTCTATATATATTTCACGAGATACCAGGTCCTACCGTAGGTTTCGAGCTTATAATCTTAAAGGTATTATCCATATAGCGCGACATGTGAATGAATGTCTATGTACTAGACAAGAAGATATTTCTGTAATATTCGTGTTGGTATTTTACCATTACAGGGGCTACCGGTCAAAGACGCCAAGAACCTCGGATATTGTGGCGGTGGTAGGCCCTACATGGTATCCTTTTACTATATCGACGTAAATAAAGCTCATAATCGCCTTAAATGAGATACATGACCTGACAGTGACTTGTTGTAATCTCAGATATAGGGTATGATGTATTAGATCATATGGCAGTGCTCTATGTATATTTCACGAGATACCAGGTCCTACCGTAGATTTCTAGCTTATAATCTTAATGGTATTATCCATATAGCAAGACAAGTGAATGAATGTCGGTGCAAAAAGGCCACAAGAGTTTTCTCTAATATTCGTGTTTGTAGTTTACCATTGCAGAGACTAGCGGCCAAAGATGACCAGGACCTGGCACATTGCGGCGTTGGTAGGCCCTACATATGGTATCCTTTTACGATATTGACGTAAATAGAGCTCGTAATCATTTGAAACGAGGTGCATGACCTGACAGTAAGACTTGTTATAATCTAAGATATACATTATGATGTATTAGATCATACTGTAGTGCTATATAAATATTTAACGAGATACTAGGTCCTACCGTAGTTTTCGAGCTTATAATTTTAATGCTATGATCCATATAGCGAGACAATAGCGAGACAGTGAAGGAATGTCTATGTAAAAGACCAGAAGAGATTTCTGTAATATTCGTGTTGGTATTTTACCATTACAGAGGCTAGCGTTCAAAGACTACCATGACCTAGGGCATTTTGGCGGGGGTAGGCCCTACCGCGGATCGGCTTACATGTACCATAATTTCGTAAATGGAGCTCATAAATCATTTTAAATAGATACATGAACTGACGGTAAGACATGTTGTAATTTCAGATATACGGTATGGTGTATTAATTAGATCGTACTGTAGTGCTCTTATATATATGTCATATGTAATAGGTAACTAGCTTATAATCAACATGTCCTGGTATGGATGGTATACATGGTATCCTTTTACTATGTTGACGTAAATAGAGATAATAATCATCTTAAATGAAATACAGGACCTGACAGTAAGACTAGTTGTAATCTCAGATATATGGTATGTATTTAAGTCTTACTGTAGTGCTATATATATATATATATGTCACGAGATGCTAGGTCATGCCGTAGGTTTCGAGCTTATACTCTTAATGATATGATCCCTATAGCGAGACAATGAAGGAATGTCTATGCAAAAGACCAGAACATATTTCTCTAATATTCGTGTTGGTATTTTACCATTACAAAGGCTAGCGGCCAAAGACTACCAGGACCTGGGACATTGCGGCGGGGGTAGGCCCTACCGCGGATTCTGTTGCATGTACCGTTATTTCGTAAATAGAGCTCATAAATCATTTTGAATGAGCTGTAGGTTACGAGCCTACTATCTTAATGATATGATCTTTGTAACGAAACAGGGAAGGAATGTCTCGGTAGAATTCCAGAAGACTTTCTTCTAATTTTCGAATTGTTAATTTACCATTTACACTCTTGCGCCGCCCGACACTCTCGCACCCGGCGACACTCGCGCCGCCTACACTCTCTCGCGCCGCCGACACTATAGCGCCGCTGACACTCTAGCGCGGCCCACAATCTCGCGCCGCCGACACTCTTGCGCCGCCGACACTTGCGCCGCCGACACTCTCGCGCCGCCCACACTCTCGCGCCGCCCACACTCTCGCGGCCGCCCACACTCTCGCGGCGGCGACCCTCTTGCGCCGCCGACACGCTCGCCCCAAGGGTAAAGTGCTTATAACCAAAATGGTAGGATCTCTATAAAGAAACAGGGAACAACTGTCCGGGTGAAAGACAAGAAAAGTTTTCTCTAATATTCGTGTTGGTATTTCACCATTCCAGCTACTAGCGGCCAAAGACGACCAGGACCTGGGATATTGTGGCGGTGGTAGGACCTGCATGGTATCATTTACCGAATTAACATAAATAGAGCTCAGTCATCTTAAATGAGATACATGACCTGACAGTGACTTGTTGTAATCTCAGATATATGGTATGATGTATTAGATCAGTGTAGTGCTCTATATATATTTTAGGAGATGCCAGGTCCTACTGTAGGATTGAGCTTATAATCCTAATGGTAGGATTTCTATAAAGAAACGGGGAACAACTGTCTAGGTGAACGACCAGAAGAGTTTTCTCTAATATTCGTGTTTGTATTTTACCATTGCAGAGACTAGCGGCCAAAGAAGACCCGGACCTGAGACATTGCGGCGGTGGTAGGCCCTACATCATAGTATCCTTTTACGATATTGACGTAAATAGAGCTCGTAATCATTTTAAATGAGATACAGGACCTGACAGTAAGACTTGTTGTAATCTCAGATATACGGCATGTTGTATTAATTAGATCATACTGCAGTGCTCTATATATATGTCACATGCATTAGGTAGCGAGCTTATAATCAAAATGATATGATCTCTATAAAGAAACAGGGAAGGAATGTATATGTAAAAGACTAGAAGTTTTCTCAAATATTCGTATTGTTTTATTATTTCAGCAACCGTCCGTCAAAGACGACCAGAACCTCGGATATTGTGGCGGTGGTAGGCCCTACATGGTATCCTTTTACTAAATTGACGTACTGGTATATAGAGCTCGTAATCATTTTAAATGAGATACATGACCCCACAGTAAGACTTGTTATAATCTGATATACGGTATGATGTATTAGATCACAATGTAGTGCTCTATATATATTTTACAAGATACAAAGTCATGCCGTAGGTTTCTAGCTTATAATCTTAATGGTATGATCCATATAGCGAGACATGTGAATGAATGTCTATGTACTAGACGAGAAGATATTTCTGTGATATTCGTGTTGGTATTGTACCATTCCAGCTGTTAGCGGCCTAAGACGACCAGGACCTGGGATATTGTGGCGGTGGTAGGCCCTACATGGTATCCTTTTACTATATTGACGTAAATAAAGCTCGTACTCATCTTAAATGAGATACATGACCTGACAGTGACTTGTTGTAATCTCAGATATAGGGTATGATGTATTGGATCACATGGCAGTGCTCTATATATATTTCACGAGATACCAGGTCCTACCGTAGGTTTCTAGCTTATAATCTTAAAGGTATTATCCATATAGCAAGACAAGTGAATGAATGTCGATGCAAAAAGGCCAGAAGAGTTTTCTGTAATATTCGTGTTTGTATTTTACCATTGCAGAGACTAGCGGCCAAAGAAGACCCGGACCTGAGACATTGCGGCGGTGGTAGGCCCTACATCATAGTATCCTTTTACGATATTGACGTAAATAGAGCTCGTAATCATTTTAAATGAGGTGCATGACCCGACAGTAAGACTTGTTATAATCTAAGATCTACATTATGATGTATTATATCATACTGTAGTGCTATATAAATATTTAACGAGATACTAGGTCATGCCGTAGTTTTCGAGCTGATACTCTTAATGATATGATCCCTATAGCGAGACAATGAAGGAATGTCTATGTAAAAGACCAGAAGAGATTTCTGTACGATTCGTGTTGGTATTTTACCATTACAGAGGCTAGCGTCCAACGACTACCAGGACCTGGGACATTGCGGCGGGGGTAGGCCCTACCGCGGATCCTGTTGCATGTACCATAATTTCGTAAATAGAGCTCATAAATCATTTTGAATGAGCTGTAGGTTACGAGCTTACTATCTTAATGATATGATCTTTGTAACGAGACAGGGAAGGAATGTCTCGGTAGAAGACCAGAGACTTCTTCTAATTTTTGAATTGTGAATTTACCATTTAGACTCTCGCGCCGCCGACACTCTCGCACCGGCGACACTCTCGCGCCGCCGACACTCTTGCGCCGCCGACACTCTCGCACCGGCGACACTCTCTCACCGGCGACACTCGCGCCGCCGACACTCGCGCCGCCGACATTCTCGCGCCGCCGACACTCGCGCCGCCGACACTCTTGCGCCGCCGACACTCTCGCGCCGCCGACACTCTAGCGTCGCCCACAATCTCGCGCCGCTGATACTCTCGCGTCGCCCACAATCTCGCGGCGGCGACACTCTCGCGCCGCCCACACTCTCGCGTCGCCGACACTCTTGCGCCGCCGACACACTCGCCCCAAGGGTAAAGAGCTTATAACCAAAATGGTAGGATCTCTATAAAGAAACAGGGAACAACTGTCTAGGTGAAAGACCAGAAAAGTTTTCTCTGATATTAGTGTTGGTATTATACCATTACAGCTGCTAGCGGCCAAAGGCGACCAGGACCTGGCATATTGCGGCGGTGGTAGGCCCTACATCGTATCCTTTTACTATATTGACGTAAATAGAGCTCGGAATCATTTAAAATGAGATACAGGACCTGACAGTAAGACTTGTTGTAATCTCAGATATACGGCATGTTGTATTAATTAGATCATACTGCAGTGCTCTATATATATGTCACATGCATTAGGTAGCGAGCTTATAATCAAAATGATATGATCTCTATAAAGA
This sequence comes from Arenicola marina, assembly GCA_964019135.1. Classification (NCBI taxonomy): domain Eukaryota; kingdom Metazoa; phylum Annelida; class Polychaeta; family Arenicolidae; genus Arenicola; species Arenicola marina. The sequence continues at coordinate 35,928,607 of OZ025257.1, read as the reverse complement.
AACAGGGAAGGAATGTATATGTAAAAGACTAGAAGTTTTCTCAAATATTCGTATTGTTTTATTATTTCAGCAACCGTCCGTCAAAGACGACCAGAACCTCGGATATTGTGGCGGTGGTAGGCCCTACATGGTATCCTTTTACTAAATTGACGTACTGGTATATAGAGCTCGTAATCATTTTAAATGAGATACATGACCCCACAGTAAGACTTGTTATAATCTGATATACGGTATGATGTATTAGATCACAATGTAGTGCTCTATATATATTTTACAAGATACAAAGTCATGCCGTAGGTTTCTAGCTTATAATCTTAATGGTATGATCCATATAGCGAGACATGTGAATGAATGTCTATGTACTAGACGAGAAGATATTTCTGTGATATTCGTGTTGGTATTGTACCATTCCAGCTGTTAGCGGCCTAAGACGACCAGGACCTGGGATATTGTGGCGGTGGTAGGCCCTACATGGTATCCTTTTACTATATTGACGTAAATAAAGCTCGTACTCATCTTAAATGAGATACATGACCTGACAGTGACTTGTTGTAATCTCAGATATAGGGTATGATGTATTGGATCACATGGCAGTGCTCTATATATATTTCACGAGATACCAGGTCCTACCGTAGGTTTCTAGCTTATAATCTTAAAGGTATTATCCATATAGCAAGACAAGTGAATGAATGTCGATGCAAAAAGGCCAGAAGAGTTTTCTGTAATATTCGTGTTTGTATTTTACCATTGCAGAGACTAGCGGCCAAAGAAGACCCGGACCTGAGACATTGCGGCGGTGGTAGGCCCTACATCATAGTATCCTTTTACGATATTGACGTAAATAGAGCTCGTAATCATTTTAGATGAGATGCCAGCCACAGCCCATCCCCCAGCCAGCCCCAGCCCATCCCCCAGCCAGCCCCAACCCATCACTCAGCCAGCCCCAGCCCACCCCCAGCCAACCCCAGCCCATTCCCCAGCCAGTCCCAGCCCACCCCCCGGCCAGCCCCAACCCATCCCCCAGCCAGTCCCAGCCCACCCCCCAGCCAGCCCCAAACCATCCCCCAGCCAGCCCCAGCCCACCCCCAGCCAACCCCAGCCCACCCCCAGCCAACCCCAGCCCACCCCCAGCCAACCCCAGCCCACCCCCAGCCAACCCCAGCCCATCCCCCAGCCAGTCCAGGCCCACCCCCCAGCCAGCCCCAGCCCACCCCACAGCCAGCCCCAGCCCACCCCACAGCCAGCCCGAGCCCACCCCCCAGCCAGCCCCAGCCCACCCCTCAGCCAGCCCCAACCCATTCCCCAGCCAGCCCCAGCCCCAGCCCACCCCCCAGCCAGCCCCAGCCCACCCCCCAGCCAGCCCCAACTCATTTCCCAGCCAGCCCCAGCCCCAGCCCAAACCCCAGCCAGCCCCAGCCCACCCCCCAGCCAGCCCCAACCTATCCCCCAGCCAGCCCCAACCCATCCCCCAGCCAGCCCCAACCCATCCCCCAGCCAGCCCCAGCCCACCCCCCAGCCAGCCCCAGCCCACCCCCCAGCCAGCCCCAGCCCACCCCCCAGCCAGCCCCAACCTATCCCCCAGCCAGCCCCAACCCATCCCCCAGCCAGCCCCAACCCATCCCCCAGCCAGCCCCAGCCCACCCCCCAGCCAGCCCCAGCCCACCCCCCAGCCAGCCCCAGCCCACCCCGCAGCCAGCCCCAGCCCATTCAACAGCCAGCCCCAACCCATTCCCCAGCCAGCCCCAGCCCCAGCCCACCCCCCAGCGGTCAAAAACGACCAGGACCTGGCATATTCTGGCCGTGGTAGGCCCATCATGGTATCCTTTTACTATATTGAAGTAAATAGAGCTCATAATCATTTAAATGAGATACATGACCTGACAGTGATATGTTGTAATCTCAGATATACTGTATGATGTATTAGATCACACTGTAGGGCTCTATTGATGCCAGGTCATACCGTGGTTTTCGAGCTTATAATCTTAATGGTATGATCCTGATAGCGAGACAGTGAAGGATTGTCTATGTAAAAGACCAGAAGAGTTTTCTCTCTAATATTCGTGTTGGTATTTTACCATAACAGAGGCTAGAATTAGGGGCCAAAAACGACCAGGACCTGGCATATTGTGGGCGTGGTAGGCCCTTCAAGGTATCCTTTTACTATATTGACGTAAATAGAGCTCATAATCATTTAAATGAGATACATGACCTGACAATGACTTGTTGTAATCTCAGATATACGGTATGATGTATTAGATCACACTGTAGTGCTCTATATATATTTCACGAGTTTTCTGCAATATTCGTGTTGGTATTTTACCATTACCGAAACTAGCCGCCAAACACGACCAGGACCTGGCATATTGTGGCCGTGGTAGGCCTTTCATGGTATCCTTTTACTATATTGACGTAAATAGAGCTCATAATCATTTAAATGAGATACATGACCTGACAGTGACTTGTTGTAATCTCAGATATAGGGTTTGATGTATTATATCACATGCAAGTACTCTATATATTTCACGAGATACCAGGTCCTACCGTTGGTTTCTAGCTTATAATCTTAAAGGTATTATCCATATAGCAAGACATGTGAATGAATGTCTATGTACTAGACTAGAAGATATTTCTGTAATATTCGTGTTGGTATTTTACCATTACAGAAACTAGCCGACAAAGACGACCAGGACCTGGCATATTGCGGCGGTGGTAGGTCCTTCATGGTATCATTTTACTATATTGACGTAAATAGAGCTCATAATCACCTTAAATGAGATACATGACCTGACAGTGACTTGTTGTAATCTCAGATATACGGTATGATGTATTAGATCACACGGCAGTGCTCTATATATATTTCACGAGATACCAGGTCCTACCGTAGGTTTCGAGCTTATAATCTTAAAGGTATTATCCATATAGCGCGACATGTGAATGAATGTCTATGTACTAGACAAGAAGATATTTCTGTAATATTCGTGTTGGTATATTACAATTACAGAGGCTACCGGCCAAAGACGCCCAGAACCTCGGATATTGTGGCGGTGGTAGGCCCTACATGGTATCCTTTTACTATATATTGACGTAAATAGAGCTCGTAATCATTTTAAATGAGATACAGGACCCGGACACTAAGGCTTGTTATAATCTGATTTACGGTATGATGTATTAGATCACAATGTAGTGCTCTATATATATTTTACAAGATACAAGGTCATGCCGCAGGTTTCTAGCTTATAATCTTAATGGTATGATCCATATAGCGAGACATGTGAATGAATGTCTATGTACTAGACAAGAAGATATTTCTGTGATATTCGTGTTGGTATTTTACCATTACAGAAACTAGCCGCCAAAGATGACCAGGACCTGGGATATTGTGGCGGTGGTAGGCCCTTCATGGTATCTTTTTACTATATTGACATAAAAAGAGCTCGTGATCATTTTGAATTAGATACAGCACCTGACAGTAAGACGTTTTGTAATCTCAGATATACGGTATGTTGTATTAATTAGATCATGCTGTAGTGCTCTATATATATGCCACATGCAATTGTTAGCGAGCTTATAATCAATATGTTATGTTCCCTAAAACGAAACAGGGAAGGAATGTATATGTAAAAGACTAGAAGTTTTCTCAAATATTTGTATTGTTTTACCATTCTAGCTACCGTCTGTCAAAGATGACCAAGACCTGGAATATTGTGGCGGTGGTAGGCCCTACATGGTATCCTTTTACTATATTGACGTAAATAGAGCTCATAATCATTTTAATTGAGATACATGACCCCACAGTAAGACTTGTTATAATCTCAGATATACGGTATGATGTATTAGATCAGTGTAGTGCTCTATATATATTTTACGAGATACCAGGTCCTACTGTAGGTTTCGAGCTTATAATCTTAATGGTATGATCCATATAGCAAGACAGTCAAGGAATGTCTATGTAAGAAACCAGAAGCGTTTTCTGCAATATTCGTGTTGGTATTTTACCATTACAGAGGCTAGCGGCCAAAGAAGCCCCGGACTGAGACATTGCGGCGGTGGTAGGCCCTATATGGTATCCTTTTACGATATTGACGTAACTAAAGCTCACAATCATCTTAAATGAGATACATGACCTGACACTCACTTGTTGTAATCTCAGATATAGGGTTTGATGTATTATATCACATGCAAGTACTCTATATATTTCACGAGATACCAGGTCCTACCGTTGGTTTCTAGCTTATAATCTTAAAGGTATTATCCATATAGCAAGACATGTGAATGAATGTCTATGTACTAGACTAGAAGATATTTCTGTAATATTCGTGTTGGTATTTTACCATAACAGAAACTAGCCGACAAAGACGACCAGGACCTGGCATATTGCGGCGGTGGTAGGTCCTTCATGGTATCATTTTACTATATTGACGTAAATAGAGCTCATAATCATTTAAATGACATACATGACCTGACAGTGACTTGTTGTAATCTCAGATATAGGGTATGATGTATTAGATCACATGGCAGTGCTCTATATGTATTTCACGAGATACCAGGTCCTACCGTTGGTTTCTAGCTTATAATCTTAATGGTATTATCCATATAGCAAGACAAGTGGATGAATGACTGTGCAAAAAGGCCAGAAGATATTTCTGTAATATTCGTGTTGGTATTTTACCATTACAGAAACAAGCCGCCAAAGACGACCAGGACCTGGCATATTGCGGCGGTGGTAGGTCCTTCATGGTATCCTTTTACTATATTGACGTAAATAGAGCTCGTAATCATTTTAAATTAGATACATGACCTGACAGTGACTTGTTGTAATCTCAGATATAGGGTATGATGTATTAGATCACATGGCGGTGCTCTATATATATTTCACGAGATACCAGGTCCTACCGTAGGTTTCTAGCTTATAATCTTAATGGTATTATCCGTATAGCACCAGAAGAGTTTTCTCTAATATTCGTGTTTGTAGTTTACCATTGCAGAGACTAGCGGCCAACAAAGACCCGGACCTGAGACATTGCGGCGGTGGTAGGCCCTACATCATAGTATCCTTTTACGATATTGACGTAAATAGAGCTCGTAATCATTTGAAACGACTTGTTATCATCTAAGATATACATTATGATGTATTAGATCATACTGTAGTGCTATATAAATATTTAACGAGATACTAGGTCCTACCGTAGTTTTCGAGCTTATAATTTTAATGCTATGATCCATATAGCGAGACAATAGCGAGACAGTGAAGGAATGTCTATGTAAAAAACCAGAAGAGTTTTCTCTCTAATATTCGTGTTGGTATTTTACCATTACAGAGGCTAGCGTCAAAAGACTACCATGACCTAGGGCATTGCGGCGGGGGTAGGCCCTGCCGCGGATCGGCTTACATATACCATAATTTCTTAAATGGAGCTCATAAATCATTTTAAATAGATACATGAACTGACGGTAAGACGTGTTGTAATTTCAGATATACGGTATGATGTATTAATTAGATCGTACTGTAGTGCTCTTACATATATATGTCATATGTAATAGGTAACTAGCTTATAATCAACATGGTGTCCTGGTATGGATGGTATACATGGTATCCTTTTACTACATTGACGTAAATAGAGATCATAATCATCTTAAATGAGATACAGGACCTGGCAGTAAGACGAGTTGTAATGTCAGATATATGGTATGTATTTAAATCTTACTGTAGTGCTATATATATATATATGTCACGAGATGCTAGGTCATGCCGTAGGTTTCGAGCTTATACTCTTCATGATATGATCCCTATAGCGAGACAATGAAGGAATGTCTATGCAAAAGACCAGAAGATATTTCTGTAATATTCGTGTTGGTATTTTACCATTACAGAGGCTAACGGCCAAAGACTACAAGGACCTGGGACATTGCGGCGGGGGTAGGCCCTACCGCGGATCCTGTTGCATGTACCGTTATTTCGTAAATAGAGCCCATAAATCATTTTGAATGAGCTGTAGGTTACGAGCCTACTATCTTAATGATATGATCTTTGCAACGAGACAGGGAAGGAATGTCTCGGTAGAATTCCAGAAGACTTTCTTCTAATTTTCGAATTGTTAATTTACCATTTAGACTCTTGCGCCGCCGACACTCTCGCACCGGCGACACTCGCGCCGTCTACACTCTCTCGCGCCGCCGACACTCTTGCGCGGCCGACACTTGCGCCGCCGACACTTGCGCCGCCGACACTCTCGCGACGCCGACACTCTCGCGCCGCCCACACTCTCGCGGCGGCGACACTCTCGGGCCGCCCACAATCTCTCGTCGCCGACACTCTTGCGCCGCCGACACGCTCACCCCAAGGGTAAAGTGCTTTTATAACCAAAATGGTAGGATCTCTATAAAGAAACAGGGAACAACTGTCCGGGTGAAAGACCAGAAAAGTTTTCTCTAATATTCGTGTTGGTATTTCACCATTCCAGCTACTAGCGGCCAAAGGCGACTAGGACCTGGCATATTGCGGCGGTGGTAGGCCCTACATGGTATCCTTTTACTATATTGACGTAAATAGAGCTCATAATCATTTTAAATGAGATACATGACCCCACAGTAAGACTTGTTATGATCTCAGATATACGGTATGATGTATTAGATCAGTGTAGTGCTCTATATATATTTCACGAGATACCAGGTCCTACCGTTGGTTTCTAGCTTATAATCTTAATGGTAGTATCCATATAGCAAGACATGTGAATGAATGTCTATGTACTAGACAAAAAGATATTTCTGTAATATTTCCGTGTTGGTATTTTACCATTACAGAAACTAGCCGACAAAGACGACCAGGACCTGGCATATTGCGGCGGTGGTAGGTCCTTCATGGTATCCTTTTACTGTATTGACGTAAGTAGAGCTCATAATCACTTAAATGACATACATGACCTGACAGTGACTTGTTGTAATCTCAGATACAGGGTATGATGTATTAGATCACATGGCAGTGCTCTATATATATTTCACGAGATACCAGGTCCTACCGTAGGTTTCTAGCTTATAATCTTAATGGTATTATCCTAATAGCAAGACAAGTGAATGATTGTCTGTGCAAAAAGGCCAGAAGATATTTCTATAATATTCGTGTTGGTATTTTACCATTACAGAAACTAGCCGCCAAAGACGACCAGGACCTGGCATATTGCGGCAGTGGTAGGCCCTACATGGTATCCTTTTATTATATTGACGTAAATAGAGCTCGTAATCATTTTAAATGAGATACAGGACCCGGACACTAAGGCTTGTTATAATCTGATATACGGTATGATGTATTAGATCACAATGTAGTGCTCTATATATACTTTACAAGATACAAGGTCATGCCGCAGGGGTCTAGCTTATAATCTTAATGGTATGATCCATATAGCGAGACATGTGAATGAATGTCTTTGTACTAGACAAGAAGATATTTCTGTAATATTCGTATTGGTATTTTACCATTACAGAAACTAGCCGCCAAAGACGACCAGGACCTGGCATATTGTGGCGGTGGTAGGCCCTTCATGGTATCCTTTTACTATATTGACGTAAATAGAGATCATAATCATCTTAAATGAGATACAGGACCGGACAGTAAGACTAGTTGTAATCTCAGCTATATGGTATGTATTTAAATCGTACTGTAGTGCTATATATATATGTCACGAGATGCTAGGTCATGCCGTAGGTTTCGAGCTTATACTCTTAATGATATGATCCCTATAGCGAGACAATGAAGGAATGTCTATGCAAAAGACCAGAAGATATTTCTGTAATATTCGTGTTGGTATTTTACCATTACAAAGGCTAGCGGCCAAAGACTACCAGGACCTGGGACATTGCAGCGGGGTAGGCCCCACCGCGGATTCTGTTGCATGTACCGTTATTTCGTAAATAGAGCTCATAAATCATTTTGAATGAGCTGTAGGTTACGAGCCTACTATCTTAATGATATGATCCTTGTAACGAGACAGGGAAGGAATGTCTCGGTAGAATTCCAGAAGACTTTCTTCTAATTTTCGAATTGTTAATTTACCATTTAGACTCTTGCGCCGTCGACACTCTCGCACCGGCGACACTCGCGCCCCCTACACTCTCTCGCGCCGCCGACACTCTAGCGCCGCCCACAATCTCGCGCCGCCGACACTCTTGCGCCGCCGACATTTGTGCCGCCGAAACTTGCGCCGCCCACACTCTCGCGCCGCCCACACTCTCGCGGCGGCGACACTCTCGCGCCGCCCACACTCTCTCGTCGCCGACACTCTTGCGCCGCCGACACGCTCGCCCCAAGGGGTAAAGTGCTTATAACCAAAATGGTAGGATCTCTATAAAGAAACAGGGAACAACTGTCCGGGTGAAAGACCAGAAAAGTTTTCTCTAATATTCGTGTTGGTATTTCACCATTCCAGCTACTAGCGGCCAAAGACGACTAGGACCTGGCATATTGCGGCGGTGGTAGGCCCTACATGGTATCCTTTTACTATATTGACGTAAATAGAGCTCATAATCATTTTAAATGAGATACATGACCCCACAGTAAGACTTGTTATAATCTCATATATATACGGTATGATGTATTAGATCAGTGTAGTGCTCTATATATATTTTGCGAGATACCAGGTCCTACTGTAGGTTTCGAGCTTATAATCTTAATGGTATGATCCATATAGCAAGACAGTGAATGAATGTTTATGTACTAGACAAGAAGATATTCCTGTAATATTCGTGTTGGTATTTTACCATTACAGAAACTAGCCGCCAAAGACGACCAGGACCTGGCATATTGCGGCGGTGGTAGGCACTACATCGTATCCTTTTATTATTTTGACGTAAATAGAGCTCGTAATCATCTTAAATGAGATACATGACCTGACAGTGACCTGTTGTAATCTCAGATATAGGGTATGATGTATTAGATCACATGGCAGTGCTCTATATATATTTCACGAGATACCAGGTCCTACCGTAGTTTTCGAGCTTATAATTTTAATGCTATGATCCATATAGCGAGACAATAGCGAGACAGTAAAGGAATGTCTATGTAAAAAACCAGAAGAGATTTCTGTAATATTCGTGTTGGTATTTTACCAATACAGAGGCTAGCGTCCAAAGACTACCATGACCTAGGGCATTGCGGTGGGGGTAGGCCCTACCGCGGATCCTGTTGCATGTACCATAATTTCGTAAATGGAGCTCATAAATCATTTTAAATAGATACATGAACTGACGGTAAGACATGTTGTAATTTCAGATATACGGTATGATGTATTAATTAGATCGTACTGTAGTGCTCTTACATATATATGTCATATGTAATAGGTAACTAGCTTATAATCAACATGGTGTCCTGGTATGGATGGTATACATGGTATCCTTTTACTATATTGACGTAAATAGAGATCATAATCATCTTAAATGAGATACAAGACCTGACAGTAAGACGAGTTGTAATGTCAGATATATGGTATGTATTTAAATCTTACTGTAGTGCTATATATATATATATATATATATGTCACGAGATGCTAGGTCATGCCGTAGGTTTCGAGCTTATAATCTTAATGATATGATCCCTATAGCGAGACAATAAAGGAATGTCTATGCAAAAGACCAGAAGATATTTCTGTAATATTCGTGTTGGTATTTTACCATTACAGAGGCTAGCGGCCAAAGACTACCAGGACCTGGGACATTGCGGCGGGGGTAGGCCCTACCGCGGATCCTGTTGCATGTACCGTTATTTCGTAAATAGAGCTCATAAATCATTTTGAATGAGCTGTAGGTTACGAGCCTACTATCTTAATGATGTGATCTTTGTAACGAGACAGGGAAGGAATGTCTCGGTAGAATTCCAGAAGACTTTCTTCTAATTTTCGAATTGTTAATTTACCATTTAGACGCTTGCGCCGCCGACACTCTCGCACCGGCGACACTCGCGCCGCCTACACTCTCTCGCGCCGCCCACAATGTCGCGCCGCCGACACTCTTGCGCCGCCGACACTTGCGCCGCCGACACTTGCGCCGCCGACACTCTCGCGCCGCCCACACTCTCGCGCCGCCCACACTCTCGCAGCGGCGACACTCTCGCGCCACCCACAATCTCTCGTCGCCGCCCACAATCTCTCGTCGCCGACACTCTTGCGCCGCCGACACGCTCGCCCCAAGGGTAAAGTGCTTATAACCAAAATGGTAGGATCTCTATAAAGAAACAGGGAACAACTGTCCGGGTGAAAGACCAGAAAAGTTTTCTCTAATATTCGTGTTGGTATTTCACCATTCCAGCTATTAGCGGCCAAAGACGACTAGAACCTAGCATATTGCGGCGGTGGTAGGCCCTACATGGTGTCCTTTTACTATATTGACGTAAATAGAGCTCATAATCACCTTAAATGAGATACATGACCTGACAGTGACTTGTTGTAATCTCAGATATGGGGTATGATGTATTAGATCACATGGCAGTGCTCTATATATATTTCACGAGATACCAGGTCCTACCGTAGGTTTCTAGCTTATAATCTTAATGGTATTATCCATATAGCAAGACAAGTGAATGAATGTCGATGCAAAAAGGCCAGAAGATATTTCTGCAATATTCGTGTTGGTATTTTACCATTACAGAAACTAGCCGCCAAAGACGACCAGGACCTGGCATACTGTGGCGGTGGTAGGCCCTACAACGTATCCTTTTACGATATTGACGTAAATAGAGCTCATAATCACCTTAAATGAGATACATGACCTGACAGTGACTTGTTGTAATCTCAGATATACGTATGATGTATTAGATCACATGGCAGTGCTCTATATATATTTCACGAGATACCAGGTCCTACCGTAGGTTTCGAGCTTATAATCTTAAAGGTATTATCCATATAGCGCGACATGTGAATGAATGTCTATGTACTAGACAAGAAGATATTTCTGTAATATTCGTGTTGGTATTTTACCATTGCAGAGGCTACCGGCCAAAGACGCCCAGAACCTCGGATATTGTGGCGGTGGTAGGCCCTACATGGTATCCTTTTACTATATTGACGTAAAGAGAGCTCGTAATCATTTTAAATGAGATACATGACCCCACAGTAAGACTTGTTATAATCTCAGATATACGGTATGATGTATTAGATCAGTGTAGTGCTCTATATATATTTTACGAGATACCAGGTCCTACTGTAGGTTTCGAGCTTATAATCTTAATGGTATGATCCATATAGCAAGACAGTGAGGGAATGTCTATGTAAGAGACCAGAAGAGTTTTCTGTAACATTCGTGTTGGTATTTTACCATTACAGAGGCTAGCGGCCAAAGAAGCCCCGGACTGAGACATTGCGGCGGTGGTAGGCCCTACATGGTATCCTTTTACGATATTGACGTAAATAAAGCTCATAATCATCTTAAATGAGATACACGACCTGACACGCACTTGTTGTAATCTCAGATATAGGGTTTGATGTATTATATCACATGCAAGTACTCTATATATTTCACGAGATACCAGGTCCTACCGTTGGTTTCTAGCTTATAATCTTAAAGGTATTATCCATATAGCAAGACATGTGAATGAATGTCTATGTACTAGACAAGAAGGTATTTCTGTAATATTCGTGTTGGTATTTTACCATTACAGAAACAAGCCGCCAAAACGAACGGGACCTGGGATATTGTGGCGGTGGTAGGCCCGACATCGTATCCTTTTACTATATTGACGTAAATAGAGCTCGTAATCATTTTAAATGAGATACATGACCTGACAGTAAGACTTGTTGTAATCTCAGATATACGGTATGTTGTTTTAATTCGATCATACTGCAGTGCTCTATATATATGTCACATGCATTATGTAGCGAGCTTATAATCAAAATGCTATGATCCCTATAAAGAAACAGGGAAGGAATGTATATGTAAAAGACTAAACAATTTTCTCAAATATTCCTATTGTTTTACCATTCCAGCTGCTAGCGGCCAAAGACTACCAGGACCTGGGACATTGTGGCGGGGGTAGGCCCTACCGCGGATCGTATTGCATGTACCATCATTTCGTAAATAAAACTCATAAACCATTGTAAATGAGCTGTTAATATATTAATGGACATGATCTTTGTAACAAGATAGGGAAGTAATGTCTCGGTAGAAGACAAGAAGATTTTCTTCTTCTAATTTTCGTATTGTTAATTTACCATTTACACTCTCGCGCCGCCGACAATGTCTCTGTAAAATACTGGTAAAATATCCTGTAATCTTCGTATTGTTTCTTTGTGTATTACAGAGGTTGGCTGTCATAGACGACCTGCGGGCTTACGGAAGGGAAGTACTAAAAGGGGAGTATCACCTCAGTATAATGTAACAAGTCGTCTTAATCCATTACGAGATATATAGTGTGAAAGTAATCGGGTAATCTATCACGCTGTCGTCTCATATCTATCAAGTACATAATAATTAGATTCGAATCATACAGAATCAGTTAATATACTTAACCGTTGCCGGTAAAATTCTGAACCAAATAAGATGAGGACCAAGAATTGTTGAACCTTGTAAGCAAAGTTTAAAGCAGACGTTCGTTTGGGTCTCATTTTCTCACATCGCCATTCCACCGAACGTTGGGCCATTGGACCTTAGCGCTAACCCAATACCCCCTAACCCATAACCCCTTAACCCATAACCCCTTAACCCATAACTCCAACTCATAACTCATAGCCCCTTGCCTTAACCATATTCTGGCCCGTGGAGCGGCGATGTGGTATACGTGAGACCCCATAGATCATCTCAGTCATTAGATGTATGGAAACTGTAGGTCATTTATTATTGTCGTACATAGTTAGGCCTGACACATCAAAAGATCACTTTAGTTAGTTATATACTTAATACTTTGTTTTACTTTGCATTTACCCGACAATAAAAATATTGAGTATTGCTTCTAAATAGTTTTTTCAATGAATATGTTCCACATTCTTTTAATACACAGATACCTGCAGATGAGAGATGATACAACCCACTGCCTCCTGTCAACGACTTATCGTGCACATCCTGCACAATGGACGACAACAGACAACCGCAGTGTAGCGTGGTCACATTATGTGATACATAGAAGTCTTGATTGTTATAACGTAATTGAAGTTAAACAGTATAATGATAATATATTCTGCGAACGATTTAAATAAAACATCTCACCAGTACGTCATTGGGTCATATGTCCAATAAACGCATCTCCCCCTCCCCCCCCCCCCCCTTCTGTCACCTAGGAAATCACCCTCTCCCCTCATACACATACACATACACCCTGGGCTGACCACCCCCCCCCCTTCCTCGTATACACCAAATAATGACTCTCCACCGCATCGCCCTCACACACCCGGAACGGACCTCTCACCGCTCACTCTCCCACACCCGAGACAGACCCCCCCCCCGTCACACGCACCCGGGACGCCCCCCGCTCACATGCACCGGGGACTGACTCCCACACCGCATCCTGGGCAGACCCCCCTCATCATAGACACGGAACGGCCCCCCCCACACCTCAGTCACAGGACGTATCCCTCAACCCCTCCCACACACAACCCTTGATGCCGCCCCCCATTAGTGCCCGGGAGACCCCCACCCCCTCGCAAACACACAGGACTACCTTCCCTCACGCACCCTGGACGCCCCCTCCCCCTCCCCCTCACATACACACAGGACGACCTTCCCTCACGCACCCTGGACGCCCCCCCCCCTCCCCCTCGCATGCACACAGGACTGACCGCCCTTCACGTAAACCCAGGAGAACTATCCCTCCGCCATTCCCAACACCCTGAACCGACCCCCGCCTTCCCTCACCTACACACAGGACGTACACCCTCCCCCCTTACTCAATGGACCCTCCACACCCCACTTAACACCTCTTCCAACATTCAAAGATCTGCCCAAGGCTATTTAGGTTAACAGCCCGGCTGTAAAATATATTGTATTTCCATTCATAAAAACCGATTTGTAGAAACCCTATTTCATTGACTATTTTCAAATGCACCGATTTTACTTTTATAAAAGGGCCGTGAATTATACGACTTTATTCGCGTGTTTCTATCTAAATCAGTAATCACTGAACTTAAGGAGTTTCCTCGTTGGATTTCTAAATCACTAGAATATTTAATTTAAGATTGAAAGCACAAAACTTTGTATAATAGGTTCGTAATTTCCATTACAATAAGCAATTTAGCATTATCCGTATTATTAATTACCTTCATTTGAAATGTACATTATGAAACTGCCATATTTAATCCTTTGGCGACCTTTTCATTTGTGTAAGTAGGATCGGCCATTTGGCAGTGTAGGCTGGCGCGCCAGCAGTTTGATATATTTTATTTATTTATTTATTTATTTCGTACTCTTAGTACACGGAAAGAAAAGAAAACCAGAAATGGAAAGAACGCAAAACTGAACGAGTACAAGAACATGAAACTTACGCCGTACATAAATAGTGCAGAATGTCGTTAATATTGTGTACGTCCGTACCCCGGTCCCTCAAGTGGATAAAATCTAGAATTGCACCAGCTGTTGTTTGGTCACAAGCATTGACGCTGGAGTAGGATGCTCTAATTAAGTTGAAGGCATTGACGTTTTTCCCGGCAGATGAGTTGCTTCCGATAATTGTCGTTAACTTAAAACAGTATTGTAATATTCCATTGCGTGACTCCTGTATCTCTCTGAGAAACTTCATAAATCGAGTGGCGAGTTGCCACTGAACTAGTCTTTCCCCACAGAGAAAATGGATATATCGAGAGTGAATTTTTGGCTCTAAATTAAAGATGCGTCGAATACTTTCGCGCCAGACCACATAAAAGCGTTCTGCGTCCTTGCTACCTAGGTCCTATAGCTGACATCTATAGAGAGACGTACAGTAATCCCTGAAAAGCCTAACCTTTATATCATTATTATACAATCATTTTTACATGAAACGAAATGTGAATTAATATAATGTGGTCACGATATATATACAATAATGAATATTTTATCATCTGACTTTGTAGCATTCATCGATATACCAGTGCGATTATTAAATGCGAGCATCATAAGGTAAAACGCGATGCACAATGTTCAAATATATTTTTTTTAAACATAATATTAAACACATAATACATATAAACAATAAGTAACTTTCTGGCTCGTACAGTATTACTGGAAGTAAATAAACTGCATCAAATACGCCCCTTTTACAGCAGTTACTGTATTACTGGTTTCGTACCGGACTATAATTCATTTAATTTTGATTAATTAGAAACCATGTTACCTTCGAATTGCAATTATCTTTTCGAGTTCGGTCAAGGTCAAAAGCGTGAAGCGCTTTGAACTTTGACCGGATGGTATTTTTATTTTATTTTTCGCTTTTTTATTAATTTTTTACTTACATTGTGATCTTAACACTAGGGATATGCGCCATCGATGACACGTTTTGGACGAACAAAATATTTGATTACGAAGGACAGGAAGAATTCGTGTCAAACAAAATGAGACTTGGCATAGCGCAACCGCATAGAATGATATTTGACCCGACTTTACCTGACTACCCTGCACCATTTCTGGCTGTTTCCCGATATTTTGCCGAGCAGAACGGTGATTTAGACGAGCAAAATGAAAGAACGTTGTGAAGAAATTCCTAACGGTGTGCATGCTAACATGGAAGACCATTTTGGAAATGTCCCCGGGTCTATAGCAGAGCGAGCAGAGCGCCACGGTGCGGGAAGTTCGAGGGATATTACCAAAGACCTTACTATGATTATCATAGCAGGGCCTTTGATATTACTGCATCTTAACCCTGGATGAGCCCATGATGACGAATATGACCGTGTCGAGAAGATACGAACTTTCAGTGGTCTTCGTCCCCATTCTGGCGCTTTCCTAATTCTGCGTTTATTGGGGAAAAAGGTAGGACTTTAAAAGGCTTAAACACCAAGCCAGTTACAATTAGTTTTGCATGATATTTAAGGTGTATGGCGAGGGTGGGGCTTGGTTCTCCCTCGCAGAGGGACAAAAGTAACATCACACTTCTAGGCGAATTGGGGGCCGGCCTGGTTAGAGCGCTCGCCTTAAGTGATCTGGCCACCTGAGAGCCTAACGGGTTGAAGCCCCGTTGTGGATAAAGATCCCATGTCTTTCTTCGCAATGAGGAGGGGGTTACCCCCCGGGACATGGCTCCACTCTCCCTTCTTTCTCTCATTGAGGCCATTGATGCCATATAACCAAAAGTGGTTAAAGCGTTCTGAATGTACACGTGCAATCACACGATTTTCCGGTAGAATTAAACGCTGACACCTTACTCACTCTGTCTCACGTAAAAATAGGATGGGATGGTGAATGAAACATCCTCCAGTCGGAGAACGAAGAGATAAGTTCGCTTGTTTGGTCCACACCCACCGGAGGATCCCTGTCAACACACCTTCGTCTGCTACACTTTATGCTGTTATTAAACGAGATACACTTTCAAATAAGTTAAAATTACAAGGGTCTCAGGTAATGGAGTAAATAAATACAAAGATTGTGGCTGCAAATGGTGCAATGCAAAAATTATTTACGAAAGCGAGGCGGCAGCTATTAAAACTCACCTACTTTTTTAGGTGGCCCTCAACTTAAGCAACGTTGTCCAGGGAAATGACAGCGATTATATATAATTACGTTTCTCTTGATTGATATAGCGAGTTTTATGGCGCAGATAACGTGTTGTCTAGTAGTGACACCATCTTGGCGTTGAACAAACACCAAAATATAACCCAGGGTGCATTGTCTGAGGGACATTTGCATGGTGATAGACCTACGGGCGGAATCACAGGGATATGTTCAATAACCTGGACACGTACATGGTTTACATATGCATATAAGTGATGTCCTTTCACGCAGATCATTGCAGAGAGTACTATCGAATCTCCAAGATGAGGATATTTTAAAGCTGAGCGCCAAAAAAAACGCCTTCGTGGTGATATCGCGAATATCGAGGAATTCGCAGACTGCTATAACGGATCGCGGTAAATAGGCAAAGGGTCTTCTCGTTAAACCAGGAATTGTACGGATAACGATTGATTCGATCCCTAACAATTGCCAACCACTAACCGCCAGTCTCTAAGTATTCCTGGACGCCAATCGCGGAGATCGGAAAAGGTATTCCCTCCCCCTCTTGTCTAAAATGCACGAGGTAAGGCTGATCAAACTTGATCATGTTAATTAAATTATCTTCGCAATAATTAAATTTCCTCTTCCATAGTTTAAGGCCTGACGCCTAATGTTAGGCATCAGCAGATGTATGGAATGATAGTGGGGTCATAATTCACAATGCATTATGCATAATGCAATGTGAATATTGTAAACTGCAGTATGCATATTGCATAATGCAATGTGAATATTGTCAAATGCAGTATGCACATTGCATAATGCAGTATGCACATTGCATAATGCAGCATGCACATTGCATAATACGATGTGAATATTGTCAAATGCAGCATGCACATTGTCAAATGCAGTATGCACATTGTCAAATGCAACATGCCGCTATTCAATACGCAGCCTGTCATCCGCCTTCTGAAACTGCCCATTACATATGCGCTTATTCGACTTGCAATTATGCGTGACACCGCATTCTGCTTTGCCCCATTTTGACATACGGTGGCGCCACTGGTTCGAAACATACGTCACGCACCGCCTACATAGAACTTGTCCCCCCCCCCCGCCGCCCCCCCGGCCTGTGTCAGTCGATCTGCGGCGCCTGTGTCTCTGAGACTGAGAAGGTTCTTAACCTTAACCTCAGACTTATACTAGGCCTCTGGCTTTGACACCCCCTAATCCACTATTAAATACTATTAAACAAACAACGACCCCCTCTCAGCCACAGCATATAATAGATTATATGCGGTGCTTGAGAGGGGGCATTGTTTATTTACTTCAGGGGTTCTGTCAGCAGATCTGTGCACCTGTGAGTTAGTCTATGACCTGGGCTTAGATCCGGTGGGAAAAGCTTGACAACCAGATTTAACATTTACACAGTCAGATAATGTCTAGGATAATGTAAGGGGGGGGGGGGGTACTTCTAGATTACGCATAATAAACTTCATTAATCCCAGATCACAAACTGAATTAAAACGAGAACTCTTAGCATTCAAAGGAAATTAAAGGCGGATCGATACATGACATAAATTGGTGATTTCCCAATTCACGGTTATTTAATATAAAAATTCCCAGTTCATGATTAATGAAAATTCTTGGTCATTCCGGTTGACAAACAATTATTTTTGTCATTCCTAGTTCACGATGCAATGAACAGCCCATTCCCAAGGAACAGAAATACACATGGCACCCCCACCATGTAAGCTTAATTATGTGCAAACTTGCAATATAGAATACAAGTAATTATTTTGCAATTGAAAATGTGTCCGACCCGGACCGATTTTTACGGAGCTGATCACAGCCATGAAAATGTGTCCGACCCGCCAAATGACTTTTCGGATGATGTATGGGCTGTCTGATAGGGGCGGACCGATTTTCATGAAGCCGATCACAGCCATGAAAATGTGTCCGACCCGCAAAATAAACACGACTACCTCTTGCCCCTTGCCCCCTCTCATTACTGCACTATAAGGTCCCGTTTTTTCTCCTGCTATTCGTAAATATTATAAAAAGTACGCGGACACTTTCTCACGGTGGACACAATTTCATGTTACCGTGTTATGAAATTTGGTCCAGCCGGACACGATTTCATGGCCGAACACTATTTCATGCCACACATGCCATGAAAATGTGTCCGGCCGGACACAATTTCATGGCCGGACACTATTTCATGCCACACCGGTAAGGTGAAGGTCGCGCCGGAGGGATCTGTTGTTGTCAGAATAGTTTCTCTGTTTCGAACCAGTGGCGCCACCGTATGTCAAAATGGGGCAAAGCAGAATGCGGTGTGCATTACTGCATAATGTGCATACTGCATTTGACAATATTCACATTGCATTATGCAATGTGCATACTGCATTTGACAATATTCACATCGTATTATGCAATGTGCATGCTGCATCATTATGCAATGTCATTCCTGGACATATATTAACATCGTATTATGCAATGTGCATGCTGCATTATGCAATGTGCATACTCCATTATGCAATGTGCATACTGCATTTGACAATATTCACATTGCATTGTGCAATATGCATTCTGCAGTTTACAATATCCACATTGCATTATGCATAATGCATTGTGAATTATGACCCTAATATCATTCCATACAGATGTCCCATTTTAATGCATATGGTCCTTTACGACTTCAGATAATGAAAATGCAATGTCTCTGGAAAGTATATGGAAGCATTCACACGGAGAGGTAAGGAACAAACAGATATAAGGTTCTAATAATGATAAGAATCGGAGGTGATACAGTGTGGATTATAGCCAGAGGTTCTTCTTCATTAAAGCGTGATAAACTTTCATAAAATTGTCGAAGATGACTGAATATAATTTGTGGTGTTGACCGTAACTTTGGTTCATCTATGCAAAGCGGGAGACATCGAGGCCTTAGTTCGTTTTACAGATGATATTCTACACCATGGAAATCGTTATTCACTAGTTATTTACATCGGCGTTTTTAGGTCCTCTTTTGTGCAGAGGTTTTATTATCGCTTCCGCCTAGGTTCTTATAGAAACGCACAAGATTTTAGAATCACATTAAACAAGCGACTAACAGGATGCAAGGGGTCTATCCGTTCCTCGAGAATGGGTTTTTCATTCCACCGTGAACTGGAAATGAGGAAAATAATTCTTCGTGAACTGAGAATGAGGAAAATAATTCTTCGTGAACTGGGAATGGGATATAGGCCGACCGCCGTGATCGAGGATTTTCATTAATCGTGAACTGGGGATTTTAATATAAAATAACCGTGCATTGAGAAATGGCCAATTTCTATCATGTATCCGCCTCTTTCATTGTATACGGGGAACTCTCCTTTTAATTCATCGTGACCTGGGAATAAAGAGATATATTCTTCGCGACTTGGGAACACGACCACCCCCCCCCCCCCCCTTGCTCCGCCTCCCCCATTATCGCAGGCAGCAGGCGCCCAAACGAGAAACGTGTCGAAATATGTTGGTCATGCGTCGATTGAGATAATAGTAAAGCATGTGCTGCTCGCATTAAAATCATTTATAAATGACCGAAACAAACTGGATGGCTATATACTTCTTTTATTTATCTTGAATAAGTCTATTGTCGCAGTACATTTTCGCTAGAAATATTTGATTAAAAAAACCGCTTAATTTTCCAAAATAAAAATAACCTAAAAGAAAGTAAGTAAATTTAACGAAAATCTAGAGATCAAATTCACGATATATTAAATTACGTACGTGGCTTGACATACATAATAGTTTGGGATATGGCAATCAAGTGAATACTTGCTTGTCATATGGTTTTTAACATCTTTTGTGAAGCCTTGTAAACTATGAGTGTTACAAACTCCAAGAATACAACTAGATTCTGATTTGATAATACAAATTAAACTATATCTAATGCATTTGTTTGTAAACTAGACTATCCGCGTCACATCGAGATGGTCTGAACCTGTTTAGAGTACAGTTTCTCTCCTTCTTTAACGCTTCACAATCGCTGTTCCACCAGATCACTGATGGTTGATTGCGTCCTGACCCCCGGGGCCGAAAGCTAGTGCGCGTACAGCAGTGCCCGGATAGCCATATCCATACTAATAAAATGAAGCTGTCCGTCTGTCTGTCTGTCCCACCTATGCGCCCGATGCACCGGCTACATGCAGCTCCAGCCGCCTTGGATGTGTCGACAATGTCGTTGGATTCCTTTCGCCTTTCCCGCAGTCACCAAACTGCCGGGAATCTTTGAGGCTTGAGTTGGCGGTGGGGTGAGAGGCCACTCTGGATGTAGAAGCGGCGCTGGGAATCTTTGAGGCTTGAAGTGGCGGTGGGGGTGAAAGGCCACTATGGATGTAGAAGCGGCGCTGGGAATCTTTGAGGCTTGAAGTGGCGGTGGGGGTGAAAGGCCACTATGGATGCACACTTGCGACGCCGGGAATCTTTGAGGCTTGAGGTGGCGGTGGGGGTGAGGTTCTCTCTGGGTGCACATGAGACGCCAGGAATCTTTGAGGCTTCCCTCACACATTCAGATAGTACCCCCTCCCCTCACACACATACAGATAGTACCCTCTCCCCTCACACACATACACATAGTACCCCCCCCCCCTCACACACATACAGATAGTACCCCCTCCCCTCACACATATACACATAGTACCCCCTCCCCTCACACACACATACAGATAGTACCTCCTCCCCTCACACACATACAGATAGTACCCCCTCCCATCACACACACATACACATAGTGCCCCCTCCCCTCACACACATACACATAGTGCCCCCTCCCCTCACACACACATACACATAGTACCTCCTCCCCTCACACACATACACATAGTACCTCCTCCCCTCACACACATACACATAGTACCTCCTCCCCTCACACACATACAGATAGTACCCCCTCCCCCCACACACATACAGATAGTACCCCCTCCCCTCACACACACATACACATAGTACCCCCTCCCCTCACACACATACACATAGTACCCCTCCCCTCACACACATACAGATAGTACCCCCTCCCCTCACACACATACAGATAGTACCCCCTCCCCTCACACACACATACACATAGTACCCCCTCCCCTCACACACATACACATAGTACCCCCTCCCCTCACACACATACACATAGTACCCCCTCCCCTCACACACATACAGATAGTACCCCCTCCCATCACACACACATACACATAGTACCCCCTGCCCTCACACACATACAGATAGTACCCTCTCCCCTCACACACATACAGATAGTACCCCCTCCCATCACACACATACACATAGTACCCCCTCCCCTCACACACATACACATAGTACCCCCTCCCCTCACACACATACACATAGTACCCCCTCCCCTCACACATATACACATAGTACCCCCTCCCATCACACACATACACATAGTGCCCTGTCCCCTCACACACATACACATAGTACCCCCTCCCCTCACACACATACACATAGTACCCCCTCCCCTCACACACATACAGATAGTACCCTCTCCCCTCACACACATATACAGATAGTACCCCCTCCCATCACACACACATACACATAGTACCCCCTGCCCTCACACACATACAGATAGTACCCTCTCCCCTCACACACATACAGATAGTACCCCCTCCCATCACACACATACACATAGTACCCCCTCCCCTCACACACATACACATAGTACCCCCTCCCCTCACACACATACACATAGTACCTCCTCCCCTCACACACATACAGATAGTACCCCCTCCCCTCACACAC
Source organism: Arenicola marina (assembly GCA_964019135.1). Lineage (NCBI taxonomy): Eukaryota > Metazoa > Annelida > Polychaeta > Arenicolidae > Arenicola > Arenicola marina. The sequence continues at coordinate 35,906,221 of OZ025257.1, read as the reverse complement.
ATACAGATAGTATCCTCTCCCCCCACACATACACATAGTACCCCCTCCCCTCACACACATACACATAGTACCTCCTCCCCTCACACACATACACATAGTACCCCCTCCCCTCACACACATACACATAGTACCTCCTCCCCTCACACACATACACATAGTACCCCCTCCCCTCACACACATACACATAGTGCCCCCTCCCCTCACACACATACACATAGTACCTCCTCCCCTCACACACACATACACATAGTACCCCCTCCCCTCACACACATACAGATAGTACCCTCTCCCCCCACACATATACACATAGTACCCCCATCCCCTCACACACATACACATAGTACCCCCTCCCCTCACACACATACAGATAGTACCCCCTCCCCTCACACACATACAGATAGTATCCTCTCCCCCCACACATACACATAGTACCCCCTCCCCTCACACACATACACATAGTACCTCCTCCCCTCACACACATACACATAGTGCCCCCTCCCCTCACACACATACACATAGTACCCCATCACCCCACACACATACACATAGTGCCCCCTCCCCTCACACACACATACACATAGTACCCCCTCCCCTCACACACATATACACATAGTACCCCATCACCCCACACACATACACATAGTGCCCCCTCCCCTCACACACATACACATAGTACCCTCTCCCCTCACACACATACAGATAGTACCCCCTCCCCTCACACACATACACATAGTACCCCCTCCCCTCACACACATACACATAGTACCTCCTCCCCTCACACACATACAGATAGTACCCTCTCCCCTCACACATATACAGATAGTACCCCCTCCCCTCACACACATACAGATAGTACCCTCTCCCCTCACACACATACACATAGTACCTCCTCCCCTCACACACATACACATAGTACCCCCTCCCCTCACACATATACAGATAGTACCCCCTCCCCTCACACACATACACATAGTACCTCCTCCCCTCACACACATACACATAGTACCCCCTCCCCTCACACATATACAGATAGTACCCTCTCCCCTCACACACATACACATAGTACCTCCTCCCCTCACACACATACACATAGTACCTCCTCCCCTCACACACATACACATAGTACCCCCTCCCCTCACACATATACAGATAGTACCCTCTCCCCTCACACACATACACATAGTACCCCCTCCCCCCACACACATACACATAGTACCCTCTCCCCTCACACATATACACATAGTACCCCCTCTCCTCACACACATACAGATAGTACCCCCTTCCCTCACACACATACACATAGTACCCCCTCCCCTCACACACATACACATAGTACCTCCTCCCCCCACACATATACACATAGTACCTCCTCCCCCCACACACACATACACATAGTACCCTCTCCCCTCACACACATACAGATAGTACCCCCTCCCCTCACACACATACACATAGTACCTCCTCCCCTCACACACATGCAGATAGTACCCCCTCCCATCACACATATACAGATAGTACCCCCTCCCCTCACACACATACACATAGTACCCCCTCCCCTCACACACATACACATAGTACCCCCTCCCCTCACACACATACAAATAGTACCCCCTCCCCCCACACACATACACATAGTACCCCATCCCCCACACACATACACGTAGTACCTCCTCCCCTCACACACATACAGATAGTACCCCCTCCCCTCACACACATACACATAGTACCCCCTCCCCTCACACACATAAAGATAGTACCCTCTCCCCTCACACACATACACATAGTACCTCCTCCCCTCACACACATGCAGATAGTACCCCCTCCCATCACACATATACAGATAGTACCCCCTCCCCTCACACACATACACATAGTACCCCCTCCCCTCACACACATACACATAGTACCCCCTCCCCTCACACACATACAAATAGTACCCCCTCCCCCCACACACATACACATAGTACCCCATCCCCCACACACATACACATAGTACCTCCTCCCCTCACACACATACAGATAGTACCCTCTCCCCTCACACATATACACATAGTACCCCCTCCCCTCACACACATACAGATAGTACCCTCTCCCCTCACACACATACACATAGTACCCCCTCCCCTCACACACATACAGATAGTACCCTCTCCCCTCACACACATACACATAGTACCTCCTCCCCTCACACACATACACATAGTACCCCCTCCCCTCACACACATACAGATAGTACCCTCTCCCCTCACACACATACACATAGTACCCCCTCCCCTCACACACATACAGATAGTACCCTCTCCCCTCACACACATACACATAGTACCTCCTCCCCTCACACACGTACACATAGTACCCCCTCCCCTCACACACATACAGATAGTACCCTCTCCCCTCACACACATACACATAGTACCCCCTCCCCTCACACACATACAGATAGTACCCCCTCCCCTCACACACATACACATAGTACCTCCTCCCCTCACACACATGCAGATAGTACCCCCTCCCATCACACATATACAGATAGTACCCCCTCCCCTCACACACATACACATAGTACCCCCTCCCCTCACACACATACACATAGTACCCCTTCCCCTCACACACATACACATAGTACCCCCTCCCCTCACACACATACACATAGTGCCCCCTCCCCTCACACACATACACATAGTACCCCCTCCCCCCACACACATACACATAGTACCTCCTCCCCTCACACACATGCAGATAGTACCCCCTCCCATCACACATATACAGATAGTACCCCCTCCCCTCACACACATACACATAGTACCCCCTCCCGTCACACACATACACATAGTACCCCCTCCCCTCACACACATACAGATAGTACCCCCTCCCCTCACACACATACACATAGTACCCCCTCCCCTCACACACATACACATAGTACCCCCTCCCCTCACACACATACTGATAGTACCCTCTCCCCTCACACACATACACATAGTACCTCCTCCCCTCACACACATACACATAGTACCCCCTCCCCTCACACACATACAGATAGTACCCCCTCCCGTCACACACATACACATAGTACCCCCTCCCCTCAGACACATACAGATAGTACCCCCTCCCCTCACACACATACACATAGTACCCCCTCCCCCCACACACATACACATAGTACCCCCTCCCCTCACACATATACAGATAGTACCCCCTCCCCCCACACACATACACATAGTACCCCCTCCCATCATACACATACACATAGTACCCCCTCCCATCACACATATACAGATAGTACCCCCTCCCATCACACATATACAGATAGTACCCCCCCCCCCCCTCACACATATACAGATAGTACCCCATCCCCTCACACACATACACATTGTACCCCCTCCCCTCACACACACATACACAGAGTGCCCCCTCCCCTCACACACACATACACATAGTGCCCCCTCCCCTCACACACATACACATAGTACCTCCTCCCCTCACACACATACACATAGTACCCCCTCCCCTCACACACATACACATAGTACCTCCTCCCCTCACACACATACACATAGTACCCCCTCCCCTCACACACATACACAGAGTACCTCCTCCCCTCACACACATACACATAGTACCCCCTCCCCTCACACACATACAGATAGTACCCTCTCCCCTCACACACACATACAGATAGTACCCTCTCCCCTCACACACATACAGATAGTACCCTCTCCCCTCACACACACATACAGATAGTACCCTCTCCCCTCACACACACATACAGATAGTACCCTCTCCCCTCACACACATACAGATAGTACCCTCTCCCCTCACACATATACACATAGTACCCCCTACCCTCACACACACATACAGATAGTACCCCCTGCCCCCACACACATACACATAGTACCTTCTCCCCTCACACATATACAGATAGTACCCTCTCCCCTCACACATATACACATAGTACCCCCTCCCCTCACACACACATACAGATAGTACCCCCTGCCCCCACACACATACACAGAGTACCCCCTCCCCTCACACACATACACATAGTACCCCCTCCCCTCACACACACATACACATAGTACCCCCTCCCGCACACACATACGCATAGTACCCCCTCCCCTCACACACATACACATAGTACCCCCTCCCCTCACACACATACACATAGTGCCCCCTCCTATCACACACATACACATAGTACCCCCTCCCCTCACACACATACACATAGTGCCCCCTCCTATCACACACATACACATAGTACCCCCTCCCCTCACACACATACACATAGTACCCCATCCCCCCACACACATACACATAGTACCCCCTCCCCTCACACACATACACATAGTACCCCCTCCCCTCACACACACATACACATAGTACCTCCTCCCCTCACACACACATACACATAGTACCCCCTCCCCTCACACACATACACATCGTACCCCCTCCCCTCACACACATACAGATAGTACCCTCTCCCCTCACACACATACACATAGTACCCCCTCCCCTCACACACATACACATAGTACCTCCTCCCCTCACACACATACACATAGTACCCCCTCCCCTCACACATATACACATAGTACCTCCTCCCCTCACACACACATACACATAGTACCTCCTCCCCTCACACACATACACATATTACCCCCTCCCCTCACACACATACAGATAGTACCCTCTCCCCCCACACATATACACATAGTACCCCCTCTCCTCACACACACATATACACATAGTACCCCCTCCCCCCACACACATACACATAGTACCCCCTCCCCTCACACACATACACATAGTACCCCCTCCCATCACACACATACACATAGTACCCCCTCCCATCACACACATACACATAGTACCCCCTCCCCTCACACATATACACATAGTACCTCCTCCCCTCACACACACATACACATAGTACCCCCTCCCCTCACACACACATATACACATAGTACCCCCTCCCCCCACACACATACACATAGTACCCCCTCCCCTCACACACATACACATAGTACCCCCTCCCATCACACACATACACATAGTACCCCCTCCCATCACACACATACACATAGTACCCCCTCCCCTCACACATATACACATAGTACCTCCTCCCCTCACACACACATACACATAGTACCCCCTCCCCTCACACACATACACATAGTACCTCCTCCCCTCACACACATACACATAGTACCTCCTCCCCTCACACACATATACAGATAGTACCCCCTCCCCTCACACACATACAGATAGTACCTCCTCCCCTCACACACATATACAGATAGTACCCCCTCCCCTCACACACATACAGATAGTACCCCCTCCCCTCACACACATACAGATAGTACCCCCTCCCCTCACACACATACACATAGTGCCCCCTCCCCTCACACACATACACATAGTACCCCCTCCCCTCACACACATACACATAGTGCCCCCTCCCCTCACACACATACACATAGTACCCCCTCCCCTCACACACATACACATAGTGCCCCCTCCCCTCACACACATACACATAGTACCCCCTCCCCTCACACACATTCACATAGTACCCCCTCCCATCACACACATACACATAGTACCCCCCCCCTCACACATATACAGATAGTACCCCATCCCATCACTCACATACACATAGTACCCCCTCCAATCACACATATGCAGATAGTACCCCCTCCCCTCACACACATACAGATAGTACCCCCTCCCCTCACACACATACAGATAGTAACCCCTCCCCTCACACACATACAGATAGTACCCCCTCCCCTCACACACATACACATAGTACACTCTCCCCTCACACACATACACATAGTACCCCCTCCCCTCACACACATACACATATTACCCCCTCCCCTCACACACATACAGATAGTACCCCCCCCCCCTCACACATATACAGATAGTACCCCCTCCCCTCACACACATACACATAGTACACTCTCCCCTCACACACATACACATAGTACCCCCTCCCCTCACACATATACACATAGTACCCTCTCCCCTCACCCACATACACATATTACCCCCTCCCCTCACACACATACAGATAGTACCCCCTCCCCTCACACACATACAGATAGTACCCCCTCCCCTCACACACATACACATAGTACACTCTCCCCTCACACATATACACATAGTACCCCCTCCCCTCACACACATACACATAGTACCTCCTCCCCTCACACACACATACACATAGTACCCCCTCCCCTCACACACATACAAATAGTGCCCCCTCCCATCACACATATACACATAGTACCCCCTCCCCTCACACACACATACACATAGTACCCCCTCCCCCCACACACATACACATAGTACCCCCTCCCCTCACACACATACAGATAGTACCCCCTCCCCTCACACACATACACATAGTACCTCCTCCCCTCACACACACATACACATAGTACCCCCTCCCCCCACACGTATACACATAGTACCCCCTCCCCTCACACACATACAGATAGTACCCCCTCCCCTCACACACATACAGATAGTACCCCCTCCCCTCACACACATGCAGATAGTACCCCCTCCCCTCACACACATACAGATAGTACCCCCTCCCCTCACACACATACACATAGTACACTCTCCCCTCACACACATACACATAGTACCCCCTCCCCTCACACACATACACATAGTACCTCCTCCCCTCACACACACATACACATAGTACCCCCTCCCCCCACACACATACACATAGTACCCCCTCCCCTCACACACATACAGATAGTACCCTCTCCCCTCACACACATACACATAGTACCCCCTCCCCTCACACACATACAGATAGTACCCTCCCCTCACACACATATACATAGTACTCCACCCCCCCTCCCCACCACACAGACATACACATAGTACCCCGTCCCCTCACACACATACAGATAGTACCCCCTCCCCTCACACACATACACATAGCACCCCCTCCCCCCACACACACATACACATAGTACCCCCTCCCCTCACACACATACACATAGTACCCCCTCCCCTCACACACATACACATAGTACCCCCTCCCCTCACACACACATACACATAGTACCCCCTCCCCTCAATCACACATACACATAGTTCCCCCTCCCCCCACACACACATACACATAGTGCCCCCTCCCCTCACACACACATACACATAATACCCCCTCCCGTCACACACACATACACATAGTACCCCCCTCCCCCCACACACACATACACATAGTGCCCCCTCCCCTCACACACATACACATAGTACCCCCTCCCCCCACACACACATACACATAGTACCGGCTCCCCTCACACACACAGTCATATAGTACCCCCTCCCCTCACACACATACACATAGTACCCCCTCCCCTCACACACATTCAGATAGTACCCCCTCCCATCACACACATACACATAGTGCCCCCTCCCATCACACATATACAGATATTACCGCCTCCCCTCACACACATAAACATAGTACCCCCTCCCATCACACACATACACATAGTACCCCCTCCCATCACACACATACACATAGTACCCCCTCCCCTCACACACATAAACATAGTACCCCCTCCCATCACACACATACACATAGTACCCCCTCCCCTCACACACATAAACATAGTACCCCCTCCCATCACACACATACACATAGTACCACCCCCCCTCACACACATTCACACAGTACCCCCCTCCCCTCACACATATACAGATAGTACCCCCTCCCCTCACACATATACAGATAGTACCCCCTCCCCTCACACACATACAGATAGTACCCCCTCTCCTCACACACATACACATAGTACCCCCTCCCCCCACACATATACACATAGTACCTCCTCCCCTCACACATATACAGATAGTACCCCCTCCCCTCACACACATACACATAGTACCCCCTCCCCTCACACACATACACATAGTACCCCCTCCCCTCACACACATACACCTAGTACCCCCTCCCCTCACACACATACACATAGTACCCCCTCCCCTCACACACATACACATAGTACCTCCTCCCCTCACACACATGCAGATAGTACCTCCTCCCCTCACACACATACACATAGTACCCCCTCCCCTCACACACATACAGATAGTACCCTCTCCCCTCACACACATACACATAGTACCCCCTCCCCTCACACACATACAGATAGTACCCTCCCCTAACACACATATACATAGTACTCCACCCCCCCTCCCCACCACACAGACATACACATAGTACCCTGTCCCCTCACACACATACAAATATTACCCCCTCCCCTCACACACATACAGATAGTACCCCCTCCCCTCACACACATACAGATAGTACCCCCTCCCCTCACACACATACACATAGTACACTCTCCCCTCACACACATACACATAGTACCCCCTCCCCTCACACATATACACATAGTACCTCCTCCCCTCACACACACATACACATAGTACCCCCTCCCCTCACACACATACAGATAGTACCCTCTCCCCCCACACATATACACATAGTACCCCCATCCCCTCACACACATACACATAGTACCCCCTCCCCTCACACACATACAGATAGTACCCCCTCCCCTCACACACACATACACATAGTACCTCCTCCCCTCACACACATACAGATAGTACCCTCTCCCCTCACACACATACACATAGTACCTCCTCCCCTCACACACATACAGATAGTACCCTCTCCCCTCACACACATACACATAGTACCCCCTCCCCTCACACACATACAGATAGTACCCTCCCCTCACACACATATACATAGTACTCCACCCCCCCTCCCCACCACACAGACATACACATAGTACCCCGTCCCCTCACACACATACAGATAGTACCCCCTCCCCTCACACACATACACATAGCACCCCCTCCCCCCACACACACATACACATAGTACCCCCTCCCCTCACACACATACACATAGTACCCCCTCCCCTCACACACATACACATAGTACCCCCTCCCCTCACACACACATACACATAGTACCCCCTCCCCTCAATCACACATACACATAGTTCCCCCTCCCCCCACACACACATACACATAGTGCCCCCTCCCCTCACACACACATACACATAATACCCCCTCCCGTCACACACACATACACATAGTACCCCCTCCCCCCACACACACATACACATAGTGCCCCCTCCCCTCACACACATACACATAGTACCCCCTCCCCCCACACACACATACACATAGTACCGGCTCCCCTCACACACACAGTCATATAGTACCCTCTTCCCTCACACACAGATACTCATAGTACCCCCTCCCCTCACACACATACAGATAGTACCCCCTCCCTTCACAAACACATTCACAGAGTACCCCCTCCCCCCCCACACACATACACATAGTACCACCCCCCCTCACACACATTCACACAGTACCCCCTCCCCTCACACATATACAGATAGTACCCCCTCCCCTCACACATATACAGATAGTACCCCCTCCCCTCACACACATACAGATAGCACCCACTCCCCTCACACACATACACATAGTACCCCCTCCCCTCACACACATACACATAGTACCCCCTCCCCTCACACACATACACAGAGTACCTCCTCCCCTCACACACATACACATAGTACCCCCTCCCCTCACACACATACAGATAGTACCCTCTCCCCTCACACACACATACAGATAGTACCCTCTCCCCTCACACACATACAGATAGTACCCTCTCCCCTCACACACACATACAGATAGTACCCTCTCCCCTCACACACACATACAGATAGTACCCTCTCCCCTCACACACATACAGATAGTACCCTCTCCCCTCACACATATACACATAGTACCCCCTACCCTCACACACACATACAGATAGTACCCCCTGCCCCCACACACATACACATAGTACCTTCTCCCCTCACACATATACAGATAGTACCCTCTCCCCTCACACATATACACATAGTACCCCCTCCCCTCACACACACATACAGATAGTACCCCCTGCCCCCACACACATACACAGAGTACCCCCTCCCCTCACACACATACACATAGTACCCCCTCCCCTCACACACACATACACATAGTACCCCCTCCCGCACACACATACGCATAGTACCCCCTCCCCTCACACACATACACATAGTACCCCCTCCCCTCACACACATACACATAGTGCCCCCTCCTATCACACACATACACATAGTACCCCCTCCCCTCACACACATACACATAGTGCCCCCTCCTATCACACACATACACATAGTACCCCCTCCCCTCACACACATACACATAGTACCCCATCCCCCCACACACATACACATAGTACCCCCTCCCCTCACACACATACACATAGTACCCCCTCCCCTCACACACACATACACATAGTACCTCCTCCCCTCACACACACATACACATAGTACCCCCTCCCCTCACACACATACACATCGTACCCCCTCCCCTCACACACATACAGATAGTACCCTCTCCCCTCACACACATACACATAGTACCCCCTCCCCTCACACACATACACATAGTACCTCCTCCCCTCACACACATACACATAGTACCCCCTCCCCTCACACATATACACATAGTACCTCCTCCCCTCACACACACATACACATAGTACCTCCTCCCCTCACACACATACACATATTACCCCCTCCCCTCACACACATACAGATAGTACCCTCTCCCCCCACACATATACACATAGTACCCCCTCTCCTCACACACACATATACACATAGTACCCCCTCCCCCCACACACATACACATAGTACCCCCTCCCCTCACACACATACACATAGTACCCCCTCCCATCACACACATACACATAGTACCCCCTCCCATCACACACATACACATAGTACCCCCTCCCCTCACACATATACACATAGTACCTCCTCCCCTCACACACACATACACATAGTACCCCCTCCCCTCACACACACATATACACATAGTACCCCCTCCCCCCACACACATACACATAGTACCCCCTCCCCTCACACACATACACATAGTACCCCCTCCCATCACACACATACACATAGTACCCCCTCCCATCACACACATACACATAGTACCCCCTCCCCTCACACATATACACATAGTACCTCCTCCCCTCACACACACATACACATAGTACCCCCTCCCCTCACACACATACACATAGTACCTCCTCCCCTCACACACATACACATAGTACCTCCTCCCCTCACACACATATACAGATAGTACCCCCTCCCCTCACACACATACAGATAGTACCTCCTCCCCTCACACACATATACAGATAGTACCCCCTCCCCTCACACACATACAGATAGTACCCCCTCCCCTCACACACATACAGATAGTACCCCCTCCCCTCACACACATACACATAGTGCCCCCTCCCCTCACACACATACACATAGTACCCCCTCCCCTCACACACATACACATAGTGCCCCCTCCCCTCACACACATACACATAGTACCCCCTCCCCTCACACACATACACATAGTGCCCCCTCCCCTCACACACATACACATAGTACCCCCTCCCCTCACACACATTCACATAGTACCCCCTCCCATCACACACATACACATAGTACCCCCCCCCTCACACATATACAGATAGTACCCCATCCCATCACTCACATACACATAGTACCCCCTCCAATCACACATATGCAGATAGTACCCCCTCCCCTCACACACATACAGATAGTACCCCCTCCCCTCACACACATACAGATAGTAACCCCTCCCCTCACACACATACAGATAGTACCCCCTCCCCTCACACACATACACATAGTACACTCTCCCCTCACACACATACACATAGTACCCCCTCCCCTCACACACATACACATATTACCCCCTCCCCTCACACACATACAGATAGTACCCCCCCCCCCCTCACACATATACAGATAGTACCCCCTCCCCTCACACACATACACATAGTACACTCTCCCCTCACACACATACACATAGTACCCCCTCCCCTCACACATATACACATAGTACCCTCTCCCCTCACCCACATACACATATTACCCCCTCCCCTCACACACATACAGATAGTACCCCCTCCCCTCACACACATACAGATAGTACCCCCTCCCCTCACACACATACACATAGTACACTCTCCCCTCACACATATACACATAGTACCCCCTCCCCTCACACACATACACATAGTACCTCCTCCCCTCACACACACATACACATAGTACCCCCTCCCCTCACACACATACAAATAGTGCCCCCTCCCATCACACATATACACATAGTACCCCCTCCCCTCACACACACATACACATAGTACCCCCTCCCCCCACACACATACACATAGTACCCCCTCCCCTCACACACATACAGATAGTACCCCCTCCCCTCACACACATACACATAGTACCTCCTCCCCTCACACACACATACACATAGTACCCCCTCCCCCCACACGTATACACATAGTACCCCCTCCCCTCACACACATACAGATAGTACCCCCTCCCCTCACACACATACAGATAGTACCCCCTCCCCTCACACACATGCAGATAGTACCCCCTCCCCTCACACACATACAGATAGTACCCCCTCCCCTCACACACATACACATAGTACACTCTCCCCTCACACACATACACATAGTACCCCCTCCCCTCACACACATACACATAGTACCTCCTCCCCTCACACACACATACACATAGTACCCCCTCCCCCCACACACATACACATAGTACCCCCTCCCCTCACACACATACAGATAGTACCCTCTCCCCTCACACACATACACATAGTACCCCCTCCCCTCACACACATACAGATAGTACCCTCCCCTCACACACATATACATAGTACTCCACCCCCCCTCCCCACCACACAGACATACACATAGTACCCCGTCCCCTCACACACATACAGATAGTACCCCCTCCCCTCACACACATACACATAGCACCCCCTCCCCCCACACACACATACACATAGTACCCCCTCCCCTCACACACATACACATAGTACCCCCTCCCCTCACACACATACACATAGTACCCCCTCCCCTCACACACACATACACATAGTACCCCCTCCCCTCAATCACACATACACATAGTTCCCCCTCCCCCCACACACACATACACATAGTGCCCCCTCCCCTCACACACACATACACATAATACCCCCTCCCGTCACACACACATACACATAGTACCCCCTCCCCCCACACACACATACACATAGTGCCCCCTCCCCTCACACACATACACATAGTACCCCCTCCCCCCACACACACATACACATAGTACCGGCTCCCCTCACACACACAGTCATATAGTACCCCCTCCCCTCACACACATACACATAGTACCCCCTCCCCTCACACACATTCAGATAGTACCCCCTCCCATCACACACATACACATAGTGCCCCCTCCCATCACACATATACAGATATTACCGCCTCCCCTCACACACATAAACATAGTACCCCCTCCCATCACACACATACACATAGTACCCCCTCCCATCACACACATACACATAGTACCCCCTCCCCTCACACACATAAACATAGTACCCCCTCCCATCACACACATACACATAGTACCCCCTCCCCTCACACACATAAACATAGTACCCCCTCCCATCACACACATACACATAGTACCACCCCCCCTCACACACATTCACACAGTACCCCCTCCCCTCACACATATACAGATAGTACCCCCTCCCCTCACACATATACAGATAGTACCCCCTCCCCTCACACACATACAGATAGTACCCCCTCTCCTCACACACATACACATAGTACCCCCTCCCCCCACACATATACACATAGTACCTCCTCCCCTCACACATATACAGATAGTACCCCCTCCCCTCACACACATACACATAGTACCCCCTCCCCTCACACACATACACATAGTACCCCCTCCCCTCACACACATACACCTAGTACCCCCTCCCCTCACACATATACACATAGTACCCCCTCCCCTCACACACATACACATAGTACCCCCTCCCCTCACACACATACACATAGTACCCCCTCCCCTCACACACATACACATAGTACCTCCTCCCCTCACACACATGCAGATAGTACCTCCTCCCCTCACACACATACACATAGTACCCCCTCCCCTCACACACATACAGATAGTACCCTCTCCCCTCACACACATACACATAGTACCCCCTCCCCTCACACACATACAGATAGTACCCTCCCCTAACACACATATACATAGTACTCCACCCCCCCTCCCCACCACACAGACATACACATAGTACCCTGTCCCCTCACACACATACAAATATTACCCCCTCCCCTCACACACATACAGATAGTACCCCCTCCCCTCACACACATACAGATAGTACCCCCTCCCCTCACACACATACACATAGTACACTCTCCCCTCACACACATACACATAGTACCCCCTCCCCTCACACATATACACATAGTACCTCCTCCCCTCACACACACATACACATAGTACCCCCTCCCCTCACACACATACAGATAGTACCCTCTCCCCCCACACATATACACATAGCACCCCCATCCCCTCACACACATACACATAGTACCCCCTCCCCTCACACACATACAGATAGTACCCCCTCCCCTCACACACACATACACATAGTACCTCCTCCCCTCACACACATACAGATAGTACCCTCTCCCCTCACACACATACACATAGTACCTCCTCCCCTCACACACATACAGATAGTACCCTCTCCCCTCACACACATACACATAGTACCCCCTCCCCTCACACACATACAGATAGTACCCTCCCCTCACACACATATACATAGTACTCCACCCCCCCTCCCCACCACACAGACATACACATAGTACCCCGTCCCCTCACACACATACAGATAGTACCCCCTCCCCTCACACACATACACATAGCACCCCCTCCCCCCACACACACATACACATAGTACCCCCTCCCCTCACACACATACACATAGTACCCCCTCCCCTCACACACATACACATAGTACCCCCTCCCCTCACACACACATACACATAGTACCCCCTCCCCTCAATCACACATACACATAGTTCCCCCTCCCCCCACACACACATACACATAGTGCCCCCTCCCCTCACACACACATACACATAATACCCCCTCCCGTCACACACACATACACATAGTACCCCCTCCCCCCACACACACATACACATAGTGCCCCCTCCCCTCACACACATACACATAGTACCCCCTCCCCCCACACACACATACACATAGTACCGGCTCCCCTCACACACACAGTCATATAGTACCCTCTTCCCTCACACACAGATACTCATAGTACCCCCTCCCCTCACACACATACAGATAGTACCCCCTCCCTTCACAAACACATTCACAGAGTACCCCCTCCCCCCCCACACACATACACATAGTACCACCCCCCCTCACACACATTCACACAGTACCCCCTCCCCTCACACATATACAGATAGTACCCCCTCCCCTCACACATATACAGATAGTACCCCCTCCCCTCACACACATACAGATAGCACCCACTCCCCTCACACACATACACATAGTACCCCCTCCCCTCACACACATACACATAGTACCCCCTCCCCTCACAAACATTCAGATAGTACCCCCTCCCATCACACACATACACATAGTGCCCCCTCCCATCACACATATACAGATAGTACCCCCTCCCCTCACACACATACACATAGTACCCCCTCCCATCACACACATACACATAGTACCCCCTCCCATCACACACATACACATAGTACCCCCTCCCCTCACACACATACAGATAGTACCCCCTCCCCTCACACACACATACACATAGTACCCCCTCCCCTCACACACATACACATAGTACCCCCTCCCCTCACACACATACATATAGTACCCCCTCCCATCACACATATACAGATAGTACCCACTCCCCTCACACACATACACATAGTACCCCCTCCCCTCACACACATACACATAGTACCCCCTCCCCTCACACACATACAGATAGTACCCCCTCCCCTCAGACACATATACAGATAGTACCCCCTCCCGTCACACACATACACATAATACCCCCTCCCCTCACACACATACACATAGTACCCCCTCCCCTCACACACATACAGATAGTACCCCCTCCCATCACACACATACAGATAGTACCCCCTCCCCCCACACACATACACATAGTACCCCCTCCCCTCACACACATACAGATAGTATCCTCTCCCCCCACACATATACAGATAGTACCCCCTCCCCCCACACACATACACATAGTACCCCCTCCCCTCACACACATACATATAGTACCCCCTCCCATCACACATATACAGATAGTACCCACTCCCCCCACACACATACACATAGTACCCCCTCCCCTCACACACATACAGATAGTACCCCCTCCCATCACACACATACAGATAGTACCCCCTCCCCTCAGACACATACACATAGTACCCCCTCCCCCCACACACATACACATAGTACCCCCTCCCATCACACACATACAGATAGTACCCCCTCCCCTCAGACACATACACATAGTACCCCCTCCCATCACACACATACACATAGTACCCCCCCCCCCCTCACACACATACAGATAGTACCCCCTCCCATCACACATATACAGATAGTACCCCCTCCCCTCACACACACATACACATAGTACCCCCCCCCCCCTCACACACATACACATAGTACCCCCTCCCCTCACACACACATACACATAGTACCCCCTCCCCTCACACACACATACACATAGTACCCCCCCCTCACACACATACACATAGTACCCCCTCCCCTCACACACACATACACATAGTACCCCCCCCCCCCCCACACACACATACACATAGTACCCCCCCCCCTCACACACATTCACACAGTACCCCCTCCCCTCACACACATACATATAGTACCCCCTCCCATCACACATATACAGATAGTACCCCCTCCCCTCACACACATACACATAGTACCCCCTCCCCTCACACACATACAGATAGTACCCCCTCCCATCACACACATACAGATAGTACCCCCCTCGCCTCAGACACATATACAGATAGTACCCCCTCCCGTCACACACATACACATAATACCCCCTCCCCTCACACAAACATACACATAGTGCCCCCTCCCCTCACACATACACATACACATAGTACCCCCTCCCCTCACACACACATACACATAGTACCCCCTCCCCTCACACACACATACACATAGTACCCCCCCCCTCACACACATACACATAGTACCCCCTCCCCTCACACACACATACACATAGTACCCCCCCCCCCCCCCCACACACACATACACATAGTACCCCCCCCGCCTCACACACATTCACACAGTACCCCCTCCCCTCACACACATACATATAGTACCCCCTCCCATCACACATATACAGATAGTACCCCCTCCCCTCACACACATACACATAGTACCCCCTCCCCTCACACACATACAGATAGTACCCCCTCCCGTCACACACATACAGATAGTACCCCCCCCCACACACACATACACATAGTACCCCCTCCCCTCACAGACATACAGATAGTACCCCCCCCCCTCACACACATTCACACAGTACCCCCTCCCCTCACACACATACACATAATACCCCCTCCCCTCACACATATACAGATAGTACCCCCTCCCCTCACACACACATACACATAGTACCCCCTCCCCTCACACACACATACACATAGTACCCCCTCCCCTCACACACACATACACATAGTACCCCCTCCCCCCACACACACATACACATAGTACCCCCCCCTCACACACATACACATAGTACCCCCTCCCCTCACACACACATACACATAGTACCCCCTCCCCTCACACACACATACACATAGTACCCCCTCCCCTCACACACACATACACATAGTGCCCCCTCCCCTCACACACACATACACATAGTACCCCCTCCCCGCACACACACATACACATAGTACCCCCTCCCCTCACACACACATACACATAGTACCCCCTCCCCCCACACACACATACACATAGTACCCCCCCCCCCCCCCCCCTCACACACATACACATAGTACCCCCTCCCCTCACACACACATACACAAATACCCCCTCCCCTCACACACACATACACATAGTACCCCCTCCCCTCACACACACATACACATAGTACCCCCCTCCCCCCACACACACATACACATAGTACCCCCCCCTCACACACATACACATAGTACCCCCTCCCCTCACACACACATACACATAGTACCCCCTCCCCTCACACACACATACACATAGTACCCCCTCCCCTCACACACACATACACATAGTACCCCCTCCCCTCACACACACATACACATAGTACCCCCTCCCCTCACACACACATACACATAGTACCCCCTCCCGTCACACACATACAGATAGTAAGCTTTACATATGACAAATGCGCCGCGACTTTCAACAAATCCGTGCCGCGAAACCAGTTTATGCCTAATAACACACTTTATCAGGCGAAGAAAAGAAAAGAGTTGGCTCTCAGTTACTTTTCCTTTTCAAAATGGTACTTTTGCTGTATTAAATCTGCAAGGCTCGTTATTTTTATTTTGTTCTAGTAAAATTTGCTGATTTGGCTTTTTGACTGTTTTAAGATGACATGAGCCCCCGACCAACAACAGCCAGTCTGAGCGGAGGAACGGAGCTGACAGACAGCCTGGTAGCCAGCGAATCTACCGTATGGGTGTGATGGGAGGGGGTACTGTCTGTATGTGTGAGGGGGGAGGGGGTACTATGTGTATGTGTGTGTGGGGGGGGGGTATTATGTGTATGTGTGTGAGGGGAGGGGGTACTATCTGTATGTGTGTGGGGGAAGTAATTTGTGACGTCACAAGATGAACCGGTTTGAGTGCGCCTCGCTCGCTTCGACTGCCCAACTCAGACGTTTGGTTTGGTTAACATTAACTCATGATGAATATTTGTCACATGTAGATCTAGATAAATCTTGTTCATGCACATCAGAAGGGTGGGGGGGGGGGGCGAGGCTAGCTTAAAAACGCCGCGCATTAATTTTGTAACACGTGTCATCACATGCTTTTTATAGTAAGAAGAATTTACTTGTGGAATCCGAACGGTATGGTGTCCAGTTGGGAGTGACAACTAAGTATCTTTCACCTATTTGTATGCTATATGTATGATCGCCGAATTAATATTTTAGATGATTACAAGGCATATTTGCAGTTTTTTTTATCTAGATCCCATGATATAATAAGCATCGGTTTCTATGAATGAAGCGTTCGCACTTCGCCCGAAATTACCGTTTTGCGAAGGGCGTTTTGAGGTTTTCAACTTGTACAGTTCCTTAGGCTTAGAAATCTGAAATTATGTAAATGCCACTGCATGTAGAGGGTGACCACTGTCCCGGATCGCTGTATGGATCGGCAAACGGGCCATCGAAATCGCACAAAATGACGATGTTTGTTTTCAACAATAAATAATTCAGGCAACTGAACTGGAACTGAGCCACACAGATATATACACAGGGATCTTTTCCGCCGCCCATACCTGTAATGGTGACCAAGAGAGTCCCCGCCCCCCTCACCTGCCCACCCCCCTCCCCCCTCCATCCAAGTGCAGAAGGCAAGTCTACGGCAACGCTTTAGACCTGCGCTTCCAGTCGAGTTGGCTCGAAGCGAAACGCACGGAGGCAGAACACATGTTCTGGTTGCTTATGTAAATTCCTCGACGTCCTCTTCTTCATCCTCACTATCACTAATTCCAAATAATGTTGCGCGCATCGCTGCATCCCGATCGATGCGGAAGGACGCTTACCCTCCTATAGAGGCATTGCTCAAAAGACGCGTTTACCGTATTGCGCAGCAGAACCGGTTCATCTTGTGACGTCACGCATCAATGAAAAACTTGCCCCAGTCTATCTTCTTTTAAAAAAAAATAAAAAAAAAAGTCTGTGATAAAATGGCTAATATTGTTAATATTGGTGGCGATTAAATTTAGTGCGTATGGAGTTTCGTTATTATAGTGCAAATGCATCATATATTTGCAAAGTAGCATAGAACCTAAGAGATGAACCTTAAAAAAACACAGGTGTCTAAATAAACACTGGTGTCTAAATAAACACAGGTGTCTAAATAAACACTGGTGTCTTAATAAACACTGGTGTCTAAATAAACACTGGTGACTAAATAAACACTGGTGTCTAAATAAACACTGGTGTCTACATAAACACTGGTGTCTAAATAAACACTGGTGTCTAAAAAACACTGGTGTCTAAATAAACACTGGTGTCTGTCAAGTTCTAATAACGAAAATACAGGCACAGCTGAGCAGAGTATAAGAAATGTTCTAAAAAACGTATTTTCTCATTAATATAACTTTTTGTCATTTGTTTATCTCGAATAATGTTGCTACATATGCTATCTGAGTCATACTTTTGGCTTTCATTTTCCTACTTTTGTCCTACTTTGTCTATAGGGTGTGCTGGACAGCCTGGACATAGCATGGATATATGCTTTGTTCGTACAAAGAGGCCGTGACCCATGGTACTAGACAAAGCGGGAGATTTCGAGGCCTTAGTTCGTTTTACAGATGATATTCTACACAATGAAATTCGTCATTCACTAGTTACTTACATCGGAGTTTATATATCCTTTTTTGTGCAGAGGTCTTATTATCGCTTCCGCCTAGGTCCTTATAGAAACTCATAGAAAGATTTTAGAGCTACACCAACAAAACGACTGACAGGAGGTTTTACAATGTTGACAGCATTTAAAATATCTCGTAAATCAGACCACAGTGGCCTTGTGATTTACCATTAGGAAGCTGTTTTATTACGCTTTGCAATTAGGTGATTTCTATGTCGCGATTCAATACGTCAGAAGTGTTACTGCTTAGTTCTGCAGTCTTGTTCACGTGAGAGAAAACAGGCGTTAACGTCATTATCGATGGCGCCTTTACGAGTAACGTGTCGAAATATGTTTGTCATTTTTCGATTGAGATCATGGTAGAGCATTTGCCGCTCGCAATAAAATCATTTATAGATGACCGAAAGAACTTAGATGGCTATGTACTTCTTTTATTTGTCTTCAAGAAGTCCATTGTTGCAGTACATTTTCGCTAGAAATATTTGCTTCAAGAGAAAAACACCGTTAGTTTTCAAAAATGTAGTCATTTGTAGTCAGTAAGCATGTAGTCTCAATGTGTACATTTGCATTATGGTGGCGAGGTAAGACATTATCACATCCACTATCAGGTTCTAGTCGAATTAAAATTAAATAATATATAGCTAGTGATACATATGTAAATAAAGATATACATAAATATATATGTTTAAAATTCGACTAATCTAATCCTGATAATAGTAACAATTCATGTCCTACAAATGACCATAATAATTAGTCATATTCATAATGTAATAACAGCGAAGGAGACTCCGATCAAGGCCACACAGGGCCGCTATCATTAGAACCCCCTGATGGATCATTTAAATCATTTACGCATTAACCTAACCGAGTGAAAACACAATGAAAACATGCACCTATTGCTATTTTTGTTGACAACTTTTCTACTTTTTTTTGTTTACAAGTTAAAATGACTCGAAAGAAATTAGGTCAATTTAACGAAAATCTAGAGATCAAATTAACGATATATTAAAGTAAGTGGCTTGACATACAGAACAGCTTGGGATATGACATGAAAGTGAGTATTTGCTTGTGATATGGCTTTTAACATGTTTTGGGAAGCCTTGGAAACAATGAGTGTTAAACAACCCCAATAATACAACTAGATTCTGATTTGATAATACTAATTAAACTAATTAAATTACACAATTAAACTATACCTTATACACTTGGTTCTTAACAAGACTATCCGCGTCACATCGAGATGATCTAAACCTGTTTAGAGTACAGTTTCTCTCCTTCTTTAACGCTTCACAATCGCTGTCCAACCAGATCACTGATGGTTTATTGTGTCCTGTCCCCGGGGCAGAAAGCTAGTGCGCGTACAGCACAGCCTGGACAGCCATGTGTCCCCAAATAAATGTCCCGGGCCTGCCGCAGCTCCTAGCTACCTCGTCCAGGTGCCAGAGTCTGGCTGCTCTCTCTGGATGTAGAAGCGACGCCGGGAATCTTTGAGGCTTGAGGTGGCGGTGGGGGTGAGAGTCTCTCTGGATGTAGAAGCGACGCCGGGAATCTTTGAGGTTAGAGGTGGCGGTGGGGGTGAGGGTCTCCCTGGATGTTGAAGCGACGCCGGGAATCTTTGAGGCTTGAGGTGACGGTGGGGGTGAGAGTCCCTCTCGATGTAGAAGCGACGCCGGGAATCTTTGAGGCTTGAGGTGGCGGTGGGGGTGAGAGTCCCTCTCGATGTAGAAGCGACGCCGGGAATCTTTGAGGCTTGAGGTGGCGGTGGGGGTGAGAGTCTCTCTGGATGTAGAAGCGACGCCGGGAATCTTTGAGGCTTGAGGTGGCGGTGGGGGTGAGAGTCTCTCTGGATGTAGAAGCGACGCCGGGAATCTTTGAGGCTTGAGGTGGCGGTGGGGGAGAGAGTCTCTCTGGATGTTGAAGCGACGCCGGGAATTTTTTAGGCTTGAGGTGGCGGTGGGGGAGAGAGTCTCTCTGGATAGAGAAGCGACGCCGGGAATCTTTGAGGCTTGAGGTGGCGGTGGGGGTGAGGGTCTCTCTGGATGTTGAAGCGACGCCGGGAATCTTTGAGGCTTGAGGTGACGGTGGGGGTGAGAGTCCCTCTGGATGTAGAAGCTACGCCGGGAATCTTTGAGGCTTGATGTGGCGGTGCGGGTGAGAGTCCCTCTGGATGTAGAAGCGACGCCGGGAATCTTTGAGGCTTGAGGTGGCGGTGGGGGAGAGAGTCTCTCTGGATGTAGAAGCGACGCCGGGAATCTTTGAGGCTTGAGGTGGCGGTGGGGGTGAGGGTCTCTCTGGATATAGAAGCGACGCCGGGAATCTTTGAGGCTTGAGGTGGCGGTGGGGGTGAGGGTCTCTCTGGATGTAGAAGCGACGCCGGGAATCTTTGAGGCTTGAGGTGGCGGTGGGGTGAGGGTCTCTCTGGATGTAGAAGCGACGCCGAGAATCATCCCCCGTCGCTGCTGTTCGGGTCAGTTCATCCTGAAGGAAGGAGCTCGGATCGAAGCCGCCGTTGTGGTAGGCATGGCTGGGCAAAGATACCTTTCACAGACTTTCTCTTCACACTGGTCTTTATTCTTCTCTAATGAATCCGCTACCTCACACATCTAGAGTGGCTTCAAAGTGAGTGAAACGGTGCGGGCATTCTGGCATCACATTGCCGCACAGCTTACATGTTAACTCCGTGGTCGGAAGGCCCGTTTGGCTTTCGGTTGCGCTTGGAACCTGGAAGGTACGCTTTGGTGCTTGTCCGGAATCTGATGACAAAATCAACAAACCACGTTCAATTTGATATTTCATTTAAGCCGTGAAATGCGTATTATCAGGGAATGATAGAAATAATACATATCACGCTGGGTTTGTTTTAAGGGGCAGGGGAGTGGGGAGGGGGGGGGGGTGGGATCTCGTGGTTAGTGCACTAGATGGCAGGTCAGGTCCTGGAGTCGAATCCGGGCCGAGGCACTTAATCTGGAGCATGATTTATCCTTCATCGTCCCAGTCGGCTCCCCGCCTTAGTTTAAGCCATGTGTGCACCAAAGCAATCCACAACACCAATATTTTTCATTTTTCGTTCTGTTTAACCCCGCATGGTGCGTCGGAACATGAAGGTTCCAATACTTGGATCATTAAGGATATCTTTCCACGTGAATACTACTTCCAATATTTAACATCCTTACCGTTTTCCACTACAGGTGTCTGCTTGCGTTTTCTTGGCTCGTTCTGGACATGGCGATATTGCGGCTCTGGAATGAAGTAGGCATGTAATGCACTTACATCAACTAATCCCCTTCCGTGAGTCCGGGGTCAGGGGCTAAATGCCGATTTGAGGAAAGATAATGGTCGACTCAGAGATTCGTATTTTACAAACGCAAACAGAACCCACGCCGTGAAGCAACATTCGAATGGTCTATCCACATATGCTATAGCCTTTACAAAGCGTAATGTGAGCTATTCTAAATGGATATAATTCATAACTGCCGGTCTTTATTTAACTGTTAACTATTGATTTTCACCTTCACGACTGGACACGTTATTTTTGCTGAACCGGTACACCAAAGGGTTGTCTGTAGGGATGTCCGTCAGTTGGCCAGAGAACATAGAGTCTTTACCGGTAGATAGACCCGTGGTTTCAACTGGTGCATGTCCAGCACCATCATCGTCAAGCTGAAGGATACCATTGGGGTATATCACCAAGTTATACATATCACTCTTTATACTAATTGGATACCATTGCCGGAATGTCGTAATTAGATGTTCCCTTTTCCTTACATGATGCCACTGATGATAAACAGTTATCTCAAAAATACTTTAGAGTTTGGAGACGATCAACACGTGGGTCATGGGGGTCTGGTAGGGGCGATCCAGTGTCCAGTGTCGGTTTTGCTAAATTCTCAGTGTCGAATGTCGATTTTTCACGGCGTTTCGTGTCACTTTTTGGGTATGTTCAGTGTCGTCTTTTATTTTCTAAATGCCACTATGTGTGTCGATGTCGCTTTTTCAGATCTTCGGTTTCGGAATGTGGGTGTCAATGTCACTAGCCTGGTACGTGTCGTCCACACGTATGCACGTCTACGCACACGTTACTCGCTGATTTACCTGTTGCCGGAACTAAATAGGGCGGGCCCTGCTCTCCCCCATCCGATGATAAACTTACCAACTTCAACTGATCGATGAGGTCCGATGCAGGAAATCCCTTGTCGTGCTATAAAATTAAAAGAAGATAACACGTACATGCATAGAAGAATATCTAACGGTTCCCTTTGTTGTTGTGCTAAAAGGCAACAACCCATCTATAGTTTAATTATTACAGCCCATTTCCTTTTTGCGACCCAAGCCCAAAAGCCTTAATATGTTAAACAAAGGGTGGTGTTTGATTATTTCTCAAACAGATGATTTAATATCAAAATTACTACTCGTAATTGAAACAAGACTGATGCACAAACATCACAACTATATATGTTCTATATATAATATCTATATGTATATAGTATACACGCGGGATCACCGTGGCGCAACCTAGCGAGTACCAGCGAGTAATTTATAAGCGACCGTTTTTCGATCTTGCCAGCATTGTTTCTCAATATCTCAATATAATCCAAAGTACATAATACCAAATAATATAAAATAAAAATAAAAAAAATGTAATCCCTGAAATTCTATAAGAGATCTGGTAAAAAAAATCAAATTTTTTACCAAATTGTAAAATAATGAATTAATTCATTATCACATGGAATTGCCAATTAGACTCTTAGTAGTATATTAGTAGTACGGGAACGTACGCCAGGTGCTTCATGCGACAGTGTTTCCAAAGCAGTTCCTGGATCTGAATATAAAGAACAAAGCAATGTTTGGGGAACTTGAGATATAGTAAGGAACGCAGTATGTGATGTGATAAATAACATAGCAGATTTACTCATCATTAAGCACCATGAGAACCATAATTTATTATGCTGGGATTCGGGAGAGAAAAATTTGAAACAATCTAATCCAATCCCTGTCGCTTCCTTGCCTTAGTTTAGGCCCTGTACGTGCACCAAAGCAATCCACAACACCAATATTTTTCGTTTTGGTTCCTTTTAACCTCGCACGTGGTGTCGGAACATGGAGGTTCCGATACTTGGATCATTAAGGATATCTTCCCATGTGAATACTATTTCCAGTATTTAACATCCTTACCGCTGTCCACTACAGGTGTCTGCTTGCGTTTTCTTGGTTCGTTCTGGACATGGGGATGTTGAGGCTCTGGAAGGAAGTAGGCATGTGATGCACTCACATAAATAATCCCCTTCCATGAGTCCGGGGTCAGGGCTAAATGCAGATTTGAGGATAAATACTGGTCGACTCGGGGATTCGTTGTTTACAAACGCAAACAAAACAAACGCCGTGAAGCCACATACAAATGGTCTATCCATATATAGTATACATGTCCTATTAGCCTTTACGAACCATAATGTGGGCTATTCTAACTCGTTACTGGCAGCTATTGTTTCGCACGATCTTCAGTTGATAACTGCCCATTTCTATTTTAAGTGTGAACTATTGATTCTCACCTTCGTAACTACTGTATACTGGAAGTCTGATCTCACTTCCGGCTTCGCCAGCAATGGGGCTAACATCGACGTCGACGATTTCGATTTCCGGGGACGAAACGGCGGACGAGACCATTGAAACATCTACTATGTCTAGTGTATATGTGCTGGAGTCGCTACATTGACTTTCAACTGGTGCATGTTCAGCTTGGCCCGCATCATAGCCCGACAACCTGAGGTAAAGTCATACATATAACTCTTAAGGCTATTACATACAGGGAAGGATCATTTTACAGTGGTCTCTCCATTAGAACTGATGGAGAAACATACTGCATTGAAGTTCTTTTCATGCATATAATAATTCCTTCCCACGATGTTCATTCGCGTCTTGGTCACTATATCCAAAAGGTAATCTCCATTCCCCAGAAGTCTCGGGAATATCCAAGCTTGTCAATATCCAAACTTTCGTCCCAAGCATAGTACATACAGTCTGTACGTATGCGAACACGTTGCTCGCTGATTAACTTGTTACTCTCTATGTGGATGAAACCGATATAGGACGAACGTTTTGATCATCTTATTGAAAATGTTGACTTTGCAAGGGTGGAAGCTGATTGTATGCGGTTGAGAGTCCTGCCCTCCGCATCCATGAAAAATATCTAAATGTTTATAGTATATAGAGATAGCCTATCATTGTCATATAGATTAAATTTCGAAATAGTCGATCGCTTAGTAGTAGACTCAGATGAGATAAACGTACCTCAAGTACTTGATCCACCAAATGCAGCAGCGAACCCGGCCCCGGCTGCGGCCCCGGGCCCTCCTTCACTACCACGGGAACGCCTGGGAGGACTGAAAATGGCCGAAGCCAGCATATATGAGATCATTATATACAGTGATATCGGCGAATGTAACACATCAATGAATGTTTGGAGCCTCCATAATAGTAAGGCACGTAATAACTAAGAATGAACTGATAACCAATATATGCGGCTTTATGCATCTATAACAAACGCAATAAAAGTATAGATTGGGATGTTGGGATTCTGGAGACAATGGGGTTAAAGACGTTAGGTTTCATGAATGAAACTAAAATTCACTGCATTTGAGGTGTTCAGATATTACCGCGATCAAGCAAGACATAAACTTACAATGTAGTAATAACAGAAACAGTCCAGAAAAGTATCTTATATGGCTAAAAGTTAGTGTACAATTAAACAAAACCTTACAGCACGATATTTTAAATTATTTATTTTCCTCTAAACTTACATCCTATAGTTAGTCCACCTTGATTTTCATTAACTTCAGCATTTGAATCCTGTCGGTCGTTAGCACTGCAGTCGGCTGGCAACCTGGGTGGCGAAAGGTGGCAGAAGAGAAGCAAAAAACAAATTCTTCAGTTGGTCTGACATTTAATATAAACCAACCTTTTGGTTCATTGCCTTAAACTACTGGGATCATCGTTAACATAGTTATCCTGTCGATTGACCTAACAATTCTATTACATCTACCACAAGGTTGATTACGCTTCTCTTGGCAAAGTCACATAGAGATCTCATTTAATGTTAACCAGAATACAATGCACTGTTGTTTCTCCAGCTCTTACCCTAGCACCAAACGTTTGATCCCAAGTTCCGAACACGTTGGTTGACACGGCGTCGACATGCTGGATTCTTCGGGCTGCTTTCCTTGCCGCAGACTCGTGACATCACTACCACCAGCAGCCGTTTTGGGTAGGGCAGAGTCCCAGTGCCCGGCTTCTGGTGGCTGTGACTGGAAGCTCTCCAACGTCGGTGACAAACCATCACTTGCTTGCCCATATTTCTGTGACAAAGCAATTTTTGTGAAACATAAAACTCGTCATGTGGTGAATGTTGTACATGTTTTGCATTAAACCTACTGAACCAGTGCATAACATAACTAACAACACAACACAGTACACAAAATATATCTTACCGGGTAATTCGCTGCATCTATGATTTCTGAAGGAACTTATACCCATGCCGTAATCATGAACCCGTCAGGTAAAGATTACATATTTTCATTTGTTCTCTGATGCATATGGTTGTAGGCCTACCTTGGTGAACAGCGACTTGGCAATTTTATACATTCCTAGTAATGCCTCCTTTTGTGGCTTTCCTGGAACGAAAATGATAAATCTTTCAGCACGTCGAACAAAAATTTTACTAATTCGAAGGTGCCTGCGCATTTACAAGTGGCCCAACCAGGGACAATCCATTGGCTTAAATTCAACAAGTCTGTTGAGCCATTTAAGGCGCTTATTTCAGGCAAATAAATGTTTCATGTGTCTCCAGAAAGAAAGAATGCCAACCATTAATATCTGTTAAATTATCCTTACCCTCATCTCCATGCTTGTTGTTTGGGTCAAGAAATGGTTCATTCTCAGGCCACCCTTCGAGACGCGTCTTCCACAAACCTCGCACTGAAACACGCGTATTTGTTTTGATTAGTTTATGCACAGTTAGTGTATAACAATTCTTAGGTAAAGACGTGAGCACGAGGTCACATTTTCGCCGTAACAATGAGTTAAATCAGGAACATGAACCCACTCTTTAGTGTTTCTTTGCCGGCTTCATGTAGCTTGTCCAAGCCGTAAGTCAAGACGATGACAAGGTAGCGGTAGGCTGATCGAATGTCGCTAACGGGAGAACTGCTATCGAGATCCAGGTTCACCAATTCTAGACCAACTGAAGTGAAAAGTGCCATTAGGGTTACTAATTATGAAACAAAGCCAAAGATCCATTAACTTTAGCTTATCTTGAGTTTAGTTAATGCGAGATAAATATAAACACGGCATGCTTGGGGAAATGTACTCGTAGTTCTAATTTTTCGATGATGCTGCTAAACTAAGAGCAATACACAAACACCACATTATGTGTATGGATACAATTATCTTAGTTACTGCGACGCATACGGCAATGACAATATGTATATATACATGAGCGGATCCAGGGAGGGTCCAGGGTTCCGGACCCCGCACGCCCCCCCTTTTGGAGGAATAACTCAATCTGAGGCCATGGTCCCCCCCCCTCGTGGTCGCAAGTTTTCAGTGTCCCCCCCCCGTCGTAAAAAAATTGGTGAACCCCCTGGTTGCAAGCCCCCCACCCTGGTAGCAAGTCTTCAGTGGACCCCCCTTTTGAAGAAAACGCTTTCAGAGGCATGGACCAGCCCCCTGTTGCAAATTTTAATGGACCCGTCCCCCCCTCCTTTTATATTCCTGGATCTACCCCTGTATATCAACAAAACATGAACAACCAAACTTTGCAGCAATATTTAAAATTATAGTCACACCATTTAATCAGAATGTCATGAAATTAAAGTTTGAACCATATAATTGTAAGGACGCTACCCTGTTCTGTTGTTTATTGTTAACCAACATTTTCGATGGAATTTTACTTGTTTCTTTCGCAATCACTGATGTTAACAAAGGTGTAGAAACGCAAAATACTCACGTCTTTGGGATTGTAGGCTTGTACCAGGATTTGGCTAAAATTTGAAAGACGTTAATGGAATAAAATGGCTTCTGACATACTTCACATACACCAGTGTTCCTGCAGAAAGGCTCACATGAAACTATTTTCGACCACGGATATTATTCTAAATATGGTCAAGGGAGCATTCGATACACACGCTGTATGTCAAATATAATTGGGGTAGATAAAGCATATGACTTGTAAATTAACCTATATTTTCTTGGAAATCCAATTGACACCAAATTGTCGGCGCCAGGTTGAGCGAAATTAAATACCTAATTTTTGCGACTTTACGTGACCAATATTAGCAAAATGAATTTAAACAGAAACAGCTTGGAGCTTTGAGACCAAGAAAATATTACACCGGGATTTCTGCGCGTTTGGGAAGTTAGGGTCCATATCAAAGAAAACCTTGATTGTCAATCCTGATTCTGCGTTTGTCTGCTGCCAGTTGCCTGTTGTCTAGTCGATCAGTCGGCAGGCCGATTTGACGTAACCGTTAGTTACCAAATGAATTAGTTTTACCGGCCACGTCAGACAAATATAGTGGCAGACATGCCCCCGTCGACATGGGGTCATCTTGGTTATTCGTTTAAGGTGCTATTATGACAAATCTGGCTTGTGGCGTTTCGTTTCTTCAGAAACAAGGGCATTTAAAGTTGCATATCGAGCTCTTTCTCGCCCAAACTAAAGATGTCAAAATACAAACAAGACTCAGTCCTTGAATCATCAAACATTTCCTTTGTCTATATTCCACGCATGCCAGACTGCCAAATGCAGTCTCTTACGGAGTGTTCGATTTACTTAAGACCGACGGGAAGCCGAAACCGTTTTTTTAAACCGGTTTCAACGGTTTGTCCACATAAAGGCGAACGCACAGTGAATATGCTGTCTGGTTCATTTTCTACTCTCGATTGGACTGTCCATCAATAAATTAGTCTCAGACTTTTGGTCTGACGGTTCCGCGAAACCAAAACCGTCAAACCATCTCTCTCGGTGTTTCACGGTCAAACAGTTAGTTCGGAAAACCGGTTTTTGTTTCAGGTAAATCGAACACGCCCTTAGCTTTGCCTGTCATATGAATTAACCACAGATTTTTAACCTAGCGATCAACGTCATCCGTTTGTTATAAGTAGCAGTGCCGCGACAGTTCTGCGGTGTATCGGGATAGACACGTTTGCCATATCACAGCCGCAACAGCGATATTTATACGGTTTCTGAATTTAAAGAATGAAACAGTCGAGTTTTCTGCAAATTGTGATTTATATGTCGCCTGGGCTTCGATTTTGGCGGGAAAGGCTCGACAAGCAGCTTTAAGGTAATACGCGGGATCCCCGTGGCGCAACCTAGCGAGTACCAATTATATGTGACCCTCTCTCGGTCTTTCGAACAATGTTTCTCAAGATTAATCCAAAGCACATAACAGCCTTTAGTTGTTTTTTTTTGAATCCCCGAAATTCCGTAAGTGCCAATGCGGAGTTCCCATATGGGTTTCGGATGGGACGGTTCAAACTCACATTGCCAAAAAAAAACTAGCCCAAAAACCTCCTTGTAAGCATATAACACAATACTTCTTCTTTTCTTTTCAATACACTGTATTTTCAATTTTATAATCACAAATAGGTGAAAGTACCCGACCAGTCCCATTGGCCGCCATGGTGAAGTACAATAAGGGGCGGGGGGCTTCTACTTCACTGACCTTTGACATCTCCGAGCATTTGCTTTTTGGTTCACGGATGGCAACAACTAGTTTTTCTGAAAAATGTGGTCTTCTCTGTCTTCGCAATTTCTAAAAGCAAATCCGCGATTCATCATTATGACATGAAATTGCCAATTAGTCTCTTAGTACTAAGAGAATAATTGTTCCTTGCCACCAACGTTTTTTAACAGCGGGACCAGAAGCCTCGAGGTGGTCGCATGTGGAGGAGCCGGCGTTCGACAGTTCTGGTTGTGACCATTCTTTGGTTGCAAGTTGCATTGTAGGTATTGTGCCAATTGCCAATTGTTTCGTTCGGCCAATCTTCAGGATATTTCTGCGACAAAGAATTGTTTTAAAACATAAAACTCTTCCTTTATTAAATGATGTACATATTTTGCATTACAGAGCCAGTGTATGCATAGTATTCAGTACACAAAGTATATTACTTCCATACATCTGCTAATTTATGAAACAAAGTTTCCCCCAAGCCATAATCATGTACGCATCAGGTAAACCCCTTTACAAGCTTTAGCTTGCCTTCTGATATCAATGATCGTACTTTGATATACAACGACTTGGCAGTCTCATACATTCGAAATAATGCATTCTGCTGTGGCTTTCCTGGAACAGAAATGAAAAATGAAAAACCCGACAAACCAAAATGTCACTTATTAACTATAAACTACCTTGGTATTTTTTTAGCTGACCCAACAAGGGAAATTTCATTGGCTTACATTTATCTAAGGCGCTTATGGTTATCATAAAATAGGTAAATATATGATGTGTCTCCAGAAAGACAGAATGCCAAAAATAACCTACAATGATACCTACCTTTGTTGTTGGGGTCCAGAAACGGTTCATTCTCAGGCCACCCTTCGGGAGGCGTCTTCCACAAACCGCGTACTGAAACACGTGTATTTTCTTCGTTTAGTGCATATGCAGTTCGTGTATAACATTCTAATTAAGGTAAATACATGAGCATGAGGTAACATTCTCGCTAAAGTAATGAAGACTCACTCTTTCTGGTGCCTTTCCGGGCTTTATGTAGCTTGTTGCGTTCGCATGTCAAGCATATGACAAGGTAGCGGAAGGCTGATCGTATGTCGCTAACTGAAGAACTGCTATCGAGATGCAGGTTCACCAATGCTAGGCCAAATCAAGAGTAAAGTGTTATATAATGGATACTGATTATGAAACAAATCAATGGATTCATTAATGAGAGCTTTAGTTAATTGAGTTACCGCGGGATAAATTTATCACGGCATACTTGGGATTTTCACCAACAGAAAATGTATTGTTTTCATTTTTCAATTATGCAGTTAAGCTATGAACGATATGTGAAGTATACATTATGCGAATGTATACAACTAACATTGGGTTACCATGAAGCATACCGCAACGACTGTATTTTTATGTGAGAGACAAACAGCCATTTTTTTGAGAATATCATGAAATTTAGGTTTCAACCGTATAATTTTAGGGAGGATCGTTTGTTCTGTGTTTTTTTCGCTTGTCGCCCGACATTACCAGCTTGTTTCTTGTAGTGTTTTCTTGTAGTGAAACAATGCAATAAAACGTAAATACTCACGACTTAGGGATGTGCCAGGGTCGGTCTGAAATTTGAAAGACACTAAATTCGTTCATTAACACCAGCGGATTTGATAATAATTCTATCTCATAGTTATCTGCTTCTTTCTCCTGGTTTTTAACATAAGTTTTCAAGAATAGAAGCCGTAACATATACATATTGTCGTTCAGTTCACATCAAAGCATGTCAAACCACGGAGGTTACTTTAAGTGTAGCAACGCACGATATGCCGACAAACACCTTAGTGATTAATATATCTGTTTCCTCTGTCAGAGGTTTTGTGACGTTGACGCCAATTCAAAGACTAATATTAATACGCGACCTATTTCCACGCTGATTAGTTGACTGGGGGGTAAATAGTGAACTCGACGTAATCGTAGACTTAGTTACCTCGGGTTTTGAGATGCCATTTATCCACAACATACCAACCTTCCAAACCAGGACTACAATTGCAACTTACATCACATTCCATGGTATGCGTGGTATTCGATCCCGCCTTAGCTTGGTCGTCATCACTTGGCATGCTCACTGGGGGATCACTTGGTACCTCACTTGTTGACGTCATCATAGTCCTGAGAATTAATCAAAACATGTCGATACGTTGATTGAGATGATCACCCAGGAAAAGTTCTTAAATGGTACACCATATAAGTTAACTGACTGTAACCTAATTATACATTGACGCATACAACTTTAAGTTGTGTAAGTGCCGGCTCTCCCCACTTCCCCCGCCGGCCCCACATAGCCCTGTCCAAGTCCATGCATGTAAGCCGGGATCTGCCCCTCGAATCATAGCCAACCGATGAAAGGAAGACAAGACAAGTGACATATCCATAGATTTTTATGGACAAAAAGACTTTCAGCGGCGGAACCGGGGGGCGGATCTATGAAATTAGAAATAGGAGCTGCGGCCGGAGGGGACTCTCTTCTCTCTAAAAAAAACTTGCGACGAGGGTGGGGGTTGGGGTGAAAATAACCGCGGATGTCCACCTATTTTGATTTTACAATACCTTAGATGGCATTGATTTTGCGCGGTGAAAAAACAT
Source organism: Arenicola marina (assembly GCA_964019135.1). Lineage (NCBI taxonomy): Eukaryota > Metazoa > Annelida > Polychaeta > Arenicolidae > Arenicola > Arenicola marina. The sequence goes on along the minus strand of OZ025257.1, from coordinate 35,872,129 downwards.
CATTCTTAATTCCTCAATCAGGCCGTGTCATTAAAAAAAATGGACTTTAACAGTCCCTAACATCCCTTTACAGGTTTCAAAGATGTTGGAACAGAGGCTGCGTTTTTGGGCCACGTAAAGCACCGTAATATATCACAGGCTGATCCAGGACATTGCAAACAGGGGGCAGGGTGAACAGGGGTTTTTGACGTCATGTTACGATTGCTTGTTGTCATACAGCGTGCCAGATGGCGCCACTTGAGCGAGGCTCAATTAGAGGTTTGGGGAATTCCGTGGAACGAAGCGAGAGAGAAACCGGAGAAGATGGTAAGATGGTTTAGTAGTTAATCAACAGGATATACCACCCGGAGGAACAAGAGATTGGCAGATAGCTATCGGACCACTGTGGCCAGCGGTACTGGCAGGAACGGACTACTCCTCCCGCCCTTCTGCCTAAGCTAATAGTGTCGCTTTACTGTGTCTGTGGAAGGAACGTTGTTGTTTTCAATCTAACACAATAATCGCTCTATGCACTTGCGTGCGTGGGAAAGTCACGCGCCACACATAACCACGGAAGTGGGAATGGTTAATCATATCCGTTTAAATCGGACCTTGTTTCACATGATAGGAACACTAAGACCGCATCAGAAATCTGACTGGAAAGTTGTATAGCATTATTGGTACACGCCTACATCGCAACAAAACACGAAACAACAGGGATCACGCCGTTCTATTAGATGTTCAGATGCCATCCTCGGTTAACAGTACATTCTCCTTGGGACCGATGATTTGCAAATCGATAACGAGGAAGACCATAAAAAAGGGCCCCTATCGCCCCGTGAAACAGGTCTACGTCCAAAAGATTCGCCAAAACCTAGAGGCTGCTTACAAACTAGCTGTTTAGTCGAGTATTAAGAAAAGAACATCAAAAGACGAATTATGACTTGAAAACTCGATGATGAAATGATAAAATGGTGTTCGTGCGAAATGTGGCCTCCAAGAGGACGCATAAACTGGCTGATCACTGGTTAGAGCACGTGTTTGTGGTCTTGTCGCAGCCAAATCAGGACATACTCCTGTTTGAGGCCAAGGGCAAAAGCAAGTGTTGCTTTGCAACACGTTACTTCCCATCAAGTGTAATGATAAGGGCATTAACGAGGAACGGCGGCTGTTAGATATTGGTCTTAGGAGACGAACGTCTAATACAGTCTTCGAGCGTTTGACGACATCCGACGAGAGTGAGGAGGAAGAGAAATCGTGCCGATTTTAAACCTGTACTTGCGCCAAGAAAAAGGCCTATTGCTGCACGAAGGGAAAGTCGTTGTATCAGCAGCAGATGCAACGCTTACGTCACTCCTCGAGCAGTTGTCCTGTACCTGAACCTGTACCTCAACCTGTACCTGAACCTGAACCTGTACCTGAATCTGTACTTTAACCTGTACCTGTACCTGAACCTCTACATGAAACTGTACCTGAACCTGTACCTAAATCTGCGCTTGTACCTGAACCTCAACCCGTACCTGAATCTGTGCCTGCACCTGTACCTGAAACTGTACCTGAAACTGTACCTGAACCTGTACCTGAACCTGTGCCTGAACCTGTACCTGTACCTGTACCTGAAACTGTACCGGAACCTGTACCTGAAACTGTACCTGAACCTATGCATGAACCTGTACCTGAACCTGTACCTGAAACTGTACCTGAAACTGTACCTGAAACTGTACCTGAAACTGTACCTGAACCTATGCATGAACCTGTACCTGAACCTGTACCTGAAACTGTAGCGGAACCTGTGCCTGCACCTGTACCTGAACCTGTACCTGAACCTATGCATGAACCTGTGCCTGAACCTGTACCTGAAACTGTACCGGAACCTGTACCTGTACCTGAACCTGTACCTGAACCTGTACCTGAACCTGTACCTAAACCTGCGCCTGTACCTGAAACTGTACCGGAACCTGTACCTGAACCTGTACCTGACCCTGTACCTGAACCTGTGCATGCACCTGTACCTGAGCCTGTACCTGTGTCTGAACCTGTACCTGAACCTATGCATGAACCTGTACCTGAAACTGTACAGGAACCTGTACCGGAACCTGTACCTGAACCTGTACCTGAACCTGTACCTGAACCTGTACCTGAACCTGTACCTAAACCTGCGCCTGTACCTGAACCTCAACACGTACCTGAACCTGTGCCTGCACCTGTACCTGAAACTGTACCGGAACCTGTACCTGAACCTGTACCTGAACCTGTACCTGAACCTGTACCTGAACCTGTACCTAAACTTGCGCCTGTACCTGAACCTCAACCCGTACCGGAACCTGTGCCTGCACCTGTACCTGAAACTGTACCGGAACCTGTACCTGAACCTGTACCTGAACCTGTACCTGAACCTGTACCTAAACCTGCGCCTGTACCTGTACTGAACCTGTGCCTGCCCCTGAACCTGTGCTTGAACCTGTACCTAAACCTGTAACTGAACCTGTACCTAAACCTGTAACTGAACCTGTACCTGAACCTGTAACTGAACCTGTACCTGAACCTGTAACTGAACCTGTACCACACCTGTAACTAAACCTGTACCTGTGTCTGAACCTGTACCTGAACCTATGCATGAACCTGTACCTGAAACTGTACCGGAACCTGTACCTGAACCTGTAACTGAACCTGTACCTGAACCTGTAACTGAACCTGTACCACACCTGTAACTAAACCTGTACCTGTGTCTGAACCTGTACCTGAACCTATGCATGAACCTGTACCTGAAACTGTACCGGAACCTGTACCTGAACCTGTAACTGAACCTGTACCTGAACCTGTACCTGTACCTAAACCTGTACCTGAACCTGTACCTGAACCTGTGCCTGCCCCTGAACCTGTGCTTGAACCTGTACCTAAACCTGTATTTGAACCTGTACCTGAATCTGTGCCTGAATCTGTGCCTAAACCTGTACCTAAAACTGTACCTGTACCTGAACCTAACCCTGTACCTGAATCTGTGCTTGAACCTGTACCTAAAACCGTACCTGTAACTGAACCTAAACCTGTACCTGAATCCGTGCCTATACCTGACACCTAACCCTGTACCTGAACCTGTACCTGAACCTGTGCCTGAACCTGTACCTGAACCTGTACCTGGACCTGTACCTGTACCTGAGCCTGTGCCTGCACCTGAACCTGTGCCTGAACCAGTAACTGAACCAGTAACTGAACCAGTAACTGAACCTGTACCTGAAACTGTGCCTGAACCTGTACCTGAACCTCTACCTGAACCTGTTCCTGAACATGTGCCTGAACCTGTACCTGATTCTGTGCCTGAACCTGTACCTGAAACTGTGCCTGAACCTGTAACTGAACCTGTACCTGAACCTGTACCTGAACCTGTGCCTGAACCTGTACCTGAACCTGTACCTGAACCTGTACCTGAACATGTGCCTGAACCTGTACCTGATTCTGTGCCTGAACCTGTACCAGAACCTGTACCTGAACTTTTACCTGGACTGTACCTGAACCTGTAACTGAACCTGTGCCTGATTCTGTGCTGAATCTTTACTCGAATCTGTACCTGAACCTGCGCCTGAACCCATGCATGAACCTGTGCCTGCCCCTGTACCTGAACCTGTGCCTGAACCTGTACCTGACCATGTACCGGAACCTGTACCTGAACCTGTACTTGAACTTGTGTCTGAACCTGTACCTAAACCTGTACCTGAACCTGTACCAGAATCTGTGCCTGAACCTTTACCTGAACCTGTACCTGCACCTGTACCTGAACCTGTGCCTGAACCTGTGCCTGAACCTGTACCTGAATCCGTGCCTGAACCTGTACCTAAACCTGAACCTGAACTTGTGCATGAACCTGTACCTGAACCTGTACCTGCACCTGTACCTAAACCTGCGCCTGTACCTGAACCTAAACCTTTACCTGAATATGTGCCTGAACCTGTACCTAAAACTGTACCTGTACCTGAACCTAAACCTGTGCCTGAATCTGTACCTGAACCTGTACCTGAACCTTTACCTGAACCTGTATTTGAACCTGTACCTGAACTTGAACCTTTGCCTGAACCAGTAACTGAACCAGTAACTGAACCTGTACCTGAAACTGTGCCTGAACCTGTATCTGAACCTGTACCTAAACCTGTGCCTGAACCTATGCCTGAACCTGTACCTGAACCTGTACCTGAACCTGTACCTGAACCTGTATTTGAACCTGTACCTGAACTTGAACCTTTGCCTGAACCAGTAACTGAACCAGTAACTGAACCTGTACCTGAATCTGTGCCTGAACCTAAACCTGAACCTTTACCTGAATCTGTGCCTGAACCTTTACCTGAATCTGTACCTGAACCTGTACGTTAACTTGTGCCTGAACCTGTGCCTGAACCTGTACCTGAACCTGTGCCTGAATCTGTGCCTGAAACTGTGCCTGAACCTGTACCTGCACCTTGCAGATCACAACGACAGGGACAACGACCGTCACGGTGTGACCCGGGGCGTATGTCATGGTGCACCAAGCGCATCACCGTAGAGTATCGAAACAAAACTTGTATTTACGTCAGTGTTATCAAGCTATTGGACTACTGCCAGGTGAGTGGCGCTGGCAGATAGTTAGGTCTATTGGACTACTGCCAGGTGAGTGGTGCTGGCAGATAGTTAGGTCTATTGGACTACTGCCAGGTGAGTGGCGCTGGCAGATAGTTAGGTCTATTGGACTACTGCCAGGTGAGTGGCGCTGGCAGAAAGTTAGGTCTATTGGACTACTGCCAGGTGAGTGGCGCTGGCAGATAGTTAGGTCTATTGGACTATTGTCTATTGTAGTGGTCATTTGGAACTAAAAAATAAAGAAGAATAGTTCTTTGTAGGGAGGCCTGGAAAACACATCACCTGAATTATTGAATGCTAGCCGCACTATATGGTTTTGATGCCAAGGCAAACTTACGACAGGTCTACGAGTTTTAACATTTTTTTTCCTCATTGTTTTTTGGAAATAAGATTGCTGTCACCAAGCTCATCACCGTGAGATCATTTCACCTTAAGTTATTTTCGAAGGGAGCTAGCCTCAAATTCAAAGCACGGCTCAAAACCTAAAAATAGGAATCTCAATTGTGAAAAGATAGCCCTGTCACTTACGGTTCGGTCCTTGCCTGTCGTATCCGTGTCCAACTTCCTGGTTCCTAGGCATCCACACGGAGATGTTGGAGGTTCTGGTTGGAAACTTGGCGCTGACTTGTGGACACACGAAGGCGAAGTTAATCCAGGAGACTTCTCGGGACAATGAAATGGGGCTGGATGAAGCTAACACCAGAGGCTTCGTGCCCACGACTCATTGACTGGTTGGTCCGCCACTCAGCCTGCTTATATACTAATACCAACTCTCGTTACTACAGTCAGGACTTGAAGCATGCTGCGCATGTCATGACGTCATCCACCCACTCATGTTGTCATGGTTAACCATGCTCTCAGACACAAACGAGGGAGGGGGGGGGGCGCTCCACAAAAAACGCAGTGCGTATTGCAGTTAACCCCCTCAAATACAACACACACACATACACATAGTACCCCCCCCCCACACACACACATATACAGATAGCACCCCCTCCCCTCACACACACATACACATAGTACCCCCCCCACACACACACACATACAGATAGCACTCCCTCCCCCACACACACATACAGATAGCACTCCCTCCCCCACACACACCGATAGTACCCCCTCCCCCCCACACACATACAGATAGCATCCTCTCCCCTCCCACACACACACACATAGTACCCCCTCCCCCTCACACACACATACACATAGTACCCCCCCCCCACACACACATACAGATAGCACCCCCTCCACTCACACACATACACATAGTACCCCCTCCCCCTCACACCCATACAGATAGCACTCCCTCCCCCTCACACACATACACATAGTGCCCCCTCCCCCCCACACACATACAGATAGCATCCTCTCCCCTCCCACACACATACACATAGTGCCCCCTCCCCTCACACACATACACATAGTACCCCCTCCCCTCACACACATACACATAGTACCCCCTCCCCCTCACACACACATACACATAGTGCCCCCTCCCCTCACACACATACACATAGTACCCCCTCCCCCTCACACACACATACACATAGTACCCCCTCCGCCCACACACACCGATAGTACCCCCTCCCCCCCACACACCTACAGATAGCACCCCCTCCCCCCACACACACATACAGATAGTGCCCCCCTCCCCCCCACACATACACACAGTACCCTCTCCCCTCACACACATACAGATAGTACCCCCTCCCACCCCCACACACACACATATTACCCAACCCCTCATACACAGTACCCCCTCCCCTGACACACACATACAGAGATTATACCCTCCCCCCGCACACACATACACATAGTACCCCCTCCCCCCACACACACATACACATAGTACCCCCTCCCGCACACACATACACATTGTACCACCTCCCCCCGCACACATACAGCTAGTACCCCACCCCCTCATACACAAATACATAGTACCCCCACCCACCTCGCAGACACGCATATACATATTGCCCCCCCCCCCCCCACACACACATACAGAATCAGAATCAGAATCAGAATCGTTTTATTGGGTCAAGCATACATAACAAAACAAGCAGAAAAAGAAAAACACACACAAAAATTAGGTAGGGTTGCCTGACCGAGGAGACTCACGCTAGCATGTGAGCCACCTCAAAGCCGGTTACATTACGCTAAAACGACACTGATTCTAACATATTGTTCCTGAGTTTATATGCACTATATAATTTATTTACAACAACAAATATGGTATTTCGAATTTCTACAACACAGACGATCCAAAGTAAAAGTTTAAGAAAGCTAAATACCTATTCCGTGCGTGCGTGGCAAACATAGCAATATGAGGCTTCACAACATTCCTTATAACCGATTAATAAATGGTCCTTAATATGAGACGCATAACTTTTCAGCGAATGTGAGGTTGCTTTGCTAATGATATGCGGAGGGGTGTTGTTCAGGTGATGGATGAGACTGTCTTAAGGTAAGTTGACAGAATTTGTGTTTGGTAGTCGGGATATGAAATGTGTGGTTTTGTCTTGTGTTATGACTATGTAAGTCATTTATCTTGAGGAATGTCATGTGTTCGAGAAAGTAAGCTGGTAGGTTATCATTTATGAATTGGTGGTAACATTTAAGTTGTTGTAATGTATGTATATCTTTTAGTTTCAAGATTTTGAGATATTTGAATAGCGGGTCCGTGTGTGCAATATAATACATTTTTGTTATAATCCTAATTGCCCGTTTTTGAATTTTAAATAACCTGTCAACTCGATATCCCCATGCCAGTATGCAGTAATATAGTTGACTCTGAAACAGTGACATATATATGGTATACAGTATGTGTTGGGGAAGGAAGTTTCCTAGCCTCTTTAAGATACCACACACAGTACCCCGCCCCCCCCCCCCCCACACACATACACACAGTACCCCCTCCCCTAACACACGTACACAGATAGTATCCCCTCCCCTCACACACATAGTACTACCTCCCCCACATTCACTTACACATAGTACCCCTCACCCCACACACACCGATAGTACACCCCCGCGCACACACATACAGATAGTACCTTCTCCCCTCACACACACACTTACAGGAAGTACCCGATCCACTCACACACGCATGCACAAAGTACCCCCTCCCCTCACACACACATACACCTAGTCCCCAACCCCAACACACAGTACTCCTAGTACCCCGACCCCTCACACACACATACGCATAGTACTCCGCCCCCCCCCCCACACACACACATACACAAAGTACCCCGTCCCCTCACACACATACAGATAGTACCCCTCCAATCAAACACACATTCACATAGTACCCCCTCCCCCCACACACAAGGATAATAGTACCTCCCTCTCCCTCACACACCCATACAGATAGTACCCCTCCCCTCAAACACACGTACACATGGTACCCTCTCCAATCACACACACATACGTAAAGTACCCCCTCCCCTCACCCACACACATACAGATAGTACCCCCTCCCCTCACACACCCATACAGAGATTATACCGTCCCCTCACACACACATACACACAGTACCCAACCCCCCACACATAGTACCCCCTCCCCTCACACACATACACATAGTACCCCCTCTCCTCACACACACATACACATAGTGCCCCCTCCCCTCACACACACATACACATAGTACTCCCTCCCCCCCCCACACACACATACACATAGTACCCCCTCCCCTCACGCACATACACATAGTACCCCCTCCCCTCACACACACATACACATAGTGCCCCCTCCCCTCACACACACATACACATAGTACCCCCTCCCCACACACACATACACATAGTACCCCCTCCCCGCACACACATACACATAGTGCCCCCTCCCCTCACACACACATACACATAGTACCCCCTCCCCTCACACATACATACACATAGTGCCCCCTCCCCTCACACATGCACATAGTGCCCCCTCCCCTCACACACATATACACATAGTATCCCCTCCCCTCACACATACATACACATAGTGCCCCCTCCCCTCACACATACACATAGTGCCCCCTCCCCTCACACACATACACATAGTGCCTCCTCCCCTCACACACATACACATAGTGCCCCCTCCCCTCACACACACATACACATAGTATCCCCTCCCCTCACACATACATACACATAGTGCCCCCTCCCCTCACACATACACATAGTGCCCCCTCCCCTCACACACACATACACATAGTACCCCCTCCCCTCACACATACATACACATAGTGCCCCCACCCCTCACACATACACATAGTGCCCCCTCCCCTCACACATACACATAGTACCCCCTCCCCTCACACACGTATACAGAGAGTACCCCCTCCCCTCACACACATACACATAGTACCCCCTCCCCTCACACACATACACATAGTGTCCTCTCCCCTCACACATACACATAGTACCCCCTCCCCTCACACACATACACATAGTACCCCCTCCCCTCACACACATACACATAGTACCCCCTCCCCTCACACACATACACATAGTGCCTCCTCCCCTCACACACACATACACATAGTACCCCCCTCCCCTCACACACATACACATAGTGCCCCCTCCCCTCACACACACATACACATAGTGCCCCCTCCCCTCACACACATACACATAGTGCCCCCTCCCCTCACACACACATACACATAGTACCCCCACCACTCACGCACGCATACACATAGTACCCCCTCCCCCTCACACATACATACACATAGTACCCCCTCCCGAACACACATACACATAGTACCCCCTCCCCTCACACACACATACACATAGTACCCCCTCCCCTCACACACATACACATAGTGTCCCCTCCCCTCACACACATACACATAGTGCCCCCTCCCCTCACACACACATACACATAGTGCCCCCTCCCCCTCACACACACATACACATAGTGCCCCCTCCCCTCACACACATACACATAGTGCCCCCTCCCCTCACACACACATACACATAGTGCCCCCTCCCCTCACACACACATACACATAGTACCCCCTCCCCTCACACACATACACATAGTACCCCCTCCCGCACACACATACACATAGTACCCCCTCCCCTCACACACACATACACATAGTACCCCCTCCCCTCACACACATACACATAGTGCCCCCTCCCCTCACACATACATACACATAGTACCCCCTCCCATCACACACATACACATAGTGCCCCCTCCCCTCACACACAAATGCACATAGTGCCCCCTCCCCTCACACACACATACACATAGTACCCCCTCCCCTCACACATACATACACATAGTGCCCCCTCCCCTCACACATACACATAGTGCCCCCTCCCCTCACACACACATACACATAGTACCCCCTCCCCTCACACATACATACACATAGTGCCCCCTCCCCTCACACATACACATAGTGCCCCCTCCCCTCACACACACATACACATAGTACCCCCTCCCCTCACACATACATACACATAGTGCCCCCTCCCCTCACACACACACTTACAGGAAGTACCCGATCCACTCACACACGCATGCACAAAGTACCCCCTCCCCTCACACACACATACACCTAGTCCCCAACCCCAACACACAGTACTCCTAGTACCCCGACCCCTCACACACACATACGCATAGTACTCCGCCCCCCCCCCCACACACACACATACACAAAGTACCCCGTCCCCTCACACACATACAGATAGTACCCCTCCAATCAAACACACATTCACATAGTACCCCCTCCCCCCACACACAAGGATAATAGTACCTCCCTCTCCCTCACACACCCATACAGATAGTACCCCTCCCCTCAAACACACGTACACATGGTACCCTCTCCAATCACACACACATACGTAAAGTACCCCCTCCCCTCACCCACACACATACAGATAGTACCCCCTCCCCTCACACACCCATACAGAGATTATACCGTCCCCTCACACACACATACACACAGTACCCAACCCCCCACACATAGTACCCCCTCCCCTCACACACATACACATAGTACCCCCTCTCCTCACACACATACACATAGTACTCCCTCCCCCCCCCCACACACACATACACATAGTACCCCCTCCCCTCACGCACATACACATAGTACCCCCTCCCCTCACACACACATACACATAGTGCCCCCTCCCCTAACACACACATACACATAGTACCCCCTCCCCACACACACATACACATAGTACCCCCTCCCCGCACACACATACACAGAGTGCCCCCTCCCCTCACACACACATACACATAGTACCCCCTCCCCTCACACATACATACACATAGTACCCCCTCCCCTCACACACATACACATAGTACCCCCTCTCCTCACACACACATACACATAGTACTCCCTCCCCCCCCCACACACACATACACATAGTACCCCCTCCCCTCACGCACATACACATAGTACCCCCTCCCCTCACACACACATACACATAGTGCCCCCTCCCCTCACACACACATACACATAGTACCCCCACCCCTCACACATACACATAGTGCCCCCTCCCCTCACACACACATACACATAGTACCCCCTCTCCTCACACACACATACACATAGTACCCCCTCCCCTCACACATACATACACATAGTGCCCCCTCCCCTCACACATGCACATAGTGCCCCCTCCCCTCACACACATATACACATAGTATCCCCTCCCCTCACACATACATACACATAGTGCCCCCTCCCCTCACACATACACATAGTGCCCCCTCCCCTCACACACACATACACATAGTACCCCCTCCCCTCACACATACATACACATAGTGCCCCCACCCCTCACACATACACATAGTGCCCCCTCCCCTCACACACACATACACATAGTACCCCCTCTCCTCACACATACATACACATAGTGCCCCCTCCCCTCACACATACACATAGTGCCCCCTCCCCTCACACATACACATAGTACCCCCTCCCCTCACACACGTATACAGAGAGTACCCCCTCCCCTCACACACATACACATAGTACCCCCTCCCCTCACACACATACACATAGTACCCCCTCCCCTCACACACATACACATAGTGCCTCCTCCCGTCACACACACATACACATAGTACCCCCTCCCCTCACACACATACACATAGTGCCCCCTCCCCTCACACACACATACACATAGTGCCCCCTCCCCTCACACACATACACATAGTGCCCCCTCCCCTCACACACACATACACATAGTACCCCCACCACTCACACACTCATACACATAGTACCCCCTCCCCCTCACACACACAAACACATAGTACCCCCTCCCGAACACACATACACATAGTACCCCCTCCCCTCACACACACATACACATAGTACCCCCTCCCCTCACACACATACACATAGTGCCCCCTCCCCTCACACACATACACATAGTGCCCCCTCCCCTCACACACACATACACATAGTGCCCCCTCCTCCTCACACACACATACACATAGTGCCCCCTCCCCTCACACACATACACATAGTGCCCCCTCCCCTCACACACATACACATAGTGCCCCCTCCCCCCACACACAAGGATAATAGTACCTCCCTCTCCCTCACACACCCATACAGATAGTACCCCTCCCCTCAAACACACGTACACATGGTACCCTCTCCAATCACACACACATACGTAAAGTACCCCCTCCCCTCACCCACACACATACAGATAGTACCCCCTCCCCTCACACACCCATACAGAGATTATACCGTCCCCTCACACACACATACACACAGTACCCAACCCCCCACACATAGTACCCCCTCCCCTCACACACATACACATAGTACCCCCTCTCCTCACACACATACACATAGTACTCCCTCCCCCCCCCCACACACACATACACATAGTACCCCCTCCCCTCACGCACATACACATAGTACCCCCTCCCCTCACACACACATACACATAGTGCCCCCTCCCCTAACACACACATACACATAGTACCCCCTCCCCACACACACATACACATAGTACCCCCTCCCCGCACACACATACACAGAGTGCCCCCTCCCCTCACACACACATACACACAGTACCCCCTCCCCTCACACATACATACACATAGTACCCCCTCCCCTCACACACATACACATAGTACCCCCTCTCCTCACACACACATACACATAGTACTCCCTCCCCCCCCCACACACACATACACATAGTACCCCCTCCCCTCACGCACATACACATAGTACCCCCTCCCCTCACACACACATACACATAGTGCCCCCTCCCCTCACACACACATACACATAGTACCCCCACCCCTCACACATACACATAGTGCCCCCTCCCCTCACACACACATACACATAGTACCCCCTCTCCTCACACACACATACACATAGTACCCCCTCCCCTCACACATACATACACATAGTGCCCCCTCCCCTCACACATGCACATAGTGCCCCCTCCCCTCACACACATATACACATAGTATCCCCTCCCCTCACACATACATACACATAGTGCCCCCTCCCCTCACACATACATACACATAGTGCCCCCTCCCCTCACACACACATACACATAGTACCCCCTCCCCTCACACATACATACACATAGTGCCCCCACCCCTCACACATACACATAGTGCCCCCTCCCCTCACACACACATACACATAGTACCCCCTCTCCTCACACATACATACACATAGTGCCCCCTCCCCTCACACATACACATAGTGCCCCCTCCCCTCACACATACACATAGTACCCCCTCCCCTCACACACGTATACAGAGAGTACCCCCTCCCCTCACACACATACACATAGTACCCCCTCCCCTCACACACATACACATAGTGTCCTCTCCCCTCACACATACACATAGTACCCCCTCCCCTCACACACATACACATAGTACCCCCTCCCCTCACACACATACACATAGTACCCCCTCCCCTCACACACATACACATAGTGCCTCCTCCCCTCACACACACATACACATAGTACCCCCTCCCCTCACACACATACACATAGTACCCCCTCTCCTCACACATACATACACATAGTGCCCCCTCCCCTCACACATACACATAGTGCCCCCTCCCCTCACACATACACATAGTACCCCCTCCCCTCACACACGTATACAGAGAGTACCCCCTCCCCTCACACACATACACATAGTACCCCCTCCCCTCACACACATACACATAGTACCCCCTCCCCTCACACACACATACACATAGTACCCCCTCCCCTCACACACATACACATAGTGTCCCCTCCCCTCACACACATACACATAGTGCCCCCTCCCCTCACACACACATACACATAGTGCCCCCTCCCCCTCACACACACATACACATAGTGCCCCCTCCCCTCACACACATACACATAGTGCCCCCTCCCCTCGCACACACATACACATAGTGCCCCCTCCCCTCACACACACATACACATAGTACCCCCTCCCCTCACACACATACACATAGTACCCCCTCCCGCACACACATACACATAGTACCCCCTCCCCTCACACACACATACACATAGTACCCCCTCCCCTCACACACATACACATAGTGCCCCCTCCCCTCACACATACATACACATAGTACCCCCTCCCATCACACACATACACATAGTGCCCCCTCCCCTCACACACAAATGCACATAGTGCCCCCTCCCCTCACACACACATACACATAGTACCCCCTCCCCTCACACATACATACACATAGTGCCCCCTCCCCTCACACATACACATAGTGCCCCCTCCCCTCCCACACACATACACATAGTACCCCCTCCCCTCACACATACATGCACATAGTGCCCCCTCCCCTCACACATACACATAGTGCCCCCTCCCCTCACACAAACATACACATAGTACCCCCTCCCCTCACACATACATACACATAGTGCCCCCTCCCCTCACACATACACATAGTGCCCCCTCCCCTCACACACACATACACATAGTACCCCCTCCCCTCACACATACATACACATAGTGCCCCCACCCCTCACACATACACATAGTGCCCCCTCCCCTCACACACACATACACATAGTACCCCCTCTCCTCACACATACATACACATAGTTCCCCCTCCCCTCACACATACACATAGTGCCCCCTCCCCTCACACATACACATAGTACCCCCTCCCCTCACACACGTATACAGAGAGTACCCCCTCCCCTCACACATATACACATAGTACCCCCTCCCCTCACACACATACACATAGTGCCCCCTCCCCTCACACATACACATAGTACCCCCTCCCCTCACACACATACACATAGTACCCCCTCCCCTCACACACATACACATAGTACCCCCTCCCCTCACACACATACACATAGTGCCTCCTCCCGTCACACACACATACACATAGTACCCCCTCCCCTCACACACATACACATAGTGCCCCCTCCCCTCACACACACATACACATAGTGCCCCCTCCCCTCACACACATACACATAGTGCCCCCTCCCCTCACACACACATACACATATTACCCCCACCACTCACACACTCATACACATAGTACCCCCTCCCCCTCACACACACAAACACATAGTACCCCCTCCCGAACACACATACACATAGTACCCCCTCCCCTCACACACACATACACATAGTACCCCCTCCCCTCACACACATACACATAGTGCCCCCTCCCCTCACACACATACACATAGTGCCCCCTCCCCTCACACACACATACACATAGTGCCCCCTCCTCCTCACACACACATACACATAGTGCCCCCTCCCCTCACACACATACACATAGTGCCCCCTCCCCTCACACACATACACATAGTGCCCCCTCCCCTCACACACACATACACATAGTACCCCCTCCCCTCACACATACATACACATAGTGCCCCCTCCCCTCACACATACACATAGTGCCCCCTCCCCTCACACACACATACACATAGTACCCCCTCCCCTCACACATACATACACATAGTGCCCCCTCCCCTCACACACACACTTACAGGAAGTACCCGATCCACTCACACACGCATGCACAAAGTACCCCCTCCCCTCACACACACATACACCTAGTCCCCAACCCCAACACACAGTACTCCTAGTACCCCGACCCCTCACACACACATACGCATAGTACTCCGCCCCCCCCCACACACACACATACACAAAGTACCCCGTCCCCTCACACACATACAGATAGTACCCCTCCAATCAAACACACATTCACATAGTACCCCCTCCCCCCACACACAAGGATAATAGTACCTCCCTCTCCCTCACACACCCATACAGATAGTATCCCTCCCCTCAAACACACGTACACATGGTACCCTCTCCAATCACACACACATACGTAAAGTACCCCCTCCCCTCACCCACACACATACAGATAGTACCCCCTCCCCTCACACACCCATACAGAGATTATACCGTCCCCTCACACACACATACACACAGTACCCAACCCCCCACACATAGTACCCCCTCCCCTCACACACATACACATAGTACCCCCTCTCCTCACACACATACACATAGTACTCCCTCCCCCCCCCCCCCACACACACATACACATAGTACCCCCTCCCCTCACGCACATACACATAGTACCCCCTCCCCTCACACACACATACACATAGTGCCCCCTCCCCTAACACACACATACACATAGTACCCCCTCCCCAAACACACATACACATAGTACCCCCTCCCCGCACACACATACACATAGTGCCCCCTCCCCTCACACACACATACACATAGTACCCCCTCCCCTCACACATACATACACATAGTACCCCCTCCCCTCACACACATACACATAGTACCCCCTCTCCTCACACACACGTACACATAGTACTCCCTCCCCCCCCCACACACACATACACATAGTACCCCCTCCCCTCACGCACATACACATAGTACCCCCTCCCCTCACACACACATACACATAGTGCCCCCTCCCCTCACACACACATACACATAGTACCCCCACCCCTCACACATACACATAGTGCCCCCTCCCCTCACACACACATACACATAGTACCCCCTCTCCTCACACACACATACACATAGTACCCCCTCCCCTCACACATACATACACATAGTGCCCCCTCCCCTCACACATGCACATAGTGCCCCCTCCCCTCACACACATATACACATAGTATCCCCTCCCCTCACACATACATACACATAGTGCCCCCTCCCCTCACACATACACATAGTGCCCCCTCCCCTCACACACACATACACATAGTACCCCCTCCCCTCACACATACATACACATAGTGCCCCCACCCCTCACACATACACATAGTGCCCCCTCCCCTCACACACACATACACATAGTACCCCCTCTCCTCACACATACATACACATAGTGCCCCCTCCCCTCACACATACACATAGTGCCCCCTCCCCTCACACATACACATAGTACCCCCTGCCCTCACACACGTATACAGAGAGTACCCCCTCCCCTCACACACATACACATAGTACCCCCTCCCCTCACACACATACACATAGTGTCCTCTCCCCTCACACATACACATAGTACCCCCTCCCCTCACACACATACACATAGTACCCCCTCCCCTCACACACATACACATAGTACCCCCTCCCCTCACACACATACACATAGTGCCTCCTCCCCTCACACACACATACACATAGTACCCCCTCCCCTCACACACATACACATAGTGCCCCCTCCCCTCACACACACATACACATAGTGCCCCCTCCCCTCACACACATACACATAGTGCCCCCTCCCCTCACACACACATACACATAGTACCCCCACCACTCACACACGCATACACATAGTACCCCCTCCCCCTCACACACACATACACATAGTACCCCCTCCCGAACACACATACACATAGTACCCCCTCCCCTCACACACACATACACATAGTACCCCCTCCCCTCACACACATACACATAGTGTCCCCTCCCCTCACACACATACACATAGTGCCCCCTCCCCTCACACACACATACACATAGTGCCCCCTCCCCCTCACACACACATACACATAGTGCCCCCTCCCCTCACACACATACACATAGTGCCCCCTCCCCTCACACACACATACACATAGTGCCCCCTCCCCTCACACACACATACACATAGTACCCCCTCCCCTCACACACATACACATAGTACCCCCTCCCGCACACACATACACATAGTACCCCCTCCCCTCACACACACATACACATAGTACCCCCTCCCCTCACACACATACACATAGTGCCCCCTCCCCTCACACATACATACACATAGTACCCCCTCCCATCACACACATACACATAGTGCCCCCTCCCCTCACACACAAATGCACATAGTGCCCCCTCCCCTCACACACACATACACATAGTACCCCCTCCCCTCACACATACATACACATAGTGCCCCCTCCCCTCACACATACACATAGTGCCCCCTCCCCTCCCACACACATACACATAGTACCCCCTCCCCTCACACATACATACACATAGTGCCCCCTCCCCTCACACATACACATAGTGCCCCCTCCCCTCACACACACATACACATAGTACCCCCTCCCCTCACACATACATACACATAGTGCCCCCTCCCCTCACACATACACATAGTGCCCCCTCCCCTCACACACACATACACATAGTACCCCCTCCCCTCACACATACATACACATAGTGCCCCCACCCCTCACACATACACATAGTGCCCCCTCCCCTCACACACACATACACATAGTACCCCCTCTCCTCACACATACATACACATAGTTCCCCCTCCCCTCACACATACACATAGTGCCCCCTCCCCTCACACATACACATAGTACCCCCTCCCCTCACACACGTATACAGAGAGTACCCCCTCCCCTCACACATATACACATAGTACCCCCTCCCCTCACACACATACACATAGTGCCCCCTCCCCTCACACATACACATAGTACCCCCTCCCCTCACACACATACACATAGTACCCCCTCCCCTCACACACATACACATAGTACCCCCTCCCCTCACACACATACACATAGTGCCTCCTCCCGTCACACACACATACACATAGTACCCCCTCCCCTCACACACATACACATAGTGCCCCCTCCCCTCACACACACATACACATAGTGCCCCCTCCCCTCACACACATACACATAGTGCCCCCTCCCCTCACACACACATACACATAGTACCCCCACCACTCACACACTCATACACATAGTACCCCCTCCCCCTCACACACACAAACACATAGTACCCCCTCCCGAACACACATACACATAGTACCCCCTCCCCTCACACACACATACACATAGTACCCCCTCCCCTCACACACATACACATAGTGCCCCCTCCCCTCACACACATACACATAGTGCCCCCTCCCCTCACACACACATACACATAGTGCCCCCTCCTCCTCACACACACATACACATAGTGCCCCCTCCCCTCACACACATACACATAGTGCCCCCTCCCCTCACACACACATACACATAGTGCCCCCTCCCCTCACACACACATACACATAGTACCCCCTCCCCTCACACACATACACATAGTACCCCCTCCCCTCACACATACATACACATAGTGCCCCCTCCCCTCACACATACACATAGTGCCCCCTCCCCTCACACGCACATACACATAGTACCCCCTCCCCTCACACATACATACACATAGTGCCCCCACCCCTCACACATACACATAGTGCCCCCTCCCCTCACACACACATACACATAGAACCCCCTCTCCTCACACATACATACACATAGTGCCCCCTCCCCTCACACATACACATAGTGCCCCCTCCCCTCACACATACACATAGTACCCCCTCCCCTCACACACGTATACAGAGAGTACCCCCTCCCCTCACACACATACACATAGTACCCCCTCCCCTCACACACATACACATAGTGCCCCCTCCCCTCACACATACACATAGTACCCCCTCCATTCACACACATACACATAGTACCCCCTCCCCTCACACACATACACATAGTACCCCCTCCCCTCACACAACTACACATAGTGCCTCCTCCCCTCACACACACATACACATAGTACCCCCTCCCCTCACACACATACACATAGTGCCCCCTCCCCTCACACACATATACACATAGTGCCCCCTCCCCTCACACACATACACATAGTGCCCCCTCCCCTCACACACACATACACATAGTACCCCCACCACTCACACACGCATACACATAGTACCCCCTCCCCCTCACACACACATACACATAGTACCCCCTCCCGAACACACATACACATAGTACCCCCTCCCCTCACACACACATACACATAGTACCCCCTCCCCTCACACACATACACATAGTGCCCCCTCCCCTCACACACATACACATAGTGCCCCCTCCCCTCACACACACATACACATAGTGCCCCCTCCCCCTCACACACACATACACATAGTGCCCCCTCCCCTCACACACATACACATAGTGCCCCCTCCCCTCACACACACATACACATAGTGCCCCCTCCCCTCACACACACATACACATAGTACCCCCTCCCCTCACACACATACACATAGTACCCCCTCCCGCACACACATACACATAGTACCCCCTCCCCTCACACACATACACATAGTGCCCCCTCCCCTCACACATACATACACATAGTGCCCCCTCCCCTCACACACACATACACATAGTACCCCCTCCCCTCACACACATACACATAGTACCCCCTCCCCTCACACACATACACATAGTGCCCCCTCCCCTCACACACACATACACATAGTACCCCCTCCCCTCACACATACATACACATAGTACCCCCTCCCCTCACACATACATACACATAGTGCCCCCTCCCCTCACACACACATACACATAGTGCCCCCTCCCCTCACACACACATACACATAGTGCCCCCTCCCCTCACACACACATACACATAGTGCCCCCTCCCCTCACACACACATACACATAGTGCCCCCTCCCCTCACACACAAACACATAGTGCCCCCTCCCCTCACACACACATACACATAGTACCCCCTCCCCTCACACATACATACACATAGTGCCCCCTCCCCTCACACACACATACACATAGTGCCCCCTCCCCTCACACACACATACACATAGTGCCCCCTCCCCTCACACACACATACACATAGTACCCCCTCCCCTCACACACATACACATAGTGCCCCCTCCCCTCACACACACATACACATAGTACCCCCTCCCCTCACACACACATACACATAGTGCCCCCTCCCCTCACACACACATACACATAGTACCCCCTCCCCTCACACACATACACATAGTGCCCCCTCCCCTCACACACACATACACATAGTGCCCCCTCCCCTCACATACACATACACATAGTACCCCCCCCCCCCACACATATACAGATAGTACCCCCTCCCCTCACACACATACAGATAGTACCCCCTCCCCTCACACACATACACATAGTACCCCCTCCCCTCACACACACATACACATAGTACCCCCTCCCCTCACCCACATACACATAGTGACCCCTCCCCTCACACACACATACACATAGTACCCCCTCCCCTCACACACACATACACATAGTACCCCCTCCCCTCACACACATACACATAGTGCCCCCTCCCCTCACACACACATACACAGAGTACCCCCTCCCCACACACACACATACACATAGTACCCACTCGCGCGCACACATACACATAGTACCCCCTCCCCTCACACACATACACATAGTGCCCCCTCCCCTCACACACACATACACATAGTACCCCCTCCCCTCACACACATACACATAGTGACCCCTCCCCTCAGACACACATACACATAGTACCCCCTCCCCTCACACACACATACACATAGTACCCCCTCCCCTCACACACATACACATAGTGCCCCCTCCCCTCACACACACATACACAGAGTACCCCCTCCCCTCACACACATACACATAGTACCCCCTCCCCTCACACACATACACATAGTGTCCTCTCCCCTCACACATACACATAGTACCCCCTCCCCTCACACACATACACATAGTACCCCCTCCCCTCACACACATACACATAGTACCCCCTCCCCTCACACACATACACATAGTGCCTCCTCCCCTCACACACACATACACATAGTACCCCCTCCCCTCACACACATACACATAGTGCCCCCTCCCCTCACACACACATACACATAGTGCCCCCTCCCCTCACACACATACACATAGTGCCCCCTCCCCTCACACACACATACACATAGTACCCCCACCACTCACACACGCATACACATAGTACCCCCTCCCCCTCACACACACATACACATAGTACCCCCTCCCGAACACACATACACATAGTACCCCCTCCCCTCACACACACATACACATAGTACCCCCTCCCCTCACACACATACACATAGTGTCCCCTCCCCTCACACACATACACATAGTGCCCCCTCCCCTCACACACACATACACATAGTGCCCCCTCCCCCTCACACACACATACACATAGTGCCCCCTCCCCTCACACACATACACATAGTGCCCCCTCCCCTCACACACACATACACATAGTGCCCCCTCCCCTCACACACACATACACATAGTACCCCCTCCCCTCACACACATACACATAGTACCCCCTCCCGCACACACATACACATAGTACCCCCTCCCCTCACACACACATACACATAGTACCCCCTCCCCTCACACACATACACATAGTGCCCCCTCCCCTCACACATACATACACATAGTACCCCCTCCCATCACACACATACACATAGTGCCCCCTCCCCTCACACACAAATGCACATAGTGCCCCCTCCCCTCACACACACATACACATAGTACCCCCTCCCCTCACACATACATACACATAGTGCCCCCTCCCCTCACACATACACATAGTGCCCCCTCCCCTCCCACACACATACACATAGTACCCCCTCCCCTCACACATACATACACATAGTGCCCCCTCCCCTCACACATACACATAGTGCCCCCTCCCCTCACACACACATACACATAGTACCCCCTCCCCTCACACATACATACACATAGTGCCCCCTCCCCTCACACATACACATAGTGCCCCCTCCCCTCACACACACATACACATAGTACCCCCTCCCCTCACACATACATACACATAGTGCCCCCACCCCTCACACATACACATAGTGCCCCCTCCCCTCACACACACATACACATAGTACCCCCTCTCCTCACACATACATACACATAGTTCCCCCTCCCCTCACACATACACATAGTGCCCCCTCCCCTCACACATACACATAGTACCCCCTCCCCTCACACACGTATACAGAGAGTACCCCCTCCCCTCACACATATACACATAGTACCCCCTCCCCTCACACACATACACATAGTGCCCCCTCCCCTCACACATACACATAGTACCCCCTCCCCTCACACACATACACATAGTACCCCCTCCCCTCACACACATACACATAGTACCCCCTCCCCTCACACACATACACATAGTGCCTCCTCCCGTCACACACACATACACATAGTACCCCCTCCCCTCACACACATACACATAGTGCCCCCTCCCCTCACACACACATACACATAGTGCCCCCTCCCCTCACACACATACACATAGTGCCCCCTCCCCTCACACACACATACACATAGTACCCCCACCACTCACACACTCATACACATAGTACCCCCTCCCCCTCACACACACAAACACATAGTACCCCCTCCCGAACACACATACACATAGTACCCCCTCCCCTCACACACACATACACATAGTACCCCCTCCCCTCACACACATACACATAGTGCCCCCTCCCCTCACACACATACACATAGTGCCCCCTCCCCTCACACACACATACACATAGTGCCCCCTCCTCCTCACACACACATACACATAGTGCCCCCTCCCCTCACACACATACACATAGTGCCCCCTCCCCTCACACACACATACACATAGTGCCCCCTCCCCTCACACACACATACACATAGTACCCCCTCCCCTCACACACATACACATAGTACCCCCTCCCCTCACACATACATACACATAGTGCCCCCTCCCCTCACACATACACATAGTGCCCCCTCCCCTCACACGCACATACACATAGTACCCCCTCCCCTCACACATACATACACATAGTGCCCCCACCCCTCACACATACACATAGTGCCCCCTCCCCTCACACACACATACACATAGAACCCCCTCTCCTCACACATACATACACATAGTGCCCCCTCCCCTCACACATACACATAGTGCCCCCTCCCCTCACACATACACATAGTACCCCCTCCCCTCACACACGTATACAGAGAGTACCCCCTCCCCTCACACACATACACATAGTACCCCCTCCCCTCACACACATACACATAGTGCCCCCTCCCCTCACACATACACATAGTACCCCCTCCATTCACACACATACACATAGTACCCCCTCCCCTCACACACATACACATAGTACCCCCTCCCCTCACACAACTACACATAGTGCCTCCTCCCCTCACACACACATACACATAGTACCCCCCTCCCCTCACACACATACACATAGTGCCCCCTCCCCTCACACACATATACACATAGTGCCCCCTCCCCTCACACACATACACATAGTGCCCCCTCCCCTCACACACACATACACATAGTACCCCCACCACTCACACACGCATACACATAGTACCCCCTCCCCCTCACACACACATACACATAGTACCCCCTCCCGAACACACATACACATAGTACCCCCTCCCCTCACACACACATACACATAGTACCCCCTCCCCTCACACACATACACATAGTGCCCCCTCCCCTCACACACATACACATAGTGCCCCCTCCCCTCACACACACATACACATAGTGCCCCCTCCCCCTCACACACACATACACATAGTGCCCCCTCCCCTCACACACATACACATAGTGCCCCCTCCCCTCACACACACATACACATAGTGCCCCCTCCCCTCACACACACATACACATAGTACCCCCTCCCCTCACACACATACACATAGTACCCCCTCCCGCACACACATACACATAGTACCCCCTCCCCTCACACACATACACATAGTGCCCCCTCCCCTCACACATACATACACATAGTGCCCCCTCCCCTCACACACACATACACATAGTACCCCCTCCCCTCACACACATACACATAGTACCCCCTCCCCTCACACACATACACATAGTGCCCCCTCCCCTCACACACACATACACATAGTACCCCCTCCCCTCACACATACATACACATAGTACCCCCTCCCCTCACACATACATACACATAGTGCCCCCTCCCCTCACACACACATACACATAGTGCCCCCTCCCCTCACACACACATACACATAGTGCCCCCTCCCCTCACACACACATACACATAGTGCCCCCTCCCCTCACACACACATACACATAGTGCCCCCTCCCCTCACACACAAACACATAGTGCCCCCTCCCCTCACACACACATACACATAGTACCCCCTCCCCTCACACATACATACACATAGTGCCCCCTCCCCTCACACACACATACACATAGTGCCCCCTCCCCTCACACACACATACACATAGTGCCCCCTCCCCTCACACACACATACACATAGTACCCCCTCCCCTCACACACATACACATAGTGCCCCCTCCCCTCACACACACATACACATAGTACCCCCTCCCCTCACACACACATACACATAGTGCCCCCTCCCCTCACACACACATACACATAGTACCCCCTCCCCTCACACACATACACATAGTGCCCCCTCCCCTCACACACACATACACATAGTGCCCCCTCCCCTCACATACACATACACATAGTACCCCCCCCCCCCCCACACATATACAGATAGTACCCCCTCCCCTCACACACATACAGATAGTACCCCCTCCCCTCACACACATACACATAGTACCCCCTCCCCTCACACACACATACACATAGTACCCCCTCCCCTCACACACATACACATAGTGACCCCTCCCCTCACACACACATACACATAGTACCCCCTCCCCTCACACACACATACACATAGTACCCCCTCCCCTCACACACATACACATAGTGCCCCCTCCCCTCACACACACATACACAGAGTACCCCCTCCCCACACACACACATACACATAGTACCCACTCGCGCGCACACATACACATAGTACCCCCTCCCCTCACACACATACACATAGTGCCCCCTCCCCTCACACACACATACACATAGTACCCCCTCCCCTCACACACATACACATAGTGACCCCTCCCCTCAGACACACATACACATAGTACCCCCTCCCCTCACACACACATACACATAGTACCCCCTCCCCTCACACACATACACATAGTGCCCCCTCCCCTCACACACACATACACAGAGTACCCCCTCCCCACACACACACATACACATAGTACCCCCTCGCGCGCACACATACACATAGTACCCCCTCCCCTCACACACATACACATAGTACCCCCTCCCCTCACACACATACACATAGTGGCCCCTCCCCTCACACACACATACACATAGTACCCCCTCCCCTCACACACACATACACATAGTGCCCCCTCCCCTCACACACACATACACATAGTGCCCCCTCCCCTCACACACACATACACATAGTGCCCCCTCCCCTCATCCACACATACACATAGTACCCCCTCCCCTCACACACATACACATAGTGCCCCCTCCCCTCACACACACATACACATAGTGCCCCCTCCCCTCACACACACATACACATAGTACCCCCTCCCCTCACACACATACACATAGTACCCTCTCCCCTCACACACATACACATAGTGACCCCTCCCCTCACACACATACACATAGTGCCCCCTCCCCTCACACACACATACACATAGTACCCCCTCCCCTCACACACATACACATAGTGCCCCCTCCCCTCACACACACATACACATAGTACCCCCTCCCCTCACACACATACACATAGTGCCCCCTCCCCTCACACACACATACACATAGTACCCCCTCCCCTCACACACACATACACATAGTACCCCTTCCCCTCACACATACACATAGTGCCCCCTCCCCTTACACACACTTACACATAGTGCCCCCTCCACTCACAAACACATACACATAGTACCCCCTCCCGCACACACATACACATAGTACCCCCTCCCCTCACACACACATACACATAGTGCCCCCTCCCCTCACACACATACACATAGTACCCCCTCCCCTCACACACATACACATTTTACCCCCTCCCGAACACACATACACATAGTGCCCCCTCCCCTCACACACATACACATAGTACCCCATCCCCTCACACACATACACATAGTACCCCCTCCCCTCACACACACATACACATAGTACCCCCTCCCCGCACACACATACACATAGTACCCCCTCCCCTCACACACATACACATAGTGCCCCCTCCCCCTCACACACATACACATAGTGCCCCCTCCCCTCACACACACATACACATAGTACCCCCTCCCCCCACACACATACACATAGTACCCCCTCCCCTCACACACACATACACGTAGTGCCCCCTCCCCTCACACACACATACACATAGTACCCCCTCCCCTCACACATGCACATAGTACCCCCTCCCCTCACACACATACACATAGTGCCCCCTCCCCTCACACACACATACACATAGTACCCCCTCCCCTCACACATACACATAGTGCCCCCTCCCCTCACACACACATACACATAGTACTCCCTCCCCTCAAACACACATACACCTAGTACCCCCTCCCCTCACACACATGCACATAGTGCCCCCTCCCCTCACACACACATACACATAGTGCCCCCTCCCCTCACACACACATACACATAGTACCCCCTCCCCTCACACACACATACACATAGTACCCCCTTCCCTCACACACATACACATAGTACCCCCTCCCCTCACACACACATACACAGAGTACCCCCTCCCCTCACACATACACCTAGTGCCCCCTCCCCTCAAACACACATACACATAGTACCCCCTCCCCTCACACACATACACATAGTACCCCCTCCCCTCACACACATACACATAGTGCCCCCTCCCCTCACACACACATACACATAGTGCCCCCTCCCCTCACACACACATACACATAGTGCCCCCTCCCCTCACACACACATACACATAGTACCCCCTCCCCTCACACACATACACATAGTACCCCCTCCTGCACACACACATACATATAGTACCCCTCCCCCTCACACACACATACACATAGTACCCCCTCCCCCTCACACACACATACACATAGTACCCCCTCCCCTCACACACATACACATAGTACCCCGTCCCCTCACACACACATACATATAGTACCCCCTCCCCTCACACATACACGTAGTGCCCCCTCCCCTCTTACACACATACACATAGTACCCCCTCCCCTCACACACATACACATAGTACCCCCTCCCCTCACACACATACACATAGTGCCCCCTCCCCTCACACACACATACACATAGTGCCCCCTCCCCTCACACACATATACACATAGTGCCCCCTCCCATCACACACACATACACATAGTACCCCCTCCCCTCACACGCATAGACATGGTACCCCCTCCTGCACACACACATACACATAGTACCCCCTCCCCCTCACACACACATACACATAGTACCCCCTCCCCCTCACACACACATACCCATAGCACCCCCTCCCCTCACTCACATACACAGAGTACCCCCTCCCCTCACACACATACACATAGTGCCCCCTCCCCTCACACACACATACACATAGTGCCCCCTCCCCTCACACACACATACACATAGTACCCCCTCCCCTCACACACACATACACATAGTACCCCCTCCCCTCACACACATACACATAGTGCCCCCTCCCGCACACACACATACACATAGTACCCCCTCCCCTCACACACACATACACATAGTGCCCCCTCCCCTCACACACATACACATAGTACCCGCTCCCCTCACATACATACACATAGTACCCCCTCCCCTCACACACATACACATAGTGCCCCCTCCCCTCACACACACATACACATAGTACCCCCTCCCCTCACACACATACACATAGTACCCCCTCCCCTCACACACATACACATAGTAACCCCTCCCCTCACACATACACATAGTACCCCCTCCCCTCACACACATACACATAGTGCCCCTTCCCCTCACACATACACATAGTGCCCCCTCCCCTCACACACATACACATAGTACCCCCCCCCCCTTCTCACACATACACATAGTACCCCCTCCCCTCACACATACACATAGTACCCCCTCCCCTCACACACATACACATAGTGCCCCCTCCCCTCACACACATACACATAGTGCCCCCTCCCCTCACACACACATACACATAGTACCCCCTCCCCTCACACACACATACACATAGTACCCCCTCCCCTCACATATGCACATAGTACCCCCTCCCCTCACACACATACACATAGTGCCCCCTCCCATCACACACACATACACATAGTACCCCCTCCCCTCACACACACATACACATAGTACCCCCTCCCCCTCGCACACACATACACATAGTGCCCCCTCCCCCCACACACATACACATAGTGCCCCCTCCCCTCACACACATACACATAGTACCCCGTCCCCTCACACACACATACATATAGTACCCCCTCCCCTCACACATACACGTAGTGCCCCCTCCCCTCACACACACATACACATAGTACCCCCTCCCCTCACACACATACACATAGTACCCCCTCCCCTCACACACATACACATAGTGCCCCCTCCCCTCACACACACATACACATAGTGCCCCCTCCCCTCACACACATATACACATAGTGCCCCCTCCCCTCACACACACATACACATAGTACCCCCTCCCCTCACACACATAGACATAGTACCCCCTCCTGCACACACACATACACATAGTACCCCCTCCCCCTCACACACACATACACATAGTACCCCCTCCCCCTCACACACACATACCCATAGTACCCCCTCCCCTCACTCACATACACAGAGTACCCCCTCCCGCAGACACACATACACATAGTACCCCCTCCCCTCACACACACATACACATAGTGCCCCCTCCCCTCACACACATACACATAGTACCCCCTCCCCTCACATACATACACATAGTACCCCCTCCCCTCACACACATATACATAGTACCCCCTCCCCTCACACACATACACATAGTACCCCCTCCCGCAGACACACATACACATAGTACCCCCTCCCCTCACACACACATACACATAGTACCCCCTCCCCTCACACACATACACATAGTACCCCCTCCCCTCACACATACACATAGTACCCCCTCCCCTCACACACATACACATAGTGCCCCCTCCCCTCACACACACATACACATAGTACCCCCTCCCCTCACACACACACATACTCATAGTACCCCCTCCCGCACACACATACACATAGTGCCCCCTCCCCTCACACACACATACACATAGTGCCCCCTCCCCTCACACACATACACATAGTACCCCCTCCCCCTCGCACACACATACACATAGTGCCCTCTCCCCTCACACACACATACACATAGTACCCCCTCCCCCTCACACACACATACATATAGTGCCCCCTCCCCTCACACACACATACACATAGTACCCCCTCCCCTCACACATACACATAGGGCCCCCTCCCCTCACACACACATACACATAGTGCCTCCTCCCCTCACACACACATACACATAGTGCCCCCTCCCCTCACACACACATACACATAGTACCCCCTCCCCTCACACATACACATAGTGCCCCTTACCCTCACACACACATACACATAGTACCCCCTCCCCTCACACACATACACATAGTGCCCCCTCCCCACACACACACATACACATAGTGCCCCCTCCCCTCACACACACATACACATAGTACCCCCTCCCCTCACACACACATACACATAGCACCCCCTCCCCTCACACACATACACATAGTGCCCCCTCCCCTCACACACATACACATAGTGCCCCCTCCCGAACACACATACACATAGTACCCCCTCCCCTCACACACATACACATAGTGGCCCCTCCCCTCACACACATACACATAGTGCCCCCTCCCCTCACACACACATACACATAGTACCCCCTCCCCTCACACACACATACACATAGTGCCCCCTCCCCTCACACACATACACATAGTACCCCCTCCCCTCACACACATGCACATAGTACCCCCTCCCCTCACACACACATACACATAGTACCCCCTCCCCTCACACACACATACACATAGTACCCCCTCCCCTCACACACACATACATATAGTGCCCCCTCCCCTCACACACACATACACATAGTGCCCCCTCCCCTCACACACACATACACATAGTACCCCCTCCCCTCACACATACACATAGTACCCCCTCCCCTCACATACATACACATAGTACCCCCTCCCCTCACACACATACGCATAGTACCCCCTCCCCTCACACACACATACACATAGTACCCCCTCCCCTCACACACATACACATAGTACCCCCTCCCCTCACACATACACATAGTACCCCCTCCCCTCACACACATACACATAGTGCCCCCTCCCCTCACACACACATACACATAGTACCCCCTCCCCTCACACACACATACACATAGTACCCCCTCCCGCACACACATACACATAGTGCCCCCTCCCCTCACACACACATACACATAGTGCCCCCTCCCCTCACACACATACACATAGTACCCCCTCCCCCTCGCACACACATACACATAGTGCCCCCTCCCCTCACACACACATACACATAGTACCCCCTCCCGCTCACACACACATACATATAGTGCCCCCTCCCCTCACACACACATACACATAGTACCCCCTCCCCTCACACATACACATAGGGCCCCCTCCCCTCACACACACATACACATAGTGCCTCCTCCCCTCACACACACATACACATAGTGCCCCCTCCCCTCACACACACATACACATAATGCCCCCTCCCCTCACACACACATACACATAGTACCCCCTCCCCTCACACATACACATAGTGCCCCTTCCCCTCACACACGCATACACATAGTACCCCCTCCCCTCACACACATACACATAGTGCCCCCTCCCCACACACACACATACACATAGTGCCCCCTCCCCTCACACACACATACACATAGTACCCCCTCCCCTCACACACACATACACATAGTACCCCCTCCCCTCACACACATACACATAGTGCCCCCTCCCCTCACACACATACACATAGTGCCCCCTCCCGAACACACATACACATAGTACCCCCTCCCCTCACACACATACACATAGTGGCCCCTCCCCTCACACACATACACATAGTGCCCCCTCCCCTCACACACACATACACATAGTACCCCCTCCCCTCACACACACATACACATAGTGCCCCCTCCCCTCACACACATACACATAGTACCCCCTCCCCTCACACACATACACATAGTACCCCCTCCCCTCACACACACATACACATAGTACCCCCTCCCCTCACACACACATACACATAGTACCCCCTCCCCTCACACACATACACATAGTGCCCCCTCCCCTCACACACACATACACATAGTGCCCCCTCCCCTCACACACACATACACATAGTACCCCCTCCCCTCACACATACACATAGTGCCCCCTCCCCTCAGACACACATACACATAGTGCCCCCTCCCCTCACACACACATACACATAGTGCCCCCTCCCCTCACACACACACACATAGTGCCCCCTCCCCTCGCACACACATACACATAGTACCCCCTCCCCTCACACAGATACACATAGTGCCCCCTCCCCTCACACACACATACACATAGTACCCCCTCCCCTCACACACACATACACATAGTGCCCCCTCCCCTCACACACACACACATAGTGCCCCCTCCCCTCGCACACACATACACATAGTACCCCCTCCCCTCACACAGATACACATAGTGCCCCCTCCCCTCACACACACATACACATAGTGCCCCCTCCCCTCACACACACATACACATAGTGCCCCCTCCCCTCACACACACACACATAGTGCCCCCTCCCCTCGCACACACATACACATAGTACCCCCTCCCCTCACACAGATACACATAGTGCCCCCTCCCCTCACACACACACACACATAATGCCCCCTCCCCTCACACACACATACACATAGTACCCCCTCCCCTCACACAAACACATAGTGCCCCCTCCCTTCACACACACATACACATAGTGCCCCCTCCCCTCACACACACATACACATAGTGCCCCCTGCCCTCACACACACATACACATAGTACCCCCTCCCCTCACACACACATACACATAGTGCCCCCTCCCCTCACACACACATACACATAGTACCCCCTCCCCTCACACACATACACATAGTGCCCCCTCCCCTCACACACACATACGCATAGTGCCCCCTCCCCTCACACACACATACACATAGTACCCCCTCCCCTCACACATACACATAGTGCCCCATCCCCTCACACACACATACACATAGTGCCCCCTCCCCTCACACACCCATACACATAGTACCCCCTCCCCTCACACATACACATAGTACCCCCTCCCCTCACACACACATGCACATAGCACCCTCTCCCCTCACACACACATACACATAGTGCCCCCTCCCCTCACACACACATACACATAGTGCCCCCTCCCCTCACACACACATACACATAGTACCCTTTACATATTACAAATGCGCCGCGACTTTCAACAAATCCGTGCCGTGAAACCAGTTTAATATGCCTAATAACACACGTTATCAGGCGAACAAAAGATAGGAGTTTGCTCTCAGTTACTTTTCTTTTTCAAGATGGTACTTTTGCTGTATGAAATCTGCAAGGCTCGTTATTTTTTCTAGCAAAATTTGCTGATTTGACTTTTCGACTGTTTTAAGATGAGATGAGCCCCCGACCAACAACAGCCAGTCTGAGCGGAGGAACGGAGCTGACAGACAACCTGGTAGCCAGCGAATTAACCATTGCGCCCTGGTCCGACTGGTTAACCATGGTTAACCGTGAGAACCCGCCGACTTCACAAACCCACATTGGTATGCCTGCGTCCGGAGCCGTGGGCGTGTGGGTCCAAAACTGTTTAGTCGCATATGACCAAAATAGACTTATTAAAGAAAACAGGAATGTACGCCATGAATCACATAAGCCCGCACACACGGTGACACTGAGGCTAGCTCTGTGGATCACAACGGGCTTCGGGGCTGTGGTGTCCTTATTATTTCACATCTGATATCAAATTAGATATCAAACGAAAGGTCTGCGTCCCGACAAGACATGTACATATTGATAAATGAAATTATATCTCGTTTACATGGTCCAATAAGCTGGCGAAGAGGGTCCTGGTCATTGGTATGAAAGATACGGCCGTGACGCTCAGCTTAGCCTTGTAGACATTGTGGTAATATGGTTGGTTGGTTTGTTGTATATTCAGGACACTTTAACCAGTTTGGGTCATATCGCGTCAATGGGAGAAGGGAGAGAGAGTGGAGCCATCTCCTAAGGGGTAACCCCCTACTCTTTACGAAGAACATGGGAGCTTTGTCCTAGCTGCAACCACACATACATGGCCACAGCGGGGCTCAAACCATCGATCCACGTGTCGATAAACTCTCAGGTGGCCAGAGTATTCAAGGCGAGCGCTCTAACCCACTGAGCTACCGGGCCGGCCCCTGTGGCGAACAGGGTCCTGGGCCGGGCATTGGCATGAAATATACGGCGCCAATCCCACGCCGTGATGTTCAGCTTAAATCAGCTTAGGTTTGTGGCCCCGAGCTAAGCTATAATATCACATACATCACACGAATGTGGCACACGAACGCATATAAGGATACACATACACTAATACGCAAAGTCCTCATTAAGGTAGCGATACGCAGATACTATTTTGCAAAGTCCTCATGCATGTAGCCATACACACACACTAGTTTAAAGATTTTAAAGCTTGGCGCAAAAAAATGTCAAATCGCGATTATCGATAACAATCCCCAAAAACATCAGGGTTTTCGATTAAATTTTTACGTTTTGCCATAGTTTAAGGCCTGACGCCCAATGTTAAGAATCAGCAGATGTCACATTTAGATGCATGGCCTATTACGACTTCAGATAATGAAAATGCAATGTCTCTTTAAAGTATTTGGAAGCAGTCACACGGAGAAGTAAAGAACAAGCAGATATCAGGTTCTAATAATAATAAGAAGAATAGAAGGTGAGACAGTGTGGGTTATAGACAGAGGTTCTCCTTCATTAAAGCGTGATAAACCTTCATAAAATTGGTCGGGATGACCTTTGTCTCCAATTTTGTCGAAGATGACCGAATCTAATTTGTTGTGTTGCGCGTATCTTTGGCGCGGTTACCAAAGCAGGGCTGATTGCAAAGAAAATACTACAGGCAAAGGGAATAAAGAATTAAGATTGTGAAAGTATGGATATTTATTACCAATACGTAAAATACATGCATTCAGGCTGTCAAGTGATCCTACTTTTTCTACTTTTGCCTACTTGTTTGTCTCCATCCTATTTTTCCGACTTTTTCTTCAAAATAACTACATTTTTCTATTTTTTCCATCGTTTTGGTTCTTGCTTTACTTGGCGCAATTTCAAAATGTGAATTGCTGTGAAAGTGTGAATATCGCTTGTATTATTGCAAAAGTCGGGTGTTTTGTTTTTGCGTCCTCGTATATCTTTAAAATCAATCTCTTGGGGGAGGGGGGGGGGGGGGTATGTTTTACTAAACCACTTCCCAATATACATTTCCAAGTGATTATTAAAGCCATTTATCAGGTGGAATTATTTTACATTGCCTCTTATGTCATAAATATTAATTTCTTAACTCACCAAAATAAATTCAAGCAGCGAACGATCCATTTCAAAACCCGCGCCCAGAGTTGTAATTTGTGACGTCACAAGATGAACCGGTTTGAGTGCGTCTCCCTCGCTTCGACGGGCCCAGCCACTCTGCTTGATGATGCCCTACGTGCGGCGTGGAAGCTCTATAATGTGTATATCGGTTAACATTAACTCATGATGAATATTTGCCATATGTAGATGTAGATAGATCTATGACATTAGAGGTGTGTACTTGGTGGTTGGAGCAACATTACGCATTCGTGACATAACTGCACTGCCAGTGACTGGTGACAGCTTGTGTGTTGCCAGCCTACGTTTCTACTAGCTCAGTCACAGAGCCTCGTTATAAATAACCGGTTCCCTCGAACAACGCCACAAGGTTAGGGCTACGTCTTTACATGTAGTTACAGACAGTAGAGCGGGCAGTAGGTCGAGAACGAGCCGTATCGGAGCTGTCCGTCGAATCGTAGACATAGAATCTCGATCTAGGGTTAAACGAAATTTATGTACTAGACCTAGGCCAAAAGAAGTTGTTCATGCACATTAGAAGGGAGGGAGGACGGCTTTTATCGGTCTAGCTTAAAAAAACATGCAGCGCACTAAAACTACATTTCACATTGGTTATTAAAGCCATTTATTAGGAGGAATTATTTTACATTGTCTCTTATGCTATAACTATTAATTAAAATAAATTCAAGCAGGGTAGTAATTTGTGACGTCACAAGATGAACCGGTTTGAGTGCGCCTAGCTCGCTTCGACTGCCCGTACCACTCTGTTTGAATGAACATGCGGCAGGGAAGCTCCAACTCAAACGTTTAGTTTGGTTAACATTAACTCATGATGGATATTTGTCACATGTAGATCTAGATAAATCTTGTTCGTGCACATCAGAATGGGGGGTGGGAGGCTAGCTTATAAACACGCCACGCATTAATCTTGTAACACGTGTCATCACATGCTTTTTAGTAATAGTAAGAAGAACTTACTTGTGGAACCCGAACGGTATGGTGACCGGTTGGGACTAACAACTAAGTATCTTTCACCTATTTGTATGCTGATCGCCAAATTAATATTTTATATGATTACAAGGCATATTTGCAGTTTTTTTTTTATCTAGATCCCATGATATAATAAGCACCGGTTTCTATCAATGAAGCGTTCGCACTTCGTCCGAAATTACCGTTTTGCGAAGGGCGTTTTGAGGTTTTCAACTTTTACAGTTCCTTAGGCTTAGAAATCTGAAATTAATTCCACTGCATGTAGAGGGTGACCACTGTCCCGGATCGCTGTATGGATCGGCAAACGGGCCATGGAAATGGCACAAAATGACGATGTTTGTTTGCAACAATAAATAATTCAGGCAACTGAACTGGAACTAAGCCACACAGATATATACACCGGGATCTTTTCCGCCGCCCATACCTGTAATGGTGACCAAGAGAGTCCCCGCCCCCCTCACCTGCCCCCCCCCCCCTCCACCCAAGTGCAGAAGGGGGTCCACTCCCAGGCGCAAGTCTACGGCAACGCTTTAGACCTGCGCTTCCAGTCGAGTTGGCTCGAAGCGAAACGCACGGCGGCAGAACACATGTTCTGGTTGCCTATGTAAATTCCTCGACTTCCTCTTCTTCATCCTCACTATCACTAATTCCAAATAATGTTGCGCGCATCGTTGCATCCCGATCAATGCGGAAGGACGCTTACCCTCCTAGGCATTGCTCAAAAGACGCGTTTACTGTATTGCGCAGCAGAACCGGTTCATCTCGTGACGTCACGCATCAATGAAAAACTTGCCCCAGTCTATCTTCTTCTTTTTTAAACTTTTTTTGGCAAGTCTGTGATAAAATGGCTCATATTGTTAATATTGGTGGCGATTAAATTTAGTGCGTATGGAGTTTCGTTGGAGTTTCGTTAATATAGTGCAAATGTATCATATATTTGCAAAGTAGCATAGAACCTAAGACATGAACCTTAAATAAACACAGGTGTCTAAATAAATACTGGTGTCTAAATAAACACTGGTGTCTAAATAAACACTGGTGTCTAAGCAAACACTGGTGTCTAAATAAACACTGGTGTCTAAATAAACACTGGTGTCTAAATAAACACTGGTGTCTAAATAAACACTGGTGTCTAAATAAACCCCGGTGTCTGTCAAGTTCTAATAACGAAAATACAGGTACAGCTGAGCAGCGTATAAGAAATGTTATAAAAAACGTATTTTCTCATTAATATAACTTTTTGTCATTTGTTTATCTGGAATAATGTTGCTACATATGCTATTTGAGTCATACTTTTGGCTTTCATTTTCCTACTTTTGTCCTACTTTGTCTATAGGGTGTGCTGGACAGCCTGTGCATAGCATGAATATATGCTTTGTTCGTACAAAGAGGCCGTGACCCATGGTACAAGACAAAGCTGGAGATTTCGAGGCCTTAGTTCGTTTTACAGTTGATATTCTACAAAATGAAATTCGTCATTCACTAGTTACTTGCATCGGAGTTTTTAGATTCTTTTTTTGTGCAGAGGTCTTGTTATCCCTTCCGCCTAGGTCCCTATAGAAACTTATAGAAAGATTTTAGAGTTACATTAACAAAGCGACTGACAGGAGGTTTTACAATGTTTACAGCATTTGAAATATCTCGTAAATCAGACCACAGGGGCCTTGTGATTTATGTTTTATTACGCTCTGCAATTAGGTGATATCAATGTCGCGATTCAATAAGTCAGAACTGTTACTGCTTAGTTCTGCAGTCTTGTTCACGTGACAGAAAACAGGCGTTAACGTCATTATCGAAGGCAACAGGCGCCTTTACGAGTAACCTGTCGAAATATGTTTGTCATTCTTCGATTGAGATCGTGGTAGAGCATTTGCCGCTTTGTCCATTGTTGCAGTACATTTTCGCTAGAAATATTTGCTTGAAAAAAAACCCGAAAAGTTTTAAAAAATGTAGTCATTTGTAGTCAGTAAGCATGTAGTCACTATGTACACTTGCATTATGGCGGCGAGGTAAGACATTATCACATCCACTATCAGGTTCTAGTCGAATTAAATAAGGTATGGCTAGTGATATATATGTAAATTAAGATCTACAGAAATATCTATGATTATAATTCGAATAATCAGATCCTGATAATAGTAACAATTCATGTCCTACTAATGACCATAATAAGAAAGTTAGTCACTCATAACGTAATCAATAACAGTGCAGGAGACTCCAATCAAGGCCACACAGGGCCGTTATCATTAGGACCACCTTATGGATTCATTTAAGTCATTCGCGCATTAACCAAACCGAGTGAAAAGTGAGATTTTCTATTCTTTTTTTGTTTACAAGTTAAAATGACCCAAAAGAAATTAGGTCAACTTAACGAAAATCTAGGGATCAATTTACGATATATTAAATTAAGTGGCTTGACATACATAACAGTTTGGGATATGGCAATAAAGTGGGTACTTGCTTGTGATATGGTTTTTAACGTATTTTGTGAAGCCTTGTAAACTATGAGTGTCACAAACTCGAAGAATAAAACTAGATTCTGAGTTTATAATACTAATTTAACTATACTTTATACATTTGGTTGTATACAAGACTATCCGCGTCACATCGAGATGATCTAAACCTGATCAGAGTACAGTTTCTCTCCTTCTTTGACGCTTCACAATCGCTGTCCCACCAGATCACTGATGGTTTATTGCGTCTTGACTCAGGGGCAGAAAGCTAGTGCGCGTACAGCACTGCCTGGACAGCCATGTGTCCCCAAATAAATGTCCCAGGCCTGCTGCAGCACCCAGCTAGCTCGTCCAGGTGCCAGAGTCTGGTTGCTCTGTACCGAAAAGCCCCTGATGGAAAGTCGGGACCGGCAGTCGGAATGTTAGCCATCACCGCCGACTGCGCGTCCTAGAGTCGGTGGTCTCGAAGCTCACGAGGCTTGAGGTGGCGGTGGGGTGAGAGTCTCTCTGGATGTACATGCGACGCCGGGAATCTTTGAGGCTTGAGGTGGCGGTGGGGTGAGAGTCTCTCTGGATGTACATGCGACGCCGGGAATCTTTGAGGCTTGAGGTGGCGGTGGGGTGAGAGTCTCTCTGGATGTACATGCGACGCCGGGAATCTTTGAGGCTTGAGGTGGCGTTTGGGGATGAGAGTCTTTCTGGATGTACATGCGACGCCGGGAATCTTTGAGGCTTGAGGTGGCGGTAGGGGTGAGAGTCTCTCTGGATGTAGAAGCGACGCCGGGAATCTTTGAGGCTTGAGGTGGCGGTGGAGGTGAGAGTCTCTCTGTATGTAGAAGCGACGCCGGGAATCTTTGAGGCTTGAGGTGGCGGTGGGGGAGAGAGTCTCTCTGGATGTAGAAGCGACGCCGGGAATCTTTGAGGCTTGAGGTGGCGGTGGGGGTGAGAGTCTCTCTGGATGTAGAAGCGACGCCGGGAATCTTTGAGGCTTGAGGTGGCGGTGGGGGTGAGAGTCTCTCTGGATGTACATGCGACGCCGGGAATCTTTGAGGCTTGAGGTGGCGGTGGGGGTGAGAGTCTCTCTGGATGTACATGCGACGCCGGGAATCTTTGAGGCTTGAGGTGGCGGTGGGGGTGAGTCTCTCTGGATGTTGAAGCGACGCCGGAAATCTTTGAGGCTTGAGGTGGCGGTGGGGGAGAGAGTCTCTCTGGATGTAGAAGCGACGCCGGGAATCTTTGGGGCTTGAGGCGGTGGGGGTGAGAGTCTCTCTGGATGTTGAAGCGACGCCGGGAATCTTTGAGGCTTGAGGTGGCGGTGGGGGTGAGAGTCTCTCTGGATGTAGAAGCGACGCCGGGAATCTTTGAGGCTTGAGGTGGCGGTGGGGGTGAGAGTCTCTCTGGATGTACATGCGACGCCGGGAATCTTTGAGGCTTGAGGTGGCGGTGGGGGAGAGAGTCTCTCTGGATGTAGAAGCGACGCCGGGAATCTTTGAGGCTTGAGGTGGCGGTGGGGGTGAGAGTCTCTCTGGATGTTGAAGCGACGCCGGGAATCTTTGAGGCTTGAGGTGGCGGTGGGGGTGAGAGTCTCTCGAGAATTAGCCCCCAACACTGCTGTTCGGGTCAACTCAACCTCACGCAAGTATCCCGAATCAAGCCCCCAGTTGTAATCATGGCCCCGCATGACTCCGGCAAAGATACATTTCACAATTTGTATGCACAATGGCATTCTGAGTACACATTTTCGCACAAACAGCATATCATTTCTGAAGCCGTGGTGGCACATGGAGGCTCTCCGTGAACTTGCCGTTTGTCCCAGGGCAGAGTCTCTTCGGTAAAGGTGGTCCGGGCTCTGTAAGCAAAATTAACAAATCAGGGTCAATTTGAAAGGTGTATGATCAGAAAATAATAGAAAGAACACTTGTCATCCTGAATTATTTGTTTTGAGGGGAAGTGGTGGAGGCTCTAGTGGTTAGCGCACTAGATCGCAAATCAGGTCCTAGATTGAATCCAGCCCCTGGCGCCTAAGCTGAAGAACATAATGTTTCACCCTTTGATCCGTCATCGTCCCGGGAGGTTCCCTTATGCCTTATGTGCACAAAAGCGGCCTAAAACACCGATACATTTCATGTTCGATAAGTTTTGGTTCCTTTTAACCCCACACGCGGCGTCGGAGCATGGAGCTTCCGATACATGTACTTGAATCACTCGGGATATCTTCCCACATAATTTAAAGTATGTCAAATATTTAAAACTCTTACCGCTCTCCACGACAGATGTCCGCTTGCGTTTTCCCGACTTGTTCTGGACATGGTGATCTGAAGGCTCTGAAATGATGTAGGCACTATTGCACTCATACAAATTCCCTCCGAGTGTCTGGTGTTAGAGGCTAAATGCAATAAAATAATGGTCGAATGGGGCATTCGTATTTTACAAACGCAAACAGAACAAACGCGTAAAATAACATTCGAATGTCTATCCATATATCCTCATAGCCTTCACGAAGCATAACGTGAGCTAGTCTAACTGGTTACCGGAAGCTATTGTTTCGTGCGACCTACAATTGATAAATGCCCATTTCTATTTGAACTGTCAACTACTGATTCCCACCTTCACAAAAAATGAGTTGCATTTGGTTTCCTGGTGTTTTCGGGCCATTCTCTTGTTGTGGGCACTCGTCAGC
The DNA here is from genome assembly GCA_964019135.1 of Arenicola marina. Taxonomy (NCBI): domain Eukaryota; kingdom Metazoa; phylum Annelida; class Polychaeta; family Arenicolidae; genus Arenicola; species Arenicola marina. The sequence continues at coordinate 35,830,341 of OZ025257.1, read as the reverse complement.
GTTGCTGGCCGAGTCTGTCAAAGTTCCGTTTGGACGGATGTCCGTGCGTAATTTGGTGGAAACCGTAGGGTGTTCACATTGGTTGCTGGTGTCGCTACATTGATATTGAACTGGTGCATGTCCAGCTTGGCCCGTATCATGGTTCGGCATTCGAGCACCAACTCCGACAACCTGAAGTTAAGTTATACATATAACTCTTTATGCTATTACATACAGGAAAGGATCATTTTACAGTGGTCTCTCCATTAGAACTGATGGAGGCACTGCAGTGGGGTTTTTTTCGTGCATACATGTGTAATAATTCCTTGCTACGATGTCAATTCGCGTCTCTGACACTATGTACCAAAGCTAATCGGCAAACGTCCATTCGCATAGTACATGTAGTCTCTAAGTATGCTTACACGTTATTCGCTGATTTACTTGTTACTGAAAGTCTCTATTGGGGACAAACCGATATAGGACGAACGTTTGGATCATCTTATTGAAAATGTTGACTTTGCAAAGGTGGAAGCTGATTGTATGCGGATGAGAGCCCTGCCCTCCGCATCCCCATCCCATGATGTAGGCTACTTACCGGCTTCAGCTCAGTGGTGAAGTAGCGAACCACATCAGAGATGAAGTTCGCCGGTGTGCTCTCTCTGTCATCGTACCTCTCCAATTCCTTGTCGTGTTAGGAAATGGTAAGAAACAGATAACACGCACCTCTTTCAATATCACAGAATCAGGGCAGAATATATAACGGTTCCCTTTGTTATTGTAAAGGGAACCAACCCATTGATAGTTTAATTATCTCATCCCATTTCCTTTTTGCGACCCCAAGCCTCAAAGCTATCTTAATATTTCAAACAAATAGTCCGTCACTATTTTTCAAGCAGATAGTTTGATATAAGATTACACCTACTAGTCGTTATTAAAACAAGACGGTTGCACGAACAAAACACATAAGGATTTACGTTCTATGAAAACTATCTAAATGTATATAGTATACAGAGATCCTATCATTATCATATTACCTAAATTGCCAAATAGTCGATCGCGTAAACTTCAGATTACATAAAGTTTAACTTACCTCAAGTACTTCATCTTCAGTAACCTCACTCTCTACGCCTTGCAGCTGTGGACCCGACCCCGGCCCTGGACCCTCCTTCACTACCATGGGAACGCCTGGGAGGATTTTCATCACGAGTATACGGCGGAGTTTTCAAAATGGCCGAAGCCAGCATAAATGAAGTTACTATATACAGTGATATCGGCGAATGTAACACATCAATGAATGTTTGGAGCCTCCATAATAGTAAGGTACGTAATAACTAAGAATGAACTGATAACCAATATATGCGGCCTAATGCATCTATAACAAACGCAATAAAAGTATAGATAGGGATGTTGGGATTCTGGACGCAATGGGGTTAAAGACGTTAGGTTTCATGAATGAAACTAAAGTTCACTGCATTTGAGGTGTTCAGATATTACCGCGATCAAGCAAGACATAAACTTACAATTTAATAATAACAGAGACAGTTGACTGCGATCAAACAATTTACGAATGTACTACGAATAAAACCAGTTTAGGAGAGTCACTTAAATAAGGCTTTAATTTAGTGAGCCTTGCCACTCGATATTATAAAATCAAATTCCCTAATACTTACAGGTACCTGCTGCAATCATTACACCTTCGTTTCCAGTGAATGATCTATAGAAAGACAATAAATACTTTTTTTAAAAATAAATATCAATTCCTGCAAAGAGACAGTTGGCCTGACTCGACCTTTATCTGGACAAACCTATTGGATCATCGCCGTGATCATCATTCAACATAATTACCATGCTGTCATATAGCTGTCAATTAGTATTAACCAGGATAGAATACTATTTATTGCCTTTTCTCCAGCCCTTACCCTAGCCCCAAATGCTTGATCCCTAGGTCCGACCATGGCTGTTGACACAGAGTCGACATGTTTGATTCCTCGGGCTGCGTTCCTTGCTGCTGACGCTTATTAACAGCATCACCACCAGAAGCTGTCTCGAGGTGCTCGCATGTCGAGGAACCGGTTACCGACCGCTGTGGCTGTGATACATCCGGCATTCCACCCTGGTATTGTTTTGTTGGAATATCGTCGGGATATTTCTGTGAGAAAGAATTGTTTTAAAACATAGAACTCTTCCTTTATTGAATGCTATACATATTTTGCATTACAGAGCCAATTTAATTCTATACATCTACTATTTGTGAAACAAAGTTTCCCCCAAGCCACAATCATGTTCACACCAGGTACACGTTACATGCTTTAACTTGCCCTCTGATACCAAATTGTCGTACCTTGTAATACAACGACTTGAGAGTCTTGTACATCGCCAGTAATTCCTTCTGCACTGGCTTTTTTTTTCCTGTAACAGAAATGAAAAATCTTTCATTCGACAAACCGAAATTTCACTTGTTAACTATGAAATACATTGGTATTTTTTCAACTTACTCAACAATAGAAGTTTCATTGGCTCACATTCATTCAGTTCAGGCGTTTATGATTCTCATAAACTGGGTAAATATAGCATGTGTCTCCAGAAAGACAGAATGCCCAAAACAACCTCCAATGATGATTACCTTTGTTGGTGGGGCCCAGAAACGGTTTATTGTCAGGTCACCCTTGAGGGCGCCTAAATCTGCCTAGTCTGTTGAGCCGTTTAGGATGCTTATGGTTCTCATCAAATAGTTTATCATGTGTCTCCAGAAAGAAAGAATGCCAACCATTAATTTGTGTTGAATGATCCTTACCGTTAGCTCTATCCCCATTGTTGGGGCTCCGAAACGGTTCCCCCTCAGGCCACCCTTTGGGAGGCTTCTGCCACAAACGTGCTGAAACAGGTATATTTGCTTCGTTTAGTGCATGTGCGGATCGTGTATAATAATTCCAAGGAAAAATACCGGGTAAATACATGAGCATGAGGTAACATTCTCGCTAAAGTAATCAAGACTTACGCTTTTTGCCGTTTTTCCGGTTTTCATGTGGCGTGTTGCGATCGAATTTCAAGGATGTGACAAGGTAGACGCAGGCATTTTGTAGTTTCTTGACTGAAGAACTGCTATCGTAATGCAGAAATACCAATTCTGGACCTAATCAAGTGAAAAGTGTTATGTATCATGGTTACTGATTACTAAACAAATCAATTTGTTCATTAAGTATAGCTTAACTTGTGTTACCGCGAGATAAGGTTATTACGGCATACTTGGGACTTTCACGAACAGCAAATGACGCATACCGCAATTAATGTATGCATATATGAGACATAAACAACCATTTTTGGAAAATATCATGAAATTTAGTTTTTGATCATATATTTGTTTTATCGACTGTCGTTCGACATTGACAGTTTATTGTGATGTAGTGAAACAATGAAATAAAGAAGTAAATACTCACGACTTGGGGATGTGCCAGGGTCGGTCTGAAATTTGAAAGACGCTAAAGTCGTTCATTTACACCAGCGGATTAAATAATAATTAGATCTCATAATTATCTGTTTTTTCTACAGGTTTTTAACTTAGGTTTTCAAGAATAGAAACCCGTAACATATACATATTGTCGTTCAGAAACGTTCACATCAAAGCATGTCAAACCACGGAGGTTACTTTAAGTGTAGCAAAGCACGATATGCCGACAAAGGTCAACACCTTAGTGAGTAATTGTAATGCTTCCTCTGTCAGAGGTTTTTTGACGTTGACGCCAATTCAAAGACTAATATTACTGGGCGACCTGTTCTCGCGCTGATTGGCTGGCTGGGAGGTAAATAGTGAACTTGACCTAATCGTAGACCGACTTAGTTACCTCGGGTTTTGAGATGCCATTTATCCACAACATACCAACCTTCCAAACCAGGACTACAACTGCAACTTACATCATATTCCATGGGAAGCGTGGTATTCGATCCCGCCTTAGCTTGGTCGTCATCACTTGGCATGCTCACTGGGGGATCACTTGGTAACTCACTTGTTGATGTCATCGTAGTCCTGAGAATTAATCAAAACATGTCGATACGTTGATGAGAAGATCACCCAGGAAATGTGCTCAAATGCTACACTATATACATTCACTGACTATAACCTAATTAGACATTGACGCACACAACGTTAGGTTGTGTAAGTGCCGCATCTCCCCACCTCCCCCGCCGGCCCCACATATCCCTGTCCAAGCCCATGCATGTAAGGCAGGATCTGCCCCTCCAATCATAGCCAACCAACCTGCAACTAGAAATAGGGGCTGCGGCCGGAGGGGACTCTCTCCTCTCTAAAAAAACTTGCGACGAGGGTGGGGGTTGGGGTGAAAATAACCGCGGGTATCCACCAATTTTGTTTTTACAATACCTCAGATGGCATTGATTTTGCGGGGAAAAACGTCATTCTCAATTCCTCAATAAGGCCGGCTAATGGGAAAAAAATGACTTTAACAGTCCCTGACATCCCTTTACAGGTTTCAAAGATGTTGGAACAGAGGCTGTGTTTTGTGCCACGTAAAGCACCGTAATATACACAAGCTGATCCAGGACATTGCAAAAAGGGGGCAGGGTGAACAGGGATTTCTAACGTCATGTCAAGATTGGTTGTTGTCACACGGCGAGGCTCAATTAGAGGTTTGGGGGATTCCGTGGGACGAAGCGAGAGAGAAACCGGAGGAGATCGTAAGATGGTTTAGCAGTTAATCAACAGGATATACCACCCGGAGGAACCAGAGATTGGCAGATAGCTATCGGACCGCTGTGGCCAGTGGTACTGGCAGGAACGGACTACTCCTCCAGCCCTTCTGCCTATACTAATAGTGTCGCTTTACTGTGTCTGTGGAAGGAACATTGCTGTTTTAAATCTGACAAAATAACCGCTCTATGCAAACTTGTGTGCATGGAGAAGTCACGCGCCACACCTTACCACGGAAGTGGCAATGGTCAATCTATACGTTTTAGTCGGACCTTGCTTGACATTATAGGAACACTAAGTCTGCATCAGAAATCTGAGTGGAAAGTCGTATAGCTTTCAAAACACGAAACAACAGGGTTCACACCAATGATTTGCAAATCGATAACGAGGAAGACCATGAAAGCTCCCCCCCCCCCCGCCCCATGAAACAGGTCTGAGTCCAAAAGATTCGCCAAAACTTAGAGGCTGCTTACAAACTAGCGTTTTACTCGAAAGCGAAAAAAAGGACATCCAAAGGCCAACTATGACTTGATAAAAGACTTGGTGAAATGATAAAATGGTGTTAGTGCGAAATGTGCCATAAACTGGCTGATCGCTGGTTAGAGCACGTGTTTGTGGTCTTGGCGCAGCCAGATCCGGACATAATCCTGTTCGAGGCCAAGGGCAAAAGCGAGTATTGCTTTGCAACATGTTGCTTCCCATCAGCTGTAGAGGGCAATAACGAGGAACGGGAAAAGCGGCTGTTAGATATTTTTCTGTGGAGACGAAAGTCTAATACAGTCTTCAAGCGTCTGACGACATCCGATGAGAGTGAGGAGGTAGAAAAATCGTTCTGATTTTTAAACCTGTACCTGCACTAAGAAAAAGGCCTATTGCTGCACGAAGGGAAAGTATCACTGCAGATGTGATACCCGTTGTCCCAGCAGCAGATGCAACGCTTACGAAAATCATCGAGCGGTTGAGGACGAACCTGTGCCTGAACCTGTGCATGAACCTGTGTCTGAACCTGTGCCTGAACCTGTGCCTGAACCTGTGCCTGCACCTCGCTGATCACAACGACAGGGTCAACGGTCAACAAATTTTTAATTCCAAATGACCACTACAGTGAACGAAGGGCCAGCTTACCTTGGTCCTTGTCTGGCTTTTGATACCAAGGCAAACTTACGATAGGTCTACGGGTTTTAACCTTTTTTTTCTCATTTTTTTGGGAGTTAAAGTTGCTGCCTCCTAGCTAATCACCGTGAGGTCACTTCATCTTAAATTATTTTCGAAGGGAGCTAGCCTCAACGGCAATTTAATGGACACCTCAAAACCTAAAAATATAAATCTCAATTGTGAAAAAATATGCCCTGTCACTCACGGCAAAGATATTAGTACACCAAGATAGGTCATACGGCGCGCGCCCATTGTAAAATGTGTAAGGCGGCGAGTAGTGGCGAGCGACTAACGTCGGGCTGCCAATGCGCTGACGTCTGACGACATCCGCAGTCTGCGTGATCAGCGGCGCCCTGTTAACTAAAAATATGATGCATATCTGTAAAATATGTGTAATTTTGTAGTGTTGATGCGGCAATGATTAGGCCTAGCTGTTAGTGCCACCAAGGCGTTATATATATATATTTCGAGAACGTCATCCACTGGCAGTCTACTGTTTGCTTGCTTTTTTTTGTTTTGTCTTTTGAGGGGGTGGGGGCGGGGTGATTTTGCTAACTTGCTGATAATTTTGCTGCTTGTTAGCGATTATAATAAGACTACAACTTCATAATTATTTAGCACAGGTGTCAGTTGGGGGGGGGGGGGGCGCTGGTTTCCCTAACTTGCTGATAATTTCAACTTGCCTGATCGATTTTTAAATGCCTTTACTGGCATCACTTGCCCGCTTCGTCGTGGGCGATAATAGAGAATTGTCAGCAGCTGTGGAGGTGATAATCGATGTACCATATCCATGACTGATAAAGTTAATGCAAGAAGCAGGTTTCATCTTTTTCCTTGGGGAATCTGAAAAACGACATTCCTGGACATTTCTGTCGCGAATTCGAACAAACTTGAAGTTGATGCCTGCTGACGGTGGCACTGTACAACACTACGCGCTCACCGCTTGGCGGCGCCACCGGAGAACGATTAAAAGGAAATCGCCGTATGACCTATCTTGGTGTACTAATATCTTTGCTTACGGTTCGGTCCTTGTCTGTCGTATCCGTGTCCAACTTCCTGGTTCCTAGGCATCCACACGGAGATGTTGGAGTTTCTGGTTGGAAACTTGGCGCTGACTTGTGGACACACGAAGGCGAAATTAATCCAGGAGACTTCTCGGGACAATGAAATGGGGCTGGATGAAGCTAACACAAGAGGCACGTACCACCGACTTCGTGCTCGCCACTCGTTGACTGGTTGGTCCGCTACTCTGCACACATCACACCGCCTGCTTATACCAACTCTGGTTACTATAGTCATGACTTGAAGCACACTGCGCATGTCATGATGTCATCCACCCACTCATGTTTATCGTGGTTAACCAGGTGTGGTTAACCAGGCCGCAAGGCCTAATAATAATTTAGTAGGCCGATGCTGAAGACAGAAAGACAGAAAGACCACGAAAATAGTGAAGTTGGAAAGACAGAAAGACAGAAAGATAGAAAGGCGAAATGGTGAAGTTGGAAAGACAAAAAGATAGAAAGACGAAATAGTGAAGTTGGAAAGACAGAAAGAAAGATCTTTCTTATGCCTACGGCTATTGAATTAAGGATTAATACTAAGTTTTATATACACTGTAGGCCTGGTGGAGCAGGTAGAAAAAATGGCGCACCATGAGATACACTCAGACCAAACACCAAAAAGACTGATAGCGCTCCAAATGGTCACCTTTCATGATGTAAATTACCAATTTTCTAACAAATTATACAATTTTAGTTTTTTGTTACACTTTTGAATAGCCTTACTTACCCCCCATCAACGCTATAACTTTCATCGTGTCACAGAAGTTACAAATAGGGTAACCATTTCATTGTTTAATAGACCTTAATCAAATATATGTTTTTTAAAACGCCTTTCTGGTGTACACCCTTTTCCCTACGGTACATGGCCAATTAACCTTTACGTTTTTGAATAGCCCTACTCCTGCCCCATCTACGCTATAACTTTCATCGTGTCACAGAATCTACAAATAGGGTAACCATTTCATTTTGTAATAGACCTTAATTAAATATATATTTTTTAAAACGCCTTTCTGGTGTACACCCTTTTCCCTACGGTACATGGCCAATTAACCTTTACGTTTTTGAATAGCCCTATTCCTGTCCCATCTACGCTATAACTTTTATCGTGTGACAGAATCTGCAAATAGGGTAACCACTTCATTGTTTAATAGACCTTAATTAAATATATGTATTTTTTAAAAAGCCTTTCTGGTGTACACCCTTTTCACTACGGCACATGGCCAATCAACCTTTACGTTTTTGAATAGCCCTAATCCTGCCCCATCTACGCTATAACTTTCATTGTGTCACAGAAGCTACACATAGGATAACCATTTCATTCTTAAATATATCTTAATTAAATATATATTTTTTAAAACGCCTTTCTGGTGTACACTCTTTTTACTACGGCACATGGCCAATTAACCTTTACGTTTTTGAATAACCCTATTCCTGCCCCATCTACGCTATACATTTCATCGTGTCACAGAAGTTACAAATAGGGTAACCATTTCATTGTTTAATAGACCTTAATTAAATATATATTTTTTACAACGTCTTTCTGGTGTACACCCTTTTTGCTACGGCACATGGCCAATCAACCTTTACGTTTTTGAATAGCCCTACTCTTGCCCCATCTACGCGATAACTTTCATCGTGTCACAGAATCTACAAATAGGGTAACCATTTCATTTTTTAATAGACCTTAATTAAATATATATTTTTTAAAACGCCTTTGTGGTGTGCACCCTTTTCCCTACGGTACATGGTCAATTAACCTTTACGTTTTTGAATAGCGATTACAGGGACTGTTGTAGAAAACTAGTGTATTTAACTTTTATTGATGAAGTTAAACATAAAATTCAAATTAAACTGCCGCCGCTTCCTCCGCGCTTTTCCGAACTACTTACTGTTTGATTAACGACGTCATAATCAGCGGGTAAGATATGTCCGTGAGAGGAAATAGTTCTCACAGGCGGCACCAAATTATGCTGTATAACAACATATTCCATGAAATGAAGGTCATATTTTATTATTCAAAAGCGTATATTTCTTGTTTTAGACAATCGAGTCGCTTGCTAATATAGCCGGTCGCTTGCTCATGCGTCGGTCTGATGCTCGTCTCCCAGAAACTCTAAGCTGGTACAAGTATACAAGCGAAGTTGGGGCCGCGGAACCAGGTTAGCGAAAGCTATGCCGCGTGTGTGACATGAGTTATTTCAATGCGTTTGCTCAGTTTGGGGCTGAGCAAGCCAGAAAGGAAACAGTTTCAGAATACCCAATAACCGATGCCATTGATTCATTAAAACGTGATAAACCTTCATAAAATTGGCCGTGATGACCTTTGTTTCCAATTTTGTCGAAGATCACCGAATCTAATTTGTGGTGTTGACCGTAACTTTGGTTGCCAAGGCAAGGGGAATATAGAATTAAGACTGTGAATGTATGGTTATTTATTACCAATACGTGAAATAAATATATGCTTTACTTGCAAGAAATTCCTTATTGACTAGTTATTTACATCGGAGTTTTTAGGTTTTCTTTTGTGCAGAGGTCTTATTATCGCTTCCGCCTAGGTCCTTATAGAAACTCACGAGATTTTAGAATCACATTAAACAAACGACTGACAGGTTTAACGTTTAACAATGTTTACATCATTTTAAATATCTTGTATACCAGACCATTGGGGTGATATACCATTAGGAAGCTGTTTTATTACGCTTGGCAATTAAGTGATATCTAAGTCGCGATTCGATACGTCAGAACTGTTGCTACCTTAGTTCCACTGCAGTCTTGTTCACATGAGAGACGTTAACGCCATTATCGCAGGCAGCAGGCCTCATTTATAAATGACCCAAACAAATTTGGATGGCTATATACTTTTATTCGTCTTGAATAATCAAATCATGATAATAGTAAAAATTCATGTCATACTAATGGCCACAATAAGAAAATTAGTCATATTCATAATGTAGTCAATAACAGCAAAGGAGACTCCAATCAAAAATATGCACCTACTATTATTTTTGTAAACAAAAAAAGAATAGAAAGAGAGATTTTCTATTCTTTTTTTGTTTTGTTTTTTGTTAAAATGACCCAAAATAAGTTGTCAATTTTTCGAAAATCTAGAGATCTAGAATTTACGATATATTAAATTAGGTAGCTTGACATATATAACACCTTGGGATATGGCAATCAAGTGAGTACTTGCTTGTAATATAGTTTTTAACATATTTTGTGATGCCTTGTTAACTATGAGTGTTAGAAACTCGAGAGTAGTTAGATCCTGAGCTTATAATACTAATTTAACTACACCTGATACACTTGGTTGTAAACTAGGCTATCCGCGTCACATCGAGATGATCTAAATCTGTTGAGAGTACAATTTCTCTCCTTCTTTAACGCTTCACAATCGCTGTTCCACCAGATCACTGATGGTTGATTGCGTCCTGACCCCCGGGGCCGAAAGCTAGTGCGCGTACAGAAGTGCCCGGATAGCCATATCTATACTAATAAAATGAAGCTGTCTGTCTGTCTGTCTGTCCCACCTATGCGCCCGATGCACCGGCTACATGCAGCTCCAGCCGCCTTGGATGTGTCGACAATGTCGTTGGATTCCTGTCGCCTTTCCCGCAGTCACCAAACTGCCGGGAATCTTTGAGGCTTGAGTTGGCGGTGGGGTGAGAGGCCACTCTGGATGTAGAAGCGGCGCTGGGAATCTTTGAGGCTTGAAGTGGCGGTGGGGGTGAAAGGCCACTATGGATGCACACTTGCGACGCCGGGAATCTTTGAGGCTTGAGGTGTCGGTGGGGGTGAGAGGCCACTCTGGGTGCACATGAGACGCCAGGAATCTTTGAGGCTTGAGGTGGCGGTGGGGGTGAGGTTCTCTCTGGATGTAGAAGCGACGCCGGGAATCTTTGAGGCTTGAGGTGGCGGTGGGGTGAGAGCCCACTCTGGATGTAGAAGCGACGCCGGGCATCTTTGAGGCTTGAGTTGGCGGTGGGGTGAGAGGCCACTCTGGATGTAGAAGCGGCGCTGGGAATCTTTGAGGCTTGAGTTGGCGGTGGGGTGAGAGGCCACTCTGGATGTAGAAGCGGTGCTGGGAATCTTTGAGGCTTGAGGTGGCGGTGGGGGTGAAAGGCCACTATGGATGCACACTTGCGACGCCGGGAATCTTTGAGGCTTGAGGTGTCGGTGGAGGTGAGAGGCCACTCTGGGTGCACATGAGACGCCAGGAATCTTTGAGGCTTGAGGTGGCGGTGGGGGTGAGGTTCTCTCTGGATGTAGAAGCGACGCCGGGAATCTTTGAGGCTTGAGGTGGCGGTGGGGTGAGAGCCCACTCTGGATGTAGAAGCGACGCCGAGAATCTTTGAGGCTTGAGGTGGCGGTGGGGGTGAGAGCCCACTCTGGATTTAGAAGCGACGCCGGGAATCTTTGAGGCTTGAGGTGGCGGTGGGGTGAGAAACCACTCTGGATGTAGAAGCGACGCCGGGAATCTTTGAGGCTTGAGGTGGCCGTGGGGTTGAGAGCCCACTCTGGATGTAGAAACGGCGCCGAGAATTAGCTCCCATCACTGCTGTTCGGGTCAACTCAACCTCAAGCAGGCATCCCGAATCAAACCCTCAGTTGTAATCATGGCCCCGCATGGCTCCGGCAAAGATACATTTCACAATTTGTATGCACAATGGCATTTTGAGCACACATTTTCGCACAAAGAGCATATCATCTCTGAGGCCGTGGTCGGAGGGCCCGTTTGGGTCGCCCTTGGACGAGGGAGCAGATGGAGGCCCTCCTTGAACTTGCCGTTTGTCCCAGGGCAGAGTCTCTTCGGTAAAGGTGGTCCGGGCTCTGTGAGCAAAATTAACAAATCAGGGTCAATTTGAAAGGCGTATTATCAGGAAATAATAGAAAGAACACTTGTCATCCTGAATTATTTGTTTGGAGGAGAAGTGGTGGAGGCTCTAGTGATTAGCGCACTAGATCGCAAATCAGGTCCTAGGTTCGAATCCAGCCCCTGGCACCTAAGCTGAAGAACATAATGGGTCACCCTTTGATCCGTCATCGTCCCGGGAGGTTCCCTTATGCCTTATGTGCACAAAATCGGCCTAAAACACCAATACATTTCATGTTCGATAAGTTTTGGTTCCTTTTAACCCCACACGCGGCGTCGGAGCATGAAGGTTCCGATACATGTACTAGAATCACTCGGGATATTAAAACTCTTACCGCCTTCCACGACAGATGTCAGCTTGCGTTTTCTCAACTTGCTCTGAATATGGTGATCTGGAGGCTCTGAAATGATGAAGGCACTATTGCACTCATACAAATTCCCTCCGAGTGTCTGGTGTTGGAGGCTAAATGCAAAGAAATAATGGTCGAATGGGGCATTCGTATTTTACAAACGCAAACAGAACAAACGCGTTAAATAACATTCGAATGTCTATCCATATATCCTCATAGCCTTCGCGAAGCATGACGTGAGCTACTGGTTACCGGAAGCTATTGTTTCGTGCGACCTACAATTGATAAATACCCATTTTTATTTTAACTGTCAACTACTGATTCCCACCTTCACAAAAAATGAGTTCCATTTGTTTTCCTGGTGTTTTCGGGCCATTCTCTTGTTGTGGGCACTCGTCAGCGTTGCTGGCCGAGTCTGTCAAAGTTCCGTTTGGACGGATGTCCGTGCGTAATTCGGTGGAAACCGTAGGGTGTTCACATTGGTTGCTGGTGTCGCCACATTGATATTGAACTGGTGCATGTCCAGCTTGGCCCGTAAAATGGTTCGGCATTCGAGCACCAACTCCGACAACCTGAAGTTAAGTTATACATATAACTCTTTATGCTATTACATACAGGAAAGGATCATTTTACAGTGGTCTCTCCATTAGAACTGATGGAGGCACTGCAGTGAATTTTTTTTCGTGCATAGATGTATAATAATTCCTTGCCACGATGTATATTCGCGTCTCTGTCAATATGCCCCAAAGCTAATCGTCAAACGTCTATTCGCATAGTACATGTAGTCTCTAAGTATGCTTACACGTTATTCGCTGATTTACTTGTTACTGAAAGTCTCTATTGGGGACAAACCGATATAGGACGAACGTTTGGATCATCTTATTGAAAATGTTGACTTTGCAAAGGTGGAAGCTGATTGTATGCGGATGAGAGCCCTGCCCTTCGCATCCCCATTCCATGATGTAGGCTACTTACCGGCTTCAGCTCAGTGGTGAAGTAGCGAACCACATGAGAGATGAAGTTCGCCGGTGTGCTCTCTCTGTCATCGTACCTCTCCAATTCCTTGTCGTGTTAGGAAATGGTAAGAAACAGATAACACGCACGTACCTCTTTCAATATCACAGAATCAGGGAAGAATATATAACGGTTCCCTTTGTTATTGTAAAGGGAACCAACCCATTGATAGTTTAGTTATCTCATCCCATTTCCTTTTTGCGACCCCAAGCCTCAAAGCTATCTTAATATTTCAAACAAATAGTCTGTCATTATTTTTCAAGCAGATAGTTTAATATCAAATTACACCTACTAGTCGTAAATAAAACAAGACGGTCGCACAACACAAAACACATACCGATTTACGTGCTATCAAAACTATCTACATGTATATAGTATATAGAGATCCTATCATTATCATATTGATTAAATTGCCAAATAGTCGATTGCTTAGTATTATACTTCAGATGACATAAACGTACCTCAAGTACTTGATCTTCAGTAACCTCACTCTCTGCGCCTTGCAGCTGTGGACCCGGCCCCGGCACCGGGCCCTCCTTCACTACCATAGGAACGCCCGGGAGGTTTTCATCACAAGTATACGGCGGAGTTTTCAAAATGGCCGAAGCCAGCATAAATGAAGTTACTATATAGAGTGATATAGGCGAATGTAACACATCAATGAATGTTTGGAGCCTCCATAATAGTAAGGCATACAATAACTAAGAATGAACTGATAAATGATATATGCGGCTTTATGCATCTATAACAAACGCAAGAAAAGTATAGATCAGGATGTTGGGATTCTGGAGACAATGGGTTAAAGACATTAGGTTTCATGGATGGAACTAAAGTTCACTGCATTTGAGGTGTTCAGATGTTACCGCGATCAAGCAAGAGCTAAACTTACAATATAGTAATAGCAAAAACAGTTCAGAAAAGTCTCTTATATGGCTAAAATTTTGTGCACAATTAAGCAAAACCTTAGAGTACGATATTTTAAATTATTTAATTTCCTTTAAACTTACATCCTATAGTTAGTCCACCTTGGTTTTCATTAACTTCAGCATTTGAATCCTGTCGGTCGTTAGCACCGCAGTCGGCTGGCAACCTGGCTGGCGAAAGGTGGCAGAAGAGAACCAAAAAACAAATTCTTCAGTTGGTCTGACCCTTAATATAAACCAACCTATTGGTTCATTGCCTTATACTACTTGGATCATCGTTAACATAGTTATGATGTCGATTGACCAAACAATTCTATTACATCTACCACAAGGTTGATTACGCGTGTCTTCGCAAAGTAACATAGAGATCTCATTTAGTGTTAACCAGAATACAATGCACTGTTGTTTCTCCAGCTCTTACCCTGGCCCCAAACGTTTGATCCCAAGTTCCGAACACGTTGGTCGACACGGTGTCGACATGCTGGATTCTTCGGGCTGCTTTCCTTGCCGCAGATTCGTGACAACACTACCACCAGCAGCCGTTTTGGGTAGGGCAGAGTCCCAGTGCCCGGCTTCTGGTGGCTGTGACTGGAAGCTCTCCAAAGTCGGTGACACACCATCACTTGCTTGCCCATATTTCTGTGACAAAGCAATTTTTGTGAAACATAAAACTCGTCCCGTGGTGAATGTTATACATGTTTTGCATTAGACCTACTGAGCCAGTGCATGCATAACATAACATAACTAACAACACAACACAGTACACAAACTATATTTTACCGGGTAATTCGCTACATCTATGATTTCCGAAGGAACTTTTATCAATGCCGTAGTCATGAACCCGTGAGGTAAAGATTACATACTCTCATTTGTTCTCTGATGCATATGGCTGTAGGCCTACCTTGGTGAACAGCCACTTGGCAATTTTATACATTCGTAGTAATGCCTCCTTTTGTGGCCTTCCTGGAACGAAAGTGATAAATCTTTCAACACGTCAAACCAAAATTGTACTTACTAATTTGGTGCCTGCGCATTTACAACTGGCCCAACAAGGGAAATTTCATTGGCTTAAATTTAACAAGTCTGTTGAGCCATTTAAGGCGCTTATGGTTATTTACAAATAAATGTATCGTGTGTCTCCAGAAAGACAGAATGCCAACCATTAACCCTTACCCATTTCTCCGTGCTTGTTGTTTGGGTCGAGAAACGGTTCATTCTCAGGCCACCCTTCGAGACGCGTCTTCCACAAACCTCGTACTGAAACACGCGTATTTGTTTTGATTAGTTTATGTACAGTTAGTGTATAACAATTCTTAGGTAAAGACGTGAGCACGAGGTCACATTTTCGCCGTAACAATGAGTTATTAAATCAGGAACATGAACTCACTCTTTCGTGTTCTTATGCCGGCTTCATGTAGCTTGTCCAAGCCGTAAGTCAAGATGATGACAAGGTAGCGGTAGGCTGATCGTATGTCGTCAACTGAAGAACTGCTATCGAGATGCAGGTTCACCAATTCTAGGCCAAATCAAGAGTAAAGTGTTATATAATGGATATATACTGATTATGAAACAAATCAATGGATTCATTAAGTAGAGCTTTAGTTAATTGAGTTACCGCGGGATAAATTTATCACGGCATATATGGGACTTTCACCAGCAGAAAATGTACTCATTGTTCTCATTTTTCAATTATGCAGTTAAGCTATGAACGATATGTGAAGTATACATTATGTGAATGAATACAACTAACATTGGGTTACCATGAAGCATACCGCAACGACTGTATTTTTATGTGAGAGACAAACAACCATTTTTTGAGAATGTCACAAAATTTAGGTTTTAACCATATAATTGTAGGTAGGCTAGTTTGTTCTGTGGTTTGTCGCTTGTCGATCGACACTGACAGCTCGTTTTTTTGTAGTGAAACAATGAAATAAAAACGTAAATACTCACGACTTGGGGATGTGCCAGGGTCGGTCTGAAATTTGAAAGACACTTAAGTCGTTCATTTACACCAGTGGATTAAATAATAATTAGATCTCATAATTATCTGGTTCTTGCTCCTGGTTTTTAACATAAGTTTTCAAGAATAGAAGCCGTAACATATACATGTTGTCGTTCAGTTCACATCAAAGCATGTCAAACCACGGAGGTTACTTTAAGTATAGCAAAGCACGATATGCCGACAAAGGTCAACACCTTAATGATTAATAGTAATGTTTCCTCTGTCAAAGGTTTTTTTGACGTTGACGCCAATTCAAGGACTAATAGAACTGGGCGACCTGTTTTCACGTTGATTGGTTGGCTGGGGGGTAAATAGTGAACTCGACGTAATCGTAGACCGGCTTAGTTACCTCGGGTTTTGAGATGCTATTTATCCACAACATACCAACCTTCCAAACCAGGACTACAATTGCAACTTACATCACATTCCATGGGAAGCGTGATATTCAATCCCGCCTTAGCTTGGTCGTCATCACGTAACACGCTCACTGGTGGATCACGTGGCACCTCACTTGTTGACGTCATCATAGTCCTGAGAATTAATCAAAACATGTCGATACGTTGATTGAGATGATCACCCAGGAAAAGTGCTTAAATGGTACACCATATATGTTAACTGACTCTAACCTAATTATACATTGACGCACACAACTTTAAGTTGTGTAAGTGCCGGCTCTCCCCACTTCCCCCGCCGGCCCCACATAGCCCTGTCCAAGCCCATGCATGTAAACCAGGATCTGCCCCTCGAATCATAGCCAACCGATGAAAGGAAGACATGACAAGTGACATATCCATAATTTTTTTGGACAAAAAGAGACTTTCAGCGGCGGAACCCGGGGGCGGATCTATGAAATTAGAAATAGGAGCTGCGGCCGGAGGGGACTGTCTCTTCTCTAAAAACAACTTGCGACGAGGGTGGGGGTTGGGGTGAAAATAACCGCGGGTGTCCACCAATTTTGTTTTTACCATACATCAGATGGCCTTGATTTTGTGGGGAAAAACGTCATTCCTAATTCCTCAATCAGGCCGGGTCATTGAAAAAAATGGACTTTAACAGTCCCTAACATCCCCTTACAGGTCTCAAAGATGTTGGAAAAGAGGCTGCGTTTTTGGGCCACGTAAAGCACCGTAATATATCACAGGCTGATCCAGGACATTGCAAACAGGGGGCAGGGTGAACAGGGGTTTTTAAAGTCATGTTACGATTGCTTGTTGTCATACAGCGTGCCAGATGGCGCCATTTGAGCGAGGCTCAATTAGAGGTTTGGGGGATTCCGTGGGACGAAGCGAGAGAGAAACCGGAGAAGATCGTAAGATGGTTTAGTAGTTAATCAACAGGATATACCACCCGGAGGAACAAGAGATTGGCAGATAGCTATCGGACCACTGTGGCCAGCGGTACTGGCAGGAACGGACTACTCCTCCCGCCCTTCTGCCTGAAATAATAGAGTCGCTTTACTGTGTCTGTGGAAGGAACATTTCTGTTTTCAACACAATAACCGCTCTATACGCACTTGCGTGCATGGGACAGTCACGCGCCACACCTAACCACGGAAGTGGGAATGGTCAATGTATACGTTTAAATCGGACCTTGCTTTACGTGATAGAAACACTAAGACCGTATCAGAAATCTGACTGGAAAGTCGTATAGCATTATTAGTACACGCCTACATCGCAACAAAACACGAAACAACAGGGTTCACGCCGATGATTTGCAAATCGATAACGAGGAAGACCATGAAAGCCCCCTCCCCCCCCACCCCCCGCCCCATGAAACAGGCCTACGTCCAAAAGATTCGCCAAAACCTAGAGGCTGCGTACAAACTAGCGTTTTAGTCAAAAGCGAGAAAAAGAACATCAAAAGGCCAACTATGACTTAAAAACTCGAGGATGAAATGATAAAATGGTGTTAGTGCGAAATGTGCCATAAACTGGCTGATCGCTAGTTAGAGCACGTGTTTGTGGTCTTGGCGCAGCCAGATCCGGACATACTCCTGTTCGAGGCCAAGGGCCAAAGCGAGCGTTGCTTTGCAACATGTTGCTTTCCATCAGCTGTAAAGGGCATTAACGAGGAACGGGAAAAGCGGCTGTTAGATATTGGCCTGTGGCGACGAAAGTCTAATACAGTCTTCGAGCGTCTGACGACATCCAATGAGAGTGAAGAGGAAGAAAAATCGTTCTGATTTTTAAACCTGTACCTGCACCAAGAAAAAGGCCTATTGCTGCACGAAGGGAAAGTCTCACTGCAGATGTGATACCCGTTGTCCCAGCAGCAGGTGCAACGCTTACGAAACTCATCGAGCGGTTGAGGACGAACCTGTACCTGAACCCGTACCTGAACCTGTGCCTGCACCTGTACGTTAACCTGTACCTGAACCTGTGCCTGAACCTGTGCCTGAACCTGTGCCTGAACCTGTGCCTGAACCTGTGCCTGCTGTCACCTATTCATGAGTTATGATTTTGAGTTATCGATGTCGGTTTCACCTGTGTCAAGGAGTGCCACAGTTGGCCGAGTAATTAAGTTGTGTGAGCGTTCTAGGTGTCAGCATCTGGGAAGGTCTAATTGCGTGACTGTGTACGAGTTAATTTTAGTGTCTTTGGTTAATTGCAGTAGAGATGGGAGTGGCAGTAGCCGGTATATATAGAACCGCAGTATAGAGCTAAACAGAGACAGATGACAGATGAGGTTTCTGTGGTGAGGCTGTGTGCCAGAGCGTTGTTAGGCTGTGTGCCAGCGCTTTATTAGGCTGTGTGCCATGATATTGTGAGGCTGTGTGCCATGATATTGTGAGGCTGTGTGCCATGATATTGTGAGGCTGTGTGCCAGGTGTTGTATATTGTGCGGCTGTGTGCCAAGGTGACAAGTTTGGAAGATGGTGTGAGAGCTGGGTGCCAGATATGTTAACGGAAATGGTGAATGTTCACGTAAGTGTCTCAAGTGTACTTATTTGTTTATATTTCAGAAGTTCAAACATGTATTGCCACCAATGTATATGTATATACCTTGCCCAATAATTATGACGTGTTTATATTTAATTATAGCTGAATGCTGAGAGAAGCGGACTTGTACGAAAGAATTCTAGCTGCCATGTATGACGAAAACGAGAAAGAAAGAGGCGGAAAGAAAGAAGAGTTTTATTGTATCGTGTAAATACAATCTTTCGCCCTCAATTTTGTCCATTGTTGTTGTTACGTTATAAATTACCCCTAGACGAACGTGACAATGGGGGCTCGTCCGGGATGTATCTAAAATGTATAACTGATTGTGCAGAACTCCTTCCTCGCGCATACGTATTGCGGTTGGCTTATTTATTTATTTTTCTCCGTATGATTATACTAAGCCAATAATTTATGTCAAACGTGTCAATTGTACCACCATGGTCGATTTATGTTTAAACTTGTGCTCAGATGTTTCAGCTGCTTATCACTTGGGAGTTTCACTAGTTTGTATACGGAACCGCACGTGGAGTGTACTTCTCATGTTGTCAGTTTGGAGGCGTGTTGTGGAATATCAAGCAGTGGACCGAAGCAGGTGGTCTTTATATCTCTTGTTGGGTGAGTGAAATCTACATATTGTTTTTGACTGAGATCGCTAATCCAGTTTATTCACTCAAACGAAACCCCGACACCAGCTCACGTGATACTGTTAATTACTCATTCATAGATTCTTAGTTGTCAAGTTGTGGAAATGGATAACGTAGAGTTCAAAGAGTTAATAGAGCTTGGCAAGCAATTGGGTTATGCCGATAAAGAGCTAAAAGACTTCGTGGAAAAAAAAGAGAAAGAAAGGTTAGAAACTCGTAGATTGGACTTGGAGAGAGAACGAGATGAGAGGGAGAGAGAACGAGATGAGAGGCGTATGAAACGAGAGTTTGAAATAACTAAACTTGAAAAAGAGACTAAACTAGAAAAGGTTAGGAAAGACGCCGAAACAGAAAGTATTTCTACTACTCATCACCGACATGTTCCGGTCCCTAAGTTACCTACATTCCAAGACGGTAAAGACAATATTGACGCCTATTTGAATCGATTTGAAAGGTTTGCTAATTCTCAGGAATGGCATACGGATGACTGGGCAACTGCTCTTAGTGCACTACTTACTGGACGGGTGTTGGAAACCTACTTCAGGATGTCAATAGAAGACGCCAGTGATTATGATAAAGTTAAAAGCGCTTTACTACACAGATATCAGTTGACCAAAGATGGATACAGAACAAAGTTTTTTGACACTAATGTTGAACCAGGACTGACACCGAGTGAACAGATGGCTCGACTCCGCAGTAATTTGACCAGGTGGGTTGAGTTATCAGACGTTAAGATGACGTACAACGAACTGAGTGATCTCTTCATTAGAGAACAATTTCTTCGATGCTGCAGTCTTGATTTGCGCACATATATTCGTGAGAAAGATCCTCACTCTAGTGACTCCGTCGAAGAATATGCTGAGCGCTACTTGCAAATTCACGGTTGTACATTAGACGGTAAGAAAACGCGCGTAGTGACACGTGACAGAGACATGCAGAAAAACGGGACCGACAAACGTTGTTATAAATGCAAGCGAATCGGACATGTTGCAGACAGATGTCGTAGTAATGTAACTACATATGAAGATCGGAAACAGGCAAATAACTCTGCTCCCTCCACTTTTGATAGACGACGATGTTTCCTTTGTGACAAATCAGGTCATATAGCCAGAGAATGTCGTAACTCCAAAACTACAGGGGCAATATTCATAATCTCCTCGTAAGTTACGCACGAAAAGTCCATTTTCGTCTTAGCCTCACCACCTCGTTGTGATGGGGTTCATGATTAAGAAATCTCCTTCAATATAATTTTATCACTTTCTTAATTCAGAAAATCCACTTTTGGGGTGACTACTTTTGTATTTTTAACCCGATAATCGCTTGACAAATCTTCCACTTAGCGCTAAGTCTAGTGGCGTAGCCTAAGTGGCGATTATGAATACGCCCCCAGGTGTTAAACAAAGAGCGGGTGCAATGATGTTGACGAATACCGTAGACACTAGTGGTGCTGACTTGTCGATGTCAGATAATGCTCTTGAGAATGCTGACGTAGAAACCGCTGGTTGTTGCGTAATGAGAGTATCTGATGAAAATGTAATGGAGTGCATCCAGGATGGTCAGTTGAAATTAGCTAATGGCAAATCTCTCCCAATTGTAAGTGGAGGTTGTTCAGAACCAAGCGCTGATTCCACGGGAATGCCTGTTAGAAAGGGTCTGATTGGTGACACTTTAGTAAATACCTTGCGTGACACCGGATGTAGCGGAGTTGTTGTACGCTCCAGCTTAGTGAAGCCAGATCAGCTTACCGGCAAGAATCACATGTGTTTACTAATTGACGGCACAGTGCGAAAATACCCAGTTGCCAAGGTTCAAGTAAATACCCCATTTTACTCTGGAGAAGTTGAAGCTTTGTGCATGCAAAACCCAATCTATGATCTAATTATTGGAAATATTGATGGTGCCAGGAAGCCTACTGATCCTTTAACTAATTGGCAAAATCAAAATCCAGCCAAAATTGCTAATGCCATTGAAACTAGGAGTCAGACAAAACGACAAGGTGTCGTAGCGAAACCATTACGTGTTCCTGACGGTGTAGGTGAAAACGTCACTGTTGAATCTCTGATTGATGCTCAAAAGAAAGAGGAGTCTCTTTCTAAATTGTGGTTAAGTGCTCACGCCGACGCTCCACCCAAAATTCACAACTCAAATACTTCTGCCTTTAAAATTCGGAAGGGAATTCTTTACAAGGTCATTGAACCGCTGAAACCAGGTCGCGACGCGATAAGACAATTGGTAGTTCCCAGTACGTATCGTCCTCAGGTTCTTGCTTTGGCTCATGAATCACTCATTGGTGGTCATTTAGGCATCAGGAAGACCAGTGATAAGATATTGACTCAATTCTATTGGCCAAATGAACATGGTGACGTCACGCGATTCTGTCGATCCTGCGACATTTGTCAACGCACTATTCCCAAAGGCAAATCTGGTAAAGCTTCTTTGGTTCAACTTCCATTGATTGACAGACCATTCAAACGTGTTGCTGTCGACTTAGTTGGTCCTATTCAACCTTCATCTGACAGAGGTCACCGATATATCTTGACTGTCATAGATTATGCCACCAGGTACCCTGAAGCTGTTCCCTTGAAGAAAATTGATACGGAGACTTGCCGAGGCACTTTTGACTATATATAGCAGAGTTGGTTTCCCTGACGAAGTGCTCAGTGACTTAGGTTCTCAGTTTACATCAGACTTGATGAGAGAAATTTGCAGACTAGTCTCTTTCAAACAGCTTACTACAACCCCCTACCATCCCATTTGTAATGGATTGGTTGAAAGATTTAACGGTACCATGAAGCAGATTTTAAAGCGTCTCTGTAACGAAAAACCCAAGGATTGGGACAGATACTTACGGGCAGTTTTGTTTGCTTATCGTGAAGCTACTCAGGAAAGCCTAGGATTTTCCCCATTTGAAATGCTGTATGGCCGAACTGTGCGTGGCCCTATGCAGATATTAAAACAACTGTGGACTAAAGATGTTGAATGTGACGACGTGAAAACTACTTATCAGTACGTCCTAGATCTGAAAACTCGACTTGAAGATACATGTAAACTGGCTCATCGCGAGTTGACTAAAGCCAGAGTGCGACAAAAACGACAATACGATCGTGGAGCAAAGAAAAAAACCCTCAAAATAGGTGATCATGTTTTAGTATTGCTGCCAACTTCAAACAATAAGTTGTTACTTCAGTGGAAAGGACCATATTTGGTAGAGCAATGTGTAGCTCTGAATGACTATCAAATCAGAATCCATGATAAAACGAAGACATTTCATGCGAATATGTTGAGATTGTATAACAAACGACCTGATGTAACCAAAGCAGAGTATGCTGCTACCGCGATAATCGAATGTGGTGAAGAATCCTTTTGTATAAATATACTTGATGCATTGCATGCATCAAGTACAAAAGAACTCGAAACGCGTGCCTAAGTTATACAATAGATACCTTTGAAATGAACATTCGTTGATAACTCGTACATAAGTGACATCCGTTACATATGAACCATGTAATGCATCACTACTGTGACTGACTTACGCACAAGGAATCACGCGTCACATAAAATTGCCTTCATCAATAATAAATGGTTTACAAATGAAACATAAGTGATTGCACAAACTTATTTTTACAATGCTTATAGTTACAGTTGTTCGTAGAGTCGTATTTCTGCTTCTGCTGTTTCAGTAAACCTCTACAGACTGACTCCATTTTTAGGTAATGATGGTATGCATGGTTCAAACCAATTTTTCGACACTTAGACAAATTATTGTACTTTTCCGAAAGTCTTACATTATCAAACGATGTTCAGTATTTAACATAATGTTTCACTTAAAACGTGTTTCATAAATATTTTCGTTAGGGAATCACATCACTTCATTCAATATGAGTCAACTTGTTACAAATAATTGCCAAGTGTTATATTATCCCTCAATCGTTTGTTTCGTTGCCATATCTTAAAATTGTGGTCAATGTTTACACTCACATTTTATGTTTTCACGTTATGAACTTTGTAATTTCTCTGGTACGCAGCGGGTTTATAAAGACTTCAGTCACAAGGTGCAATGAAAGAAAGCGTACTCGGTTAGAAAGCAGGCCAGATTTTGACGAGGGGCCGCCATCATTGAGACTAATGAGATGATGACACGATTCGTTGGTTTTCAGAGACCGCGCGTATGTCTGTTTGGTGGTGTAACGGCAAACTACAGAGACTGCCATACCGCGGAAGCTGCGGGATATGCATCTTATATATACATCGTGACAAATTCGATGACAAAGGACCTCGCACCAGACAGATAGTTGATGATCAGACAATTCGGTTATTGCTCGACTCCACATAAACTCACTGAGTCGTGGCGTGAATTATGCCTACCCCATAGATCGTTACGTCGAAAGATCCAAAACGTCACTTCATAAGAAGGATTGGTGTCATAAAAGTCGGATCTGCACCACGCATTCCCTTGTTGATTACTGACGTAGATACATCCAGCACAAGTTCAGTGGTTATTAAAAGATTTCTTTTAATAAAGTCATCATGAATAGATAAAACAGAGCTTGCTTACATTGCATATTCGAAAAAGAAGAACATTGCTTGTTACCTTAACAATATCGCTCATTATTCACACTTACCTTCTCTGAGCATTTGCTCGTTATCTAAACAAAAACTCCTAGACGTAACTTCTCATTCGATTCACTAAATTGTGTTAGTCGTACTGTTTCACATTAGTGCTTTAGCAAATGACGCATTATAGGGAGACGTCTAGCGTGTCAGTTACTTAATCAGTTTACTTTTTGCTAACTGGAGTGCAGAGCCGATTTACATCACCTGCTTTGCAAAAGGGCTATGGGCCCCCCGAACACTTCACACATATATCGTGCCAAGCGTAATGGTATGGTTCGCAATTTTTACTTCACTTAGAATCTATCACATATACGTTGTCTGCGTTCGTTTGTCATTCAATGTTGGTTAAAAGATACCATCAACCTAAGTGAAACATTTTCTGTAATAAATCGATCATCACTACATGAACCAGTTTTCTCTTAGCGTGGACACACCACATGTTATATTACAACAATAGAACCGGTTATTTACATCTTACTGGTCTGATCATATGCTATCTGAACTAAAACTCCTCTACGTAATTTCTAATTCGATTCATCAACTTGTGTTGCATTTGTTATTTCCCATTAGTTCGTTCACAAATAACTCATTTCATATGTTCACTTGTTCAATAGTTATATGCGTGTCGTTTCTTTTCACCCGTGACTAAACACATAGATTATGTTAACGACACATATCGTGAGTTATTTAATTAAACACTTTACGATTGTGTAATTGTACTGCAAACCCAGTTTATAGTATTTGCTTTGTAAAAGCCCGACGAAGCATTTTACACATCAATCACGACATACGTGTAAATGTATGGTTTACATTTAGTATTCACTTGAAATATATTATATATATATGTTATTACATTTTTCTGTCGTTCGCTGTAGTGGGGTATTAGAATTCCACCATGATTGAAGCATTTATTGTACAACCTATCGAAGGCGAGGTTTATACTTACCTTGCGCAATAGTTCATTCACTGAAACAATGTCATAGTGCATGTTGTATTAAACAAATCACTCGTCATGCACACCTGCATATTGGTCTTCTATGTTAACCAACCTGAGACTCACTCGCATAATTTGGGGATATACGTGTAACGTGCACATTTAATGCGCACTTGAAATGCCTTACTTACAAGTTATTACTTTCTTTTGTAGTTCAACGTATATTGATATAGAACTCCACCGTGTTTGAAACAATTATTGTACTAAACCTATCATCACAACATAAAGCGGGGCTTATACTTACATTGCGCAACATTTGACTTACTGAAAGCAAAGTCACAGTACATGTTACATTTCACACATCACTTGTTATCGACACCTAACTCTTCTGATCATATGACAATTAAGCAATGTTCCCATCACGTAATTTTTTATATTATTCCCTAACTTATGTCACGCATATTATTTCATATTAGTTCTTTAACAAAGGACATTATATATGCACTTAGGTCCTCTAACGATACAAAATGTATACGTGTAATGCTTCTCTCAATACTTGTTTAAACACATCTCATAAAAGCGACAGCTATGACAAGTATTTACTCAATCGTTTTTGTTTGGTTAACGATAGTGTAAATCCGCGTTGCATCCCTTGCTCCACAAGAGATATATGGGACCAAACATTCCGCACATCAATCATCAAACACGTACAAAATGATTCATATTTAATGTTCACTTCAAAAGTTTTACATAAAAAATTATTACATTCTTCCGTCGTTCGCTGTATGTTGATGTATAGCTTCGAAATAATTGAACAGTTATTTTACTAAACCTATCATCACTAAAGGAAGCAGAGCTTATTCATACATATATTTTGCTAACTGAAAACAAAATCATATAACAGAGTTCATTAAACATATCACTCGCTATTCATACCTAACTACTCTGACTATATCTTAATTTAACAGAAACTCCTTCATGTAACTTATTGTGTAGCTTCTCAACTTGCACTACGCAAGTTATGTCGCACTGCATCTTAAATAAATTACGCATTACATTTCCACCTAGTTTCTCGGGCAGTATACAATATTCATACACGAAAGTTTTCCATTTCTTCCGTTGTTCGTTGTGGGTTGATCAAAAACTTTAACTTAATGGAATTTGTATTTTACTAAACCTATCATTGTTACATTAAGCACCGCTTACTTGCCATGTACGATCGAAAAAAACATAAGACTACATGTTACATTAAACATGTTACTCATTTTTCCGTCCTACGTACACTGATCATACCGTTTCTTTTCACATTTGTCCCAACATATATTATAACCACGACACCTATACAGCGGGTTATTCTCTTACAATTGATAACTGCAGTGCAATCCAAATTTACACCACTTGCTTTGCAAAAGATCTGTGTTCCGCCAAACACGTCATACATCAATCGTGACACACGTGCAGAATGGTTCACATAAAATATCTACTTGAATGTCATACATAAAAGTTGTTACTTTATTCCATAGTTCATTGTACTCTGATACATAGCTTTAACATAATTGAAACAATCTTTTACATCATCACTACATAAACCCAAGCTTACTGGTATTGAGTCAATATACCCATGTATCCGTTTTATCATTGCTATTATCATTACCATTTCCACGAGTGTTACGTAAATACGCAAACATGACATATGAAACACTGAATACATAAACTTATATTTTTCTTTCACGGTTGTCTTTCCCGAATGTGACGTAAACTTGATGACATATAAAAGATAAAACATGTAGAATGCTATTCATACGTTTCATGATTGTCAAATGAGCTGCACGTATGTAACACATAACCTATACTTGATGTCATGAAAAATAAAACTTGCAAAATACTTTCGTATTCGATTTGTTAATTATATCTTATTGCCTAAGTATTTCCCATTTGATCTTTAAAAAATTACACATTACATTACTGCTAGAGACTCTACCGGTACACTAGCTATACATAACAGTTATTACTTTCGTTCACTGTATTCTGATAAATAACTTCAACATAATTAAAATATTTATTTTACTAAACATATCATTGTTACATAAATCATAAAGCACTTGCGATGCTCGATCGAAAAAACCTAACACTACATGTTTCATTAAACATATCACTCATCATTCAGACCTAACTACACTGATCATACTGTTTTTCATATTTGTCTCATCCCACATGATAACAGTGACACCTATGGCCTGTTATTCTCTTGTTCGTTGGCAAACTGCTGCCCACTCCAAACTACATCACTTGCTTTACAAAATGTCTATGTTCCACCAAACATTTTAGTGTAACATGGTTTAAATTTAAAATTCACTCGCAATACATACACAATTATTACTTTATTTCATAGTTCACCGTAGGATGATACATAACTTCAATATCATGGAAACAATTTTTCATTATTATTACTACATAAAGCTGAGCTCCCTTGCATTGAATACCGATATTTATAGTATACAAATGTATTCTTTCACGGTTGTCTATTAAGTACCCGAATGTGTCATAAAATATAAGCTTGATGATATATGAATAGCAAAAACGTAGAATGCTACCTATGTTTCACAATTGTCTAATAAGCTACATAAATGTTACACATAACTTAGACTTTATGACATATGAAACATAAAACTTACAGAATACTGACATATTCGTTACACAATTGTCTAAGTATTGATCCGAATGATGCATAAAACATAAACTTGATTGCATATGAATCATCTAATACACAAACTTATATAATAATTACATATTTTTACCATTGTCTGATCCTAGTTATGCGAATACTGCACAACATTTAATTCTTAATTCAATGAAACATAAACTTATTTATTCCTATTATCATTGCCGTATATTACACATAAATCTTTCAAATGAAATAAAACGTTACAAATATATCTTAACATCTTCAACCATAGCAGTACCACGTATATAGGTAACAACACCTCATTCCTTCCTAACTTGATATCATTTATAAAAATATAGCACGCAAGCATCTCCACTCCGAAAGATGAATCCCCTCACCCACACGCCTCATATCCTAACATTGACATTGCTAGAAATAGTGCACACACGCCCCTAATCTCTCTATCATAGTACCTATTCTCTAACCACCCAACTCTCTACTCCTCACCTCTCAACATAAGGTATTGTCCAAAAATAGAAAACGCATGTATGTCCGCTGCATCCTCTCTGAGATTGCAACGTCACTGATTATTCAGACCTAATTCCTGTGATCATACCATTTCTTTTCACATTTGTCTCCACACAGTTATAACAAGGCCAGCTATAACTCGTTATTCTCCTAATCGTTGGTAAACTTCCAGCGCAATCTTAATTTACACTACTAACTTCGCAAAAAAAAAAATAAATAAACGTTAGCTTCCTTGCATTAAATACCGAAATTTATAGTATACATAAGTACTCTTGACGGTTGTCTATTGAGTCTCCTAATGCGGCATAAAATAGAAACTTGATGCTACATGAAATGCTAAACATGTAAAATGCTACCTATATGTTTCACAATTTTCTAGTGAGCTACATACATGTTGCACATAACTTGTACTTTATACCATTTGAAACATAAACTTTACATAATAATTTCATAGTCGTTTCACTATATTACTAAGTATTGCCCCGAATGGTACATAGAACATAAACTTGATTTCTTATGAAGCATCTAATACACAAACTTATATAATAATGCTATATATTTTTATCATTGTGTTATTCTAGTTATGCGAATGCTGCACACAATTTAATTCATAATGCAATGAAACATAAACTAATTTTGTCCTATTATCATTGGAGTATGTTACACATAACTGTTTCTAAGCCTTAACCACCATAGCACTAGCACGCACAGAGGTAACACCACCTCATTCCTCCCTACCCTGATATCATTTATAAAAATAGAGAATGCATCTAAACTCCGAAAGGGGAAGCCCCCTCCACACACCCGCCTCATTTCTTAATATTTATGTCGTTTCTAAAAATAGTGCATACGCGGCCCAACCCCCTCCATCAACCACCCTCTCCTCATCGCCTCAACACTAAAAATAGAGCATGCGTGCATAACCACTCCACCCTCCCCCAAGCGTCTCTCACCATCTGTTCCCCTAGCCATTTACGACAACACGATATGGAAAGGTAGGCATGGAAAATTAATTCTCTCTAGCCAACTCAATGTAGGGAGCGGAACAAACCAGTGATGGGGATCTCACTCTTTTCGGCTGTCTTTGGTAGAAATGTTCCGTCAGTAAATGATACTGAGTGATACTGATCACACAGCACCCTCACTGTGTGCAAAAACTTCGGTTACCCCGTCATTCGCACTATGGTGGTCTAAGAACGGCCCGCGTGCTTTGTAAAAGGGGATCGAGGATAAACTAACGGGTACATAAATCTTCGACAAAACCACCAATGTACCCTGATTAAACACTCAAAACTGTCGAAGCGCCACTACATCGTAATCTTTAGACTAACTATCGGAGTAATCTCAACAGGACATCCAACGTACGTTATGTCTGACAAAACTATTAGTTATAAGTAAAACAAGCCTATCACTTCCTGTTGAAGCCTTACATTTAAAAATAACAACTACACAGAGAAAAAACTATAAACGCCTATGTTCTCAATCAAAAACGGGGAACTGAATTCAATATTGTCTTTACATTACTGCTCACCCTCATCTCGAAATCCAATGAACAGCCAGCTGGGGTGAACTGCGCACACCCCCATTACATCCACCCGCCTACCCTCACCTTCAAGCCAAGAGACAAGCCTCAACACGCTCAGTGGTGACTAGTACTGGCTTTTCCTGGCGACACGCTTCGGTGACTCCACCGGTACGGGTAGCCTCTCAAATTAATGCATTGGTGTCATTGGGGTGTGGGCGGGGGAGGGGAGGGGAGGGGGGTCGGGAGAACATTACTCACTCATATGTGGTAGTATCGGAGGAGCGACATGCTAAATAGGGGCGCGACTCGATGAACTCGGTGAATGCGGCAACCATGTAGGAAAAACGGTCGGACTAGGAGGGTGGGGGGAAAAGAGGCTGAGGGAGGGCGACTAATTTTACAAGATAACTGCTGTCTTTGCAGTTACCTGCCGATGACACAGCTTAACGTCACTACATGATTGTGAATACCGATCACCGTCATGGTTGGGTGAGGGTAGAAGGGGATCGGCTTTCGCGGAGGGAGGGGCGGGGGCAGTAATATCGGGAGTTGGTCGGTGGATGAGGAACAGGGGGGTTGGCGCCCTCTTATTGTGAGAGAAAAGAGTAATGACAGTTGTTTGATGAGTCAGTCTGTTATTTCAATACTAATAAGCCCCTGTATGCTCTCCTCCTCAGGTAGTTTTTCATCTGCAAGCAATTAATACGTCGACCAGAAAGGTCAATGGGTTGAGCTCTACAACATAAATAACCAGCTGTCAAGTATTAATTGTCTTCTCTAACCGCTCCTCCCGTGGCAGCTATAGGTGTAGGGATAACGGTCGGAGGGAGGGGGAGAAAGGGGTATCGAGGCTGAGGGAGCGCGGCTGATTTGACAAGATAACTATGGAACTGCTGTCCTTGCAGTTAACCCGCGATGACTCATCCATGACGTCACTCCGTGATTGTGAAATACCATTCACTGTCATGGTAGGGAGGGTGTAGTAAGGGGCCTAGCTAGTTGAGTCGGAGGGGGGGGGGCAGTGGATGAGGTAGGGGGGGCGTGAACAGGGGTGGGGAGGAAGGGGTGATGTGCATAGTGGGGGAGGGGAGGAAGGGTGATGTGCATAGGTGGGGGGGGGGGAGGAGAGTTGCCATTCACGCGCCAGGTGGCGATGGGAGACCGCAGCGCATTCGCGCCGGCAAAAGCGTTACCCCCAAGAACGTTAGCCCCATGAATTTCGCGAATTATCCTGACTCCTTCTTTACTACTGGTGTATTTCCCATACTTCCTAATAAAGAACTATTCTTTACTTTTTACTTCCAAATGACCACTACAGTGAACGAAGAGCCAGCTTACCTTGTCTGGCTTTTGATACCAAGACAAACTTACGACAGGTCTACGGGTTCTAACCTTTTTTTTCCTCATTCTTTTTTGGAAATAAGATTGCTGTCAAATAGCTCATCAACGTGAGCTCACTTCATCTTAAGTTGTTTTCGAAGGGAGCTAGCCTCAACGGCAATTCAAAGGACGGCTCAAAACCTAAAAATAGGAATCGCAATTGTGAAAAGATAGCCCTGTCACTTACGGTTCTGTCCTTGTCTGTCTTATCCGTGTCCAACTTCCTTAGTTCTTAGGCATCCATACGGAGATGTTGGAGCTTCTGGTTGGAAACTTGGCACTGACTTGTGGACACACGAAGGCGAAATTTAGCCAGGAGACTTCTCGGGACAATGAAATTGGACTGGATGAAACTAACACCAGAAGCACGTACCATCGACTTCGTGCCCACGACACATTGACAGGTTGGTCTGCCACTCTTCTACTGCCACACTTCCTGTATGGCAAGCCAAAGTGGACTTTCATGGAGTATTGCACATATGTCCAAATATTTAAAGATATCTTTAAATATTTGGACATATCTTTAAATAATTGGACATATCTTCAAATATTTAAAGATATATTTAAATCATTTGAAGATATCTTTATCTGAATTAATGATATCTTTAAATCATTTGAAGATATCTTTAAATGAATTAATGATATCTTTAATTCATTTAAAGATATCTTCAAATCACTGTGCTTATGGTTAGTATTTGCACATATCTATAAATGAATTAATGATATCTTTAATTCATTTAATGATATCTTTAAATGATTTAAATCATGCCGATTTGGACATATGTGAAATTGAATTACTGTTATCTTTAATTCATTTAATGATATCTTTAATTGAATTATTGTTATCTTTAATTCATTTAATGATATCTTTAATTGAATTACTGTTATCTTTAATTGAATTACTGTTATCTTTAATTCACTTAATGATATTTTTAATTGAATTACTGTTATCTTTAATTCATTTACAGATATCTTTAATTTATTTAATGATATCTTTAATTGAATTACTGTTATCTTTAATTCATTTAAAGATATCTTTAAATAAATTAGGCCTACTGATAACAAAAGCGGAACGGATGTACGGATGCTTGGCGCGCCACCGTACGGCGGCATCAACAAAAAGGTATCTAGTCAACTCGACCCAAAACCAACTCGACCCACGACATGCTCGACCCATGGCCTACTCGACCCCTACCAAATCGACCCCTGTACGGAAACGGCATGTGGCAATTCGACCAAATGGAGTGGGTAGAGTTCGGGGTAGAGTTGCGGGGCGGGGGGGGTGCGAATCTCCTAATCCGTGTACCACCCATGTCAGAGTGTAGAGTTGGGGGTAGAGTTGGGGGCAAGTAAAGCTCACCTCAGAAGGCAAGCTGTGCCGTTACCAGAGAAAAAAATACACAACATTGCACAAAAAAGTTTTCCTGGCTTGGGATGCATACAACGCCAAAGACATCAGCGCGTTAACCAACTTTTGAAAAAAATTGCCCATTTCAACCGACCAGCCGTGTAGTTAATGTAATTAGAAAGTGCAATTAGAGATACGGATGCACCGTTGTACACCTCTGTAACCACAGTATTGTAACTTGTGAATCCTGTAATAAAACATTAAAATTTGACGCGTGATACTGCATATCTTCTGATTCCTCCATTTCGAATTGTAAAAATGTGCGCACATACGGGTTCTGTGCACCCCACGCGCCCGATTGAATTCGAATTACACATATCTTTAATTGAATTACTGTTATCTTTAAATCGAATTAAAGATATCTTTAATTCGATTTAAAGATATCTTTAATTCGATTTAAAGATATCTTTAAATGAATTAAAGATATCTTTAAATGAATTAAATATATCTTTAATTGATTTAAACAATAAAGATATCTTTAATTGATTTAAACAATAAAGATATCTTTAATGGAATTAAAGATATCATTAATTGAATTAAAGATATCTCTAAATCATTTAAACATATCAGTAATTCAATTAAAGATACGTCCAAATGAATTAAAGATATCTTTAAATATTTGGACATATGTGCAAATACTCCATTAAAGTCCACTTTGGCTTGCCATATTCCTGCTTATACCGGGCGCCATCAACACACTGCGCATGTCATGACCTCATCCACTCACTTATGTTGTCGTTTTTTTACTCTTAGACAGACACCCAAACGGCTTATGATGGTTAACCATGCTATCAGACACAGAGGGAAGAGGGGTGGGGGGCTCCACAAAAAACGCAGCGCGTATTGAAGTTACCCCCTCAAACACACCACATACACACAGTACTCCCTCCCTCACACACTTTCCCCCTAAAACACACACATAGGCCTAGTGCCCCCTCTCTACACACACATACACGACCCACATACAGTACCCTTCGCCCCCCACACACATACACATAGTCCCCTCCCCCCCCCCCCCCCCCCCCACACACACTCACAGGGCCGTGGGTTAGAGCGCTCTCCTTGAGTGTCATACCTCTCTACACACACATACACGACCCACATACAGTACCCTTCGCCCCCCACACACATACACATAGTCCCCTCCCCCCCCACACACACTCACAGGGCCGTGGGTTAGAGCGCTCTCCTTGAGTGTCATACCTCAATGCATGCTCCTGTATCTTTTCAATCGTACGCATATTTTTCATATCACAAAAATGCCTAAAACAGGATAATAATTAAAAGGTGTAAGAATAAAAGAATAAAATAACATAAATAGATCTATTACACCCTCAGGCACAGTAAATCGACTAACACAGGGTGGGGGGGGGGGGCGGGAAGGGTCTGCACGGCCTATTAATAAACAAGTAGACCGTGCGGACCCACCCCGCCCCGCCCCCCCTTCCTGTGTCAGTCGATTTACTGTGCCTGTGATTACAACCAATAAGTATAAGTTCCTGTCATTGAGCCTTCTGTGGCCAATTTTCTCATGTCAAAGTAAAGTAATTTGTTTTCATTTCACCAGTCATTGGACAGTCTGTAACCTGTCAAAAAAAATCCAATGCTCCAATCAATCGACCACGGTGAGCCCATATTCTCTCCTATTATCGCTCTTTTGCTGTTCGCAGTTGACACTTCTCAAATAGCTATAAAATAAGGAAAATATGATAATCGCCTAATTCTACATCACTATACATGTCACACGTGTCGTGGAATCAAATATCTGTACATAAAAGAAGACACGACAATATTTGATAGAGTGTGAGCTGTTCAAAAATCTGAAGCAGTGAAGCGGCCATGCACTGCTTCGCTCCCCACTTGCTCTTTCAAAATCCACTGAGCCGAAATTTCCGGTGTTTCAATTAACAGACAGCATTGAATGAAACGCGTTCTGTGATTGGGTACAATTAAGGGATACCCCTTAAAGTTTAGGGATACCGCTTAACATTAAGGGGTACCCCTTAAATATTTAAGGGGTATGGCTTAAATAATTAAGGGGTACCGCTTAAATAATTAAAGGTGAGCCTGATGTGCTGTCATAGTATGGCCACGTAGCTTAACGGGACGTGGATCGGTGGTTCGCGCCTACTACTGTAACCATTACGCCTTGGCCTCGCTGGTTACCCATGACAGTGTTCAACCGTGTGACGCGAGAACGAGATTGCGTAACCCGTAGGGTGAGATGACATAAAATGTAAAATCCGGATTATGTCCTCGGTCCATTACAATGACCTTGACTGTAACAAATGACTTGACTGTGACTTTGACCTGTGACCTACATACCCGTTAACGAACTTGATTCATCTATCTCGCACAACGGATATCGGTGAGCAAATTGATACGACGAAATGTGGCGTTTTGTGGCCTACACAGAGATCTAGATTTGATACCTCAGATCCATATTGACCCCAAAGATCCGGCAGCTTCAAAACTGTCGCTATAGTGAGCATTCTCTCAATTGTTAGCCCCATCACTTTTCAGTTTCGCCCCCAGGTTCAACGATCTTACTCGGTGGACATCTAAAACCAAACTGTTTCGGTCTACATTCTAGTTTCTACATCCCTACCATGCACATTAGTTTCATAGCAACCAACTCAATCTTCACATCAACCCAGCTTGACACCCCCCCCCCCCACCCCCCACACGCACACAACAGTACACTCGCACCGCGGCAGTCGTCACCGCTCGCGTCCTTCATTAGCAGATTAGTGAGCCGCCGCGTATTGTTATGATATGATAAGACATGCCGTGGTGTATCGCAAGCCGTTTTGATAAAAAATCACCAATTCAAGATATCTTTAATTCAATTTCGGATATCTTGAATTCAATTTTAGATATCTTGAATTCAATTTCAGATATCTTGAATTCAATTTCAGATATCTTGAATTCAATTTCAGATATCTTCAAATCATTTTAAGATATCTTGAATTCAATTTCAGATATCTGAAATTACTTACTACTTATCCCAATTTTAATTGTATTCAAGATATCTTAAATTGAATTCAAGATATCTTAAAATGAATTGAAGATATCTTAAAATGATTTGAAGATATCTTGAAATCACACCGATTTTCTATGGGAAAAAATAGATGTGTCACTTATCCATAATTGAATTGAAGATATCTTGAAATCACACCTATTTTTTATGAGGAAAAATAGATGTGTCACATATCCATAATTGAATTGAAGATATCTTGAAATCACACCTATTTTTATGAGAAAAAATAGATGTGTCACATATCCATAATTGGATTTAAGATATCTAGAAAGAGGGCGCTGTTTTGAACACTCATCTCACCTGATGACAATGGCGGCGCCTAACACGAGTTCGGTGAAGGATCGAATGTTGCGATCGCTCCGTGAGGCTGAGCTCGTTTTGATCAATGGTGATAACCAAAGGGCTTATAATATTTTGTCCACAGTACTAAGTAATGTTGATCGTATTTCGTCCTATTTCGACGAAGCCGCCTACTCGGAAGCGCCCGGAGCCATCGATGGGCTCCTCGCCCTTTGTCAAACTCCTGACAATTCGAATACGGAAGTGGATGGACAACAAAAGGAGGACGGTATAGCCTTCCATGCTGTAGCTAGGCAAACTGCTAAAGACTCAACAACATAACCTAGCTAACACTCTGTGTGGCCGTTCCAACGAAGATACTAAATCTTCTGACTGCACCTTGCTCCAGTGTATTATCAAAAGCAACACTTGTGCTGAAGCCAGTGACACCAAAGACCTGGCTATGATAAATCTTTTGTGACATACATACCGCAACTGACTTCTATGAATATTTTGGAAAGCCTTACAAAGTTATGTACAAAATAGCATGTATACACTAAAAATTTATCTCTGATTGTATGTATCAATTCATTTACATGACCCGGCGAGAGAGGGAGACTCCGTCTGGACATTTCGAAGCAGCAGCTAGAAGCATTTCTAGAAAATGGGTATACTGCCCCTCGCATGGCCCGGCATTTCGGCCGCTTCGTCGCCATATTGATTGTGCCTGGTTCCTGGCCAATAACGTATCGTATAGAGCCCTCCGGAAAGTGGGACGTTGGTGCTCCCTCTGGCGAAGATTACTTCATGCGTGTTACGTCATCAGCACATTAACGTCACTCTACACCAGTGTTTTCTCCGCCAGTTTTGGATCACAATGAATGTTTTTTGTTTTTTTTAAATGGTAACTTTTATCTGACGACACTCGATCGATAGAGAGTACACTTCCGGTCTTTTGACGGGTATTAAAGATATCTTGAATTGAATTCAAGATATCTTAAATTCAATTATGGATATGTGACGCATCTATTTTTTCTCATAAAAAATAGATGTGAATTTAAGATATCTTGAATTGAATTCAAGATATCCTAAATTCAATTATGGATATGTGACGCATCTATTTTTTCTCATAAAAAATAGGTGTGATTTTAAGATATCTTGAATTGAATTCAAGATATCTTAAATCCAATTATGGATATGTGACGCATCTTTTTTTTTCTCATAAAAAATAGGTGTGATTTTAAGATATCTTGAATAGAATTCAAGATATCTTAAATTCAATTATGGATATGTGACACATCTATTTTTTCTCATAAAAAATAGGTATGATTTTAAGATATCTTGAATTGAATTCAGATATCTTAAAATGATTTCAAGATATCTGAAATTGAATTCGAGTAATCTTGAAATCACACCTATTTTTTTTGAGAAAAAATAGATCTGTCACATATCCATAATTGAATTTAAGATATCTTGAATTCAATTCAAGATATCTTAAATTGCATTCAAGATATCTTAAATTGATTTCAAGATATCTGCAATTGATTTCAAGATATCTGAAATTGATTTCAAGATATCTGAAATTGAATTCAAGATATCTTGAAATCACACCTATTTTTGATGAGAAAAAATAGATGTGTCACATATCTTGAATTTAATTTAAGATATCTTGAATTAAATTCAAGATATCTTGAAATAATTCAAGATATCTTTAAATAATTCAAGATATCTTGAATTGGTGATTTATTATTAAAACGGCTTGCGACATATCTTGAATTTAATTTAAGATATCTTGAAATAATTCAAGATATCTTTAAATAATTCAAGATATCTTGAATTGGTGATTTTTTATTAAAACGGCTTGCGATATCTCGTAGGGTCCCATGTTATAGTTTAGCATATTTTGGTAGAAAAACTACTTAGGCGATTTGCACAATTCAAAGGCGTGATACAAGTTAACTACGGGCTCAACACGTGACATAATGTACAGCGTCATTAAATGAAAACTGTTAACATTATAGCGATTTCCCCGATTTTTGATCCTATTTACCAATGGTTCAGGAAAAAACGAAAAATTCTGTGACCTTGACCTTTGACCTACATACCCCGCTAACGAACTTAACCGAGCCATGTCGGATACCTATCGATGTGTAAAGTTACAAAACGTTAGGAAGAAAAAATCCTGTGACCTTGACCTTTGACCTACATACCCCGCTAACGAACTTAACTGAGCCATGTCGGATACCTATCGATGTGTAAAGTTACAAAACGTTAGGAATAAAAAAATTCTGTGACCTTGACCTTTGACCTACATACCCCGCTAACGAACTTAACCGAGCCATGTCGGATACCTATCAATGTGTAAAGTTACAAAACGTTAGGAAGAAAAAATCCTGTGACCTTGACCTTTGACCTACATACTCCGCTAACGAACTTAACCGAGCCATGTCGGATACCTATCGATGTGTAATGTTACAAAACGAAATGTTGCGTTTTGCGACCTACAGAGCGCGCGCGCGCACACACACACACAGACAAGGCAAATCACCCTGGCGGCTGACAGCTTTTGACAAAAATTGACGTCTGGTGATGCATGACGCATGCACGGGGGTCGTCTCGCTGCACATTTTATTCACACCGAGACCTTCTGGGCCGATTATAAAAGGAATTACAGCGTTTCGCAGCTTCTCATGCTGATGCCATCGCTGTCACCTCGACCTCAGGTGAGCCCGGGGGGGGGGGGGGGTGCGCTTGGAATGTCTTACCGGATCTTCTCGTCTTCCTGACGTACACCACTAATGATGCAACCAACTGCCTCCTGTCAACGACTTCTCGTGCACATCCTGCACAATCGGCGACAACAGACAACCGCATTGTAGCGTGGTCACATTATGTGATACACGGAAGTCTTGATTGTAATAACCGAAGTGAAGTTCTAAACAGTGTAATAATAATATATTCTGCGAACGATTTAAATAAAACATCTCACCAGTAAGTCATTGGGTCATATGTCCAATAAACGCATCTCCCCCCCCCCCCCCCTCTCCCCCTCTTTCACCCAGGAAATCTCCCTTTCCTGTCACACATACACCCTGGGCTGACCACCCCCCCCCCCCCTCTCCACCGCATCGCCCTCACACACCCGGAACGGACCTCTCACCCCTCCCGCTCCCACACCCGGGACCCCCCCCCAATTGCATGCACCCGGGACACCGCCCCCTCCCTCTCCCACACCCGAGACGGATCCTCCCCCCCCCCCCGCCTTCACACGCACCCGGAACGCTCCCCCCACCCGCTCAGTCACCCAGGATGGACATTCAACTCCTCAAATGCATCCTGCCCCCCCCCATCTTCATCACAGACACGGAACGAACTCCCCCCCGCCCCCACCACCCCTCACTCACTCACAGGAGGTACCCCTCACCCCCTCCCACAAACAACCCTTGATGCCGCCCCCATTAGTGCCCGGGAGGCCCCCACCCCCTCCCAAACACACAGGACGACCTTCCCTCACCCACCCTGGACGCCCCCACCCCCCCTCCCCCTGACATACACACAGAACTGCCTTCCCTCACGCACCCTGGACGCCCCCCCCCCCCCAGCCCTCCCCCTCGCATACACACCTGAAGTGACCCGCCATTCCCAACACCGTGAACCGACCCCCGCCTTCCCTCACCTACACACAGGACGTACACCCTCCCCCCTTACTCAATCGACCCTCCACACCCCGCTGCACACACCTCCCGGCTTGGACCTTCCCCAACCCCTCAGATACACAGGAATGGCTCCTCGACCCCTCCCACAGCCAGGACATTTCCTGCACAAACTGGAACCGTCAAATTCTCATGACAACAGCATTGCAGTGTAAGTCACATTTTGTGATATATGGAAACCTCTTGTGATAACCGAAGAGGATGGGGTGGAGGTGGGTCAGTAGCCAATGGAAAAACCAATGTTATCATACTGTCTGGGTTGAATTTTGGAACGCCGAAGTGCACGTTTTCTTGCATTTTTAGATACATGAATTCTAAGTCTTAAAACTTAACACCTCTTCCAAGATTCAAAGATCTGCTCAAGGTTATTCGACAGTTAACAGCCCGGGAGGTCCAGCCAGCCCCAGCCTATCTCTCAGCCAGCCAGAGCCCATCCCCCAGCCAGCCCCAACCCATCCCCCAGCCAGCCCCAGCCCACCCCCCAGCCAGCCCCAACCCATGCCCCAGCCAGCCCCAACCCATCCCCCAGCCAGCCCCAGCCCACCCCCCAGCCAGCCCCAGCCCACCCCCCAGCCAGCCCCAGCCCACCCCCCAGCCAGCCCCAACCCATGCCCCAGCCAGTCCAAGCCCATCTCTCAGCCAACACCAGCCCATCCCCCACCCAGCCCCAGCCCAGCCCCAGCCGATCCCCCACCCAGCCCCAGCCCATCCTCCAGCCAGCCCCAGCCATTCTCTCAGCCAGCCCCAGCCCATCCCCCAGCCAGCCCCAGCCCATCTCTCAGCCAGCCCCAGCCCATCCCCCAGCCAGCCCCAGCCTATCTCTCAGCCAGCCCCAGCCCATCCCCCAGCCAGCCCCAACCCATCCCCCAGCCAGCCCCAGCCCACCCCCCAGCCAGCCCCAACCCATGCCCCAGCCAGCCCCAACCCATCCCCCAGCCAGCCCCAGCCCATCCCCCACCCAGCCCCAGCCCATCCCCCACCCAGCCCCAGCCCATCCTCCACCCAGCCCCAGCCTATCTCTCAGCCAGCCCCACCCCATCACTCAGCCAGTCCAAGCCCATCTCTCAGCCAACACCAGCCCATCCCCCACCCAGCCCCAGCCCATCCCCCACCCAGCCCCAGCCCATCCCCCACCCAGCCCCAGCCCATCCCCCACCCAGCCCCAGCCCATCCCCCAGCCAGCCCCAGCCTATCTCTCAGCCAGCCCCAGCCCATCCCCCAGCCAGCCCCAGCCCATCCCCCAGCCAGCCCCAGCCCATCCCCCAGCCAGCCCCAACCCATCCCCCAGCCAGCCCCAGCCCACCCCCCAGCCAGCCCCAACCCATGCCCCAGCCAGCCCCAGCCCATCCCCCAGCCAGCCCCAGCCCATCCCCCAGCCAGCCCCAGCCCACCCCCCAGCCAGCCCCAGCCCATCCCCCACCCAGCCCCAGCCTATCTCTCAGCCAGCCCCAGCCTATCTCTCAGCCAGCCCCACCTCATCACTCAGCCAGTCCAAGCCCATCTCTCAGCCAACACCAACCCATCCCCCACCCAGCCCCAGCCCATCCCCCACCCAGCCCCAGCCCATCCCCCAGCCAGCCCCAGCCCATCCCCCACCCAGCCCCAGCCCATCCCCCAGCCAGCCCCAGCCCATCTCTCAGCCAGCCCCAGCCCATCCCCCAGCCAGCCCTAGCCTATCTCTCAGCCAGCCCCAGCCCATCCCCCAGCCAGTCCCAGCCCATCCCCCACCCAGCCCCAGCCCATCCCCCAGCCAGCCCCAGCCCATCCCACAGCCAGCCCCAGCCCACCCCCCACCCAGCCCCAGCCCATCCCCCAGCCAGCCCAAGCCCATCTCTCAGCCAACACCAGCCCATCCCCCACCCAGCCCCAGCCCAGCCCCAACCCATCCCCCACCCAGCCCCAGCCCATCCCCCAGCCAGCCCCAGCCCATCTCTCAGCCAGCCCCAGCCCATCCCCCAGCCAGCCCCAGCCCATCTCTCAGCCAGCCCCATCCCATCCCCCAGCCAGCCCCAGCCCATCCCCCACCCAGCCCCAGCCCATCTCCCAGCCAGCCCCAGCCCATCCCCCAGCCAGCCCCAGCCCATCCCCCACCCAGCCCCAGCCCATCCCCCACCCAGCCCCAGCCCATCCTCCACCCAGCCCCAGCCTATCTCTCAGCCAGCCCCACCCCATCACTCAGCCAGTCCAAGCCCATCTCTCAGCCAACACCAGCCCATCCCCCACCCAGCCCCAGCCCATCCCCCACCCAGCCCCAGCCCATTCCCCACCCAGCCCCAGCCCATCCCCCACCCAGCCCCAGCCCATCCCCCAGCCAGCCCCAGCCTATCTCTCAGCCAGCCCCAGCCCATCCCCCAGCCAGCCCCAGCCCATCCCCCACCCAGCCCCAGCCCATCCCCCAGCCAGCCCCAGCCCATCCCCCAGCCAGCCCCAACCCATCCCCCAGCCAGCCCCAGCCCACCCCCCAGCCAGCCCCAACCCATGCCCCAGCCAGCCCCAGCCCATCCCCCAGCCAGCCCCAGCCCATCCCCCAGCCAGCCCCAGCCCACCCCCCAGCCAGCCCCAGCCCATCCCCCACCCAGCCCCAGCCTATCTCTCAGCCAGCCCCAGCCTATCTCTCAGCCAGCCCCACCTCATCACTCAGCCAGTCCAAGCCCATCTCTCAGCCAACACCAACCCATCCCCCACCCAGCCCCAGCCCATCCCCCACCCAGCCCCAGCCCATCCCCCAGCCAGCCCCAGCCCATCCCCCACCCAGCCCCAGCCCATCCCCCAGCCAGCCCAGCCCATCTCTCAGCCAGCCCCAGCCCATCCCCCAGCCAGCCCTAGCCTATCTCTCAGCCAGCCCCAGCCCATCCCCCAGCCAGTCCCAGCCCATCCCCCACCCAGCCCCAGCCCATCCCCCAGCCAGCCCCAGCCCACCCCCCAGCCAGCCCCAGCCGATCCCCCACCCAGCCCCAGCCCATCCCCCACCAGCCCCAGCCTATCTCTCAGCAAGCCCCAGCCTATCTCTCAGCCAGCCCCACCCCATCACTCAGCCAGTCCAAGCCCATCTCTCAGCCAACACCAGCCCATCCCCCACCCAGTCCCAGCCCATCCCCCAGCCAGCCCCAGCCCATCCCCCACCCAGCCCCAGCCCATCCCCCACCCAGCCCCAGCCCATCCCCCAGCCAGCCCCAGCCCATCCCCCAGCCAGCCCCAGCCCATCCCCCAGCCAGCCCCAACCCATCCCCCAGCCAGCCCCAGCCCACCCCCCAGCCAGCCCCAGCCC
Organism: Arenicola marina; assembly: GCA_964019135.1. NCBI lineage: Eukaryota > Metazoa > Annelida > Polychaeta > Arenicolidae > Arenicola > Arenicola marina. The sequence continues at coordinate 35,787,342 of OZ025257.1, read as the reverse complement.
ATCCCCCAGCCAGCCCCAACCCATCCCCCAGCCAGCCACAGCCCATCCCCCACCCAGCCCCAACCCATGCCCCACCCAGCCCCAACCCATCCCCCTGCCAGCCACAGCCCACCACCCAGCCCCAACCCATCCCCCACCCAGTCCAAGCCCATCTCTCAGCCAACACCAGCCCATCCCCCAGCCAGCCCCAGCCCATCCCCCACTCAGCCCCAGCCCATCCCCCAGCCAGCCCAAGCCTATCTCTCAGCCAGCCCCAGCCCATCCCCCAGCCTGCCCCAGCCCATCCCCCACCCAGCCCCAGCCCATCCCCCAGCCAGCCCCAGCCCATCCCCCAGCCAGCCCCAACCCATCCCCCAGCCAGCCCCAGCCCACCCCCCAGCCAGCCCCAACCCATGCCCCAGCCAGCCCCAACCCATCCCCCAGCCAGCCCCAGCCCACCCCCCAGCCAGCCCCAGCCCACCCCCCCAGCCAGCCCCAGCCTATCTCTCAGCCAGCCCCAGCCCATCCCCCAGCCAGCCCCAGCCCATCCCCCACCCAGCCCCAGCCCATCCCCCAGCCAGCCCCAGCCTACCCCCCACCCAGCCCCAGCCTATCTCTCAGCCAGACCCAGCCTATCTCTCAGCCAGCCCCACCCCATCACTCAGCCAGTCCAAGCCCATCTCTCAGCCAGCCCCAGCCCATCCCCCAGCCAGCCCCAGCCCATCCCCCACCCAGCCCCAGCCTATACCCCAGCCAGCCCCAGCCCATCCCCCACCCAGCACCAGCCTATCTCTCCGCCAGCCCCAGCCCATCCCCCAGCCAGCCCCAGCCCACCCCCAAGCCCATCACTCAGCCAACACCAGCCCATCCCCCAGCCAGCCCCAGCCCAACCCCCAGCCAGCCCCAACCCATGCCCCAGCCAGCCCCAACCCATCCCCAGCCAGCCCCAGCCACCCCCCAGCCAGCCCCAGCCCATCCCCCACCCAGCCCCAGCCCATCTCCCAGCCAGCCCCAGCCCATCTCTCAGCCAGCCCCAGCCCATCCCCCAGCCAGCCCCAGCCTATCAGCCAGCCCCAGCCCATCCCCCAGCCAGTCCTAGCCCATCCCCCACCCAGCCCCAGCCCATCCCCCAGCCAGCCCCAGCCCATCCCCCAGCCAGCCCCAGCCCCACCCCCCAGCCAGCCTAGCCATCCCCACCCAGCCCCAGCCCATCCCCCACCCAGCCCCAGCCTATCTCTCAGCAAGCCCCAGCCTATCTCTCAGCCAGCCCCACCCCATCACTCAGCCAGTCCAAGCCCATCTCTCAGCCAACACCAGCCCATCCCCCACCCAGCCCCAGCCCATCCCCCACCCAGCCCCAGCCCATCCCCCAGCCAGCCCCAGCCCATCCCCCAGCCAGCCCCAACCCATCCCCCAGCCAGCCCCAGCCCACCCCCCAGCCAGCACCCCAGCCCATCCTCCAGCCAGCCCCAACCCATCCCCCAGCCAGCCACAGCCCATCCCCCACCCAGCCCCAACCCATGCCCCACCCAGCCCCAACCCATCCCCCAGCCAGCCACAGCCCACCACCCAGCCCCAACCCATCCCCCACCCAGTCCAAGCCCATCTCTCAGCCAACACCAGCCCATCCCCCAGCCAGCCCCAGCCCATCCCCCACTCAGCCCCAGCCCATCCCCCAGCCAGCCCAAGCCTATCTCTCAGCCAGCCCCAGCCCATCCCCCAGCCAGCCCCAGCCCATCCCCCACCCAGCCCCAGCCCATCCCCCAGCCAGCCCCAGCCTACCCCCCATCCAGCCCCAGCCTATCTCTCAGCCAGCCCCAGCCTATCTCTCAGCCAGCCCCCACCCCATCACTCAGCCAGTCCAAACCCATCTCTCAGCCAGCCCCAGCCCATCCCCCAGCCAGCCCCAGCCCATCCCCCACCCAGCCCCAGCCTATACCCCAGCCAGCCCCAGCCCATCTCCCACCCAGCCCCAGCCTATCTCTCCGCCAGCCCCAGCCCATCCCCCAGCCAGCCCCAGCCCACCCCCAAGCCCATCACTCAGCCAACACCAGCCCATCCCCCAGCCAGCCCCAGCCCAACCCCCAGCCAGCCCCAACCCATGCCCCAGCCAGCCCCAACCCATCCCCAGCCAGCCCCAGCCCACCCCCCAGCCAGCCCCAGCCCATCCCCCACCCAGCCCCAGCCCA